>LPNX010078598.1:252463-464100 GCA_001517045.1 Pseudotsuga menziesii | reverse complement strand
TTCATGAATGATATTTATATGAAAAAACTATGTTAGTTATGCATATAAATTAAATTCATTTTTGTTTAATTTTATTTACAAGTTCAATACAAATAAATGCTAAGGGACAATAATTTTTTGGGAATTTACAATGAATCTTAGTCACATCATTGTAGAGTTATTTTATTAATTTTATTTATAGTCAATTTAGAAAAGTAACTCAACCATGGTTATTTATATTGTGCATAAAAAGTAGTGTAGGAGATGAGTGGTCATATATACCTACCCCATAAAACCCCTAACTCATAATATTTTAATATATCTTATATTTTTGTAGTACATCTCTTAGGAGGCCCATTTTTGACCTCAAATTCTCTCTAATGATTGTGCACTAATCCAATATGTCAGCAAAGAGGTTTCATTCTAGATAAGTAGCAATGGAGAATTTGTATAGCACCATGAGCTACTTACCCATCACATGCATATTAGTAGTATACTGTCATTAGTGCAAACATCCTATCATGCATAATACAATAACTAAATATAAAAAAATGCATAACAAAATAATATCATGAAATGACAATTGAATACTTATCTTTATTTGTTTCGTGGGTAGACTGCTTCTTGATCCTTCAGCTTCATCGTCTTCTTCATTCATGGTAGCATCGTTTCTTATCCAAATGACAAGGAGGATAAGAAATTCTTCAAGAGTTGAGTTCTTCATATTCCTCATTGCTTGAGGGATCTTCTTTGGATGGCGAGATCTTGATCTTCAGTTGCTCCCATATTCTCTTCTCTTCTTATGATTCAAGCTTCTTCTTCTTCCCAAAGTCTGCTGAAAGTAATCACTTCCTTCTGGCACACATTCTTCACATGAATGAATCCCATGATCCTGAGACGCCATTGAAGGTGGCCATCACCAATTTTGTTTGTTCTTTGATTTGAGAGACTCTTATGACTGTATGGTCTTTGCATTCTGGATCTTCACATTATTCAACTAGTTTCTTTAGGTCATATTCTGATTTTTGTTCTTCCCTTCAAATAGCTTTGCTTGCAATAGGTAGTGCTCTGTAATGCACATGTGCAAGCCTTCTATGCCAAATCTCATTTGGCTCTACTATGTCATAGATCAAGGCTTGTTCTGGATGGCCCTTCAATTTGTACAAACCTCCTTCTTGTTCTCCAATCACTACCGCATCATCGATAGTGTTTCCTTTTGGCCACATGATGACTTGACCATCTATGAATGCAACCCGCATTCTTTTTGCATCAATGCTGAAATGGAGAGAAGGTTCTTCTTGAGTCATGGAACAAACAATACTTCTTTCATTGTTAGAGACTTACCAGAGTTTATCTTGTATGAAGATTCCCCACTACCTTTTATTGGATATTGGTAGTTATCTCCTAGTTTCACCTTGTGAGGTGATTCATGTTCTGATAGTCTTACAAAGGATTCCTTGAATCCCGTCATATGTTTGGAAGCCCCACTATCTATAAGCCAATCATCACTTCCATGATAAATGTTACCTGTGAGAGCTGATATCAGAACATATTCATCCTCGCTTGAACAATCTTCACTTTCATATATGGATCTCTTTCTGGATGGTTCATCATCCTCTGCAGCATGAGCATGATGTCTTCTTTGGCCTTGACCAAGTTCTTCTTGTGAAAGGCTTCTAAGCTCGTCTCCCTCTGAAACTGGAACCTCTATACTTATGTAGGTGTCCAACCCATTTTCTTCAGAGAGATCATATACTTCTAGGCTTGGAAGTTGTCAACTTCACCAAGCTTATCATCAAGCTGATGTGATATATCATATTGAAATGAGAACCTCAACTGGAAATAGCAAAGGATTATATCTTACCGATTTGAGGTGTCTGTCCTTGTCCCGGAGTTCACTGATCTAGGGTTTGTCACAGAAACCCTAATTTTCAAAACTTGGAATCTTTCAGATATGACTGGACAGACAGATAGATCTCTTCAAATGGAGCTGTCCAATGTACTCCTTTTCTAAAAATAGTGGAGGGAAGCTCCCGGAACAGGAAGCCCTAATTTTCTGATTTATTCTGTAGAAATTCCTGTTACTGTTTCTATGATATCTCCAAAATTTCTGCTCCTTTGTATCTGAAATTTCGTACTGAGGTAACCTCGCATGTCCCTGATCCAACACCATAGGTTTCATCAGAATTAGTTTCCCCATCTGGGATTTATGATCCTTTTCCCAAGGTGACCTGTTACAGGACTGTTCAGAACAGCAAAGTTGTATGGCATGCTACGTGTCACTGGTTCATCTTATGAGTCTGATATTCGGACCACTAAAATTAAAGTACGTGCCCTTTCTGGAACATCTTCAGGAATTCCATTTGGACCTCTGTAGCTCAAGATATTGTAGATCTCCTCAGATGTCCTGTTTAGGGATGAATTCTGGAAGAGGATGGAACCCTAACTTGGAGAGATCATATCGCCTGGAATAAAGAGAATCTGAGTCTAATTTTTGGACACAGGCTTCATCATGATTTTAGCTTCGGACCCTGCAATTTTCAGCTCCTGAAACTCTTCCAATCTCGAAATACAACGATTGTACCAAAACTTAACAGTTTTAGTATTTAGGGTTTCTTTAGCTCGGGGTCAAACTAGGGTTTGACTTTCCCGGAGTTTCACCCAACCAAATTTATTGATCCAGGTCTCTAAAATTCGGTTTTGATGAGGAGAAAAATCCTATGTAGGTCTTACTCAAAAATTCCTCTTCTGTAGAAAGCCCTAATTTTCGCATCGAAGACTAAAAATGCTCGGAATCAAATTTCGCTTCGACAGAAAAATGCACCCTTCAATGGAGAGTCATCCTAGCATACTTTTGCTGAAAATCTGTGGAGGGAGACCCAAAAAGTAAGAATCCCTAGCTTCTGTAGCTGCACAATGTCTTCTTCTCAGGTTAGCTCTGATACCATGTTAGTTTTTCAACAATTAAGCTAGCATTATGATCTTAGGATCTTTTCACTGAGAGAATAACAAGCACAGCAATAAAACATAAGTACATCACAAGAGACAAGAGGCACAAAGAGTTTTCCTCGGGAAACCATAAAGGAGAAAACCCCGCAACTTCCTTAGAGATAAAATCAGCACCAAAACAGTAAGAGATCTCCCAACAGCAGTGGCCTTCTAGTCCCAGTATATTTCCTCCTCCACAAGTGCGCCTCACTTAAGAGAGTGAAAGATGTGTGTAATAAATAGAGAGTCTCACTCTCTATTTATATTCTTCCGTTCACTTGAATTGCATTTTCACACGTAGGCTCGACCTAACATTACTTACCCGAGCCTACACCTTAATTAGTGTATAATAACTCGAGTGCCCCAAAACTGTGGAGACTTACCTAATGACTTGACATGACTTGTTTACATTATTAATCCTCCCGATCGGAACATCGGGGCATGACCACATGACTCAAATACATAATATAAACATCCCAGAATAAACATTGGGTTACAATACATAGAAGAATACATTCCGAAGTTACATATACATCAACAAGAGTTGACAGGTGTCATTTATAAAAAAATATAAGAATATAATATGTTAGCTCAAATTAAATTTAAAATATTTAGAATTGCATAAATATAAAATTAGATAAATTAAAACCATAAACATTGCATTACACGCTTTGAGGTTTGCCCCTAAAGATATTTGATCCCTCTCGACACCATTTTTACTTGTATTAGTTTTATTTGCGATTTACATTTTACAGAAGAATTTATTGTTAACCTGTTATAATTCTGATCACCAAAGTTACAAAAAAATAGTTCTTATATTTTATAATATTTGATTTCTCTGGATTTTTTTTGCAGGGGAAAATATCATTTCCTTGTTATTTCATTGAAATCAAATGTACCTTAGTTACAACTTCAGCTATTGCTGAGCACATGGTATAGATACAGCTATGTTCATCATCAGCAGACATATGACAATTGATCAGCTTCACAGGAATACTTGACAAACCTTCAAAGGTAACACCTATAATCTAGGAATCTTGACTACTTCCACATCACTAACTTTCAACAGACAGAGAATTCAAGACTAATACTGAAGTAGCTAATCTAGAGAAGCAATAAACAAGAGAGATCAGTAATAAGAGGGGATCATCCACTTCAATCATCCAAAGGATGTCAATAGCAATAGCACATAAAAGACTCCAGTGCTAAGGGCTAAAAAGCTGGAAAGTGCCCTGATCAGTACATTCACCATCAGTGAGTTCAGTAAACTGAAAATGGCCTGAGGCCAAGGTTAATGGTTCTTTGGATAAGCTATCAGCCTTAGTATTGTGTTCTCTGAATATGTGAACTGCTTTTAGCTGGATGAAGTAAGGTTCCATATCACGGATACGTTGACACCATCCATCAAGTGCAAGTAAAGATAGTGATGATCTTCTAATGAACCAATTAATGATGGCAGTGGAGTCACCATGAATGTGCAAAGTGGGAAGGCCCATGTATTTAGCACAATAAAGGAGAGTCCATAAAGCAAGTAATTCAGGTCTGGTGTTTGTACTCAGACCAACACCCAATTTGAAGCAAAAATAGTGGTCCTGGCTGATCAAAAGATGAACACCTATACCTCTAGTTTGATTGGCTGAAGCCCCATCAAAGAAGCCAACAGAAAAATCAATTTGATTTCTCTAGATTATAAATTGTATTTCATTGATATCAAGGAATTTTTGTTCGTCAACTCTGTATTGTTCTTTGTTAGAGATAGAATCAATTCACTTTTTGTGAACAGTCCATTAACATTAAGATTTAAAGCCCTTTGTTCAGCACCACCAGTTTCGTCTATAATTTTCAAACGGTGTTTGGATCGCTCTTTCTTTTCACTAGGCTTTCCTTGTTTTTTCATTATGGATACCATTATCTTTATTGCAATGAGGTTGTTTTTATCTACTTCTTTTACTAACCATGTTTACAAAATATTTATTCTTAAAAATCCTAACCATGTTTACAAAATCTTTATTCTTAAAAATCCAAAATGTGAGGTTGTTTTTATCTATTTTTTTATTAACCAGGTTTACAAAATCGTTATTCTTAAAAATCCAAAATGTGTTTGTCCAACAAAGAAATCCAAGATTTTGCAGAAAATAAGCGGAAACCCAAATTTTTTTAGCCAATAAAAATTAAATCATTACACAATAACCTTATTCTCTTGAAAAAAAATGAAAAAATAACAATATTTTTTTTTGGTTTTTTGGACTTTATAAAATGAATGGATGAATTGGGTAAAATGCATTTTGGCATATTGAGTTAATATCAATTTTGGGAAAAAATAAATAAATAATTAAAAATTGTAAAAAAAAATTGAATCAACCTTGCACATTTTTTATCAATTCATAGTTTATCAAGTTGATTAACCAAAGTTTTAGCATAAAGTAGTTTTTAAGCAAAGTTAAGAACATTTAATTTAACTTTCAACCAACAAACAAAGAAAGTTCAGCCAAAATTACCAAAAAATCTTGTAACAAAGCCTACCAAATTCTGAAATTTACTCTCCGACTTGAAACCATTGGATTTGGGGTTGAATCAATTTTCTTACTACATAAGAAGTGGCAATAAAGTGTACTGTTAAGGCACTCTTTGTAACATCAAGGTTCAAACTGTTAGAATAATAAAAAACCCATTCCTATACTTAGGATATATTTATTAATCTTTACGGTTAATTTCCTAGGTTATAAACTAGCTAGTTGGCATCCACTTGCACCACTTGTTCAAAACTTGTCATGATTACATCCAGGAGCGCCCTACACAGATTCTGGATAATATTTTGTCAACTGTACAGACTGCCCAGTTTAGTAAGCATGCCTTCCTGCTTTATCTAAACTTAGATTTTTTTTCCAGTAGCTATAGGTAAAAAGGTGAAAGCTAGTCACATGGAAAATGCCTTGTTTTTTGCTCAACTCATCCTCCCTTTTTTTCTCTCTTGAAAGCATGAGTTCATTGACTTTCCATCACTCATTAGTTGACATGCCTTATTCATCTAATGCATGAACTTCCTGGACTAATTTGGAAAGTGTTTTATGCACATAGGGGGATTTTTTACTTTTAGTAAGCCTGCCAATTGTGAGGATTCAACTTGCCTCCTTAGATATTCGAATCTCTGATGTAATTATATATTTGGACAACCTATTATTTTATAAGGTTGGCTGATGTACACTCATGCAGTGCAAGCTAGTGTTATGCACCAATTTCAATCTCCAATTTTGAGTGGATATTTACATGTCTTCTAGCAATTTTTGTGTTGGCAGGGGTATTGGGTAAGTGAGTTGCACAACACCGTAGAGGCTGTGCAAGCTCACGCGCCACCGCGAATGTCCACAACAGTGCGATAGGCAGAAGAGTAACCATTTTTGGAAATATTTATGCAATTTTCTACCGACTGACCACATTTTGTGGATATAGGTCACTAGTTTGTTAGAAGTTAGTTAGAAGTGGACCTTGGATGTAAAGGCGCAAACCTATATATAGAGTTAGAATTGCAATTGTAAAAGGAGATATAGATTTGATAAGAGAGATCACGGGATCATCCTATTTGCGATCTAAGATGTGCTTTTGTCGCTTCTTTATTTCTTTGAGCAGTTTTTGCTATGTCTATGTCAATCAGTTAGTGAATCTGGGCGGTGATCATTCTCCTGATGTGGAGAAGTATTGTATAACTTGGATCTATTGCACATAAGTAATATGACATGACAAATGTTACTCTGAAATGATCTTATTTCTTATGTCTTTTCTGTCTTCTTGATCTACAATGACTATGATAGATGTTTTATGAATAAATGTTACTATTGTGATGAATGAAGTAATGCGATTTGTCAGTGATTTACTAGTTATAGATATGTAATGGATGATGTGATTCTGATAGACTATCTTTGGAATATCTATTGATTATGAAGTTCCATCGCTGAGAACATACCCTCCCTTCCCACTGCCAGAAACTTGGTTCCGACAGCTCTCCCTCGACATCTCGGGTGAGACTTCATCTACTCTGTGGGTGTTACCGAGCAGGGTCAAACCTGTCTGGGCTGGTGCTCAGGGAGATCGCGTTGGTTGGATGTTTACATAGTGGGAACCCCTATCGACGAGGCTTTGTTGGTGGATCACGCCAACAAATGGTTCCGTTGTCGGGACCTCGTTGTAACTAAAGGGAGGATATGTTGTGGCATCCGACAAAAATTGAGATTGAAGAGTGGTTTGATATAAAGCTCCGAGAGTTCGTTAAAATAGAGAACCAAAATCTGAAGTTGTTGACACCCAGGTGGTTGAACAGATATATCTATGATGGTCCCTACAAGTGGTTCTTTTGTGAATTTTTGATCATACTGTATGAATGGATAGCGCAGTTGACTTATAAGAAGAATAGCTATCAAGGCGGAGAGCCAATATCCTGGACCCCTGGACTGAACCAGGAACTACAAGAAACCAATAGCAAAACATCGCGAGCCGTTGAAGTATGGATGGATAGCATTTTGGAAGAATACACCATTAAGTTTGCAGTCGATACCAATAAGGCATACATTGAAGCAGAAAGAGAGTTCTTCAACGAGCCATGAGGTAGGTTCTTAATGTCTCTACAATTATCTATTAAGATGCTCATATGCGAGAAGGGTATTCTAAAATGCACCTCGAGTAGTGGAACTCTGGTGTGCGGAGGCTGTGCACGCTGCGACGAAAGGGGAAGGCAAATGGCAAGGTAAGGGGTAGATGGGTATGAGTTTCAACGAGACGGTGATTGAGAAAACAAGTGGTTGTACAAGGGGATGAGAAAGGTTTCAACAAGAGAAGAGGCAGAGGATAGTGGAAGGTCCTGTTGCGATCGAGACACAAGACTACGAAGAACAACCGCACGGGACGAAGTGACCCTACATCGACGATGAGGATGACCAGACCCAAACTACACCCAGGATAGCAGGAAGCTCGAACCCCGACAGTAACGTGTCCACACCTCTGCGCACTAATCCACTAACAGGTAGAAAAGTGCATTCTACGTCACCTTGTCTGACGTTCCAACAACAGTCTAACAGTAGAACACCATTTGTGGGAAGAAGACCTAGAATGGAAAGCAACGAAATGAAGTTACCTATATTCCATGGAAATGGGACTGATGACCTGGTGCAGTACTGGTTCTTATGTGAAGCAGTTTGGACTGCTAGATAGAGTGTAGATGATGATATCAAGAGAATCCAATTGGCGACCACCCTCAGGGATCGTACGCTTCACTGGTACATGAGGTTCATGTAGGTTCCGCAGGGAACCATGGAGAAAACACTGAATGAGATCTAGGAAGGACTATTCGAGGAATTTAAGAAACCCAAATATGAGGCCCAATACATCACAGAACTCAAGGAGATTAAGTAGTTTTTGAATCAAACTATTTGGGATTTTGATCAATGATTTAAGACGTTGATGGCTTGAGTCAACTTTAAAATGAGCAATGTTCAACATAAGGAGTGGTTTATTGCTGCACTAGTTCAGCACATCAAACAGTCGTTAATGCAGCAAAAGATCACGACACAGGATGAGGCCCTTGAGATGGCGATGAAGTTAGAAGCTTCACCTATTGGGGAGACTGTAGTTGGCATGAACCAGATTCAGGCGCAACTAGCAAATTTGACGCTCTAGCTAGAGGATATTAAGAAGGCGAAAGAAGAGAACGATGATCTTTGGTGCACGGGATGTCGCACAGATGTCCATACTAAAGAAAGCTTTCCAACTTTCCAAAATTATTTGCTATCAGGAGCACCGAATCCTTTGAGTTGCGCTGGTGTGCCATGTTGTCGCATATGTTAGGTATATGGGCATCAACATGAAAACTGTAGTTACATGTAGAAGTTGGTTACGAAGTAGAAAGTTTGTATTGCTCCTTTTGTCGTTAAGTTGGAGACATTTACCTCCATACACACTCTTTTTGGTCAAATTGGCCTAGTTAAACCACTATCCTAAGTATAATTGACATTAATTGACATCAGTGGAGCATTAATTGACATCATCCACTCACACCCATGCCTACCTTCAGTCAAGGGGGATAACTTAGCCTTCTCCTACATTTGGGGAGGCTAACTGGAGCACTCTAGGGGTGATCTGAGTGATATTAATGCACCTAATTGCTAACTGGTGGTTACAATCAGTTAAACCAGTCAGTTAAGGTGCCTCCTCTCATTAAATATATTATTTAATGATTATTTAATGAACTGTTGTCAACAGGGGCGCCTCCACCGACTTCTGATGTGCAGTTCAACTTCAGTTAACCTCATCGAGGTTCTTTGGAGTCAGTGTAGTGCTACCTCTTGATGGTTGGTGAGCTATGACATGTGTTTGATCTCTTTCAGTTGAGACTCAGTCATTTATTGCACTCCAACTTCAGTTAGGGTTAGTTGAGTCAATTAGGGTTTTGGTCAGTGGTTAACTGAGTGTGAACCATGGCTTACAGTCAGTTAAGCTAGACTCACTCATTCAATTCGAATGACCTCCTAAGGAATTCGAATTGTCTCTTCATTCATGCCTGTAGCATGTCATTGTAATTGTAATCATTCATTCTTTATGTGAATACAAAGCGACTACTATTCCAATAGATCGATTACACCATTTCATGAGTTATTTGTTGATTATTCTTTGATGAGATTGATGCTTTGTTCCTAGATCAATAGACAAGATTAATATGGTATCAGAGCTTACGGCGGGACGAAGCTCTATCTCTCAAAAACAAAATTTTTGACAAATTTCTGCATGACATTTGAGCAATAGCTCAAAATCCAGCACTGCACCAGAAGCCAAGGCTTACCACTTAATACCCCAAGTAAAGAACTTGTTGATCAAGCTTGCTTGATTGACTATGTTGGGTGTGATGAAATCCTAGAATGTGTAGGCTGTTCGACCTTACATTTCCCTTTCTGTTTTGATTTTCAGGTTTCTACAGGCGAAGCATTCGCTCCAGCACATCCAGATGGCCTCCTTAGTAGATCTCTTGAATCCATACAATTTCCACTCATGGAAAGGTGATATGGAGATTCAACTGCGCTCCAGAGGACTTTTTAGAGTCACCATGGACACTGAAGATGAGCCTAGATCCGCCATAGAAAAATCAAGATTCTTGAACAAGAAGGATGAAGCCTTTGGTTTCTTGTGCCTCTCTATTTCCCGAGACCTTCTCTTCCATCTTGCGGGATTGAAGACATCGAAAGAAATATGGGACAAATTGGAATCTCTATACGGAAAGCATGATGACTTGAGGGTTTACCAGCTCGAAAATGAACTCATGTCTCTCCAACCATCCAATTTCAAGACTCTGAATGATTTCTTCACAAAGTTCAAGCATGTTGTTTTACTCTTGAAGCAATGCAAAGTGGAGAAGGAGGATGATCAGCTCATCCTCGCCATACTCTCCAAACTTGGGGCTGATTATTCAGTTTTTGTTTCTGCATTCCATGCGGGGAAGCTCACAACCCCTGGATGGACCATGCCTACACTCAATGCCTTCATTGAGTCCCTAACAAGTGAACATGACAAGCTTGTCCAGATTGGGATCATCCGATATTCCCATGATCAAGCCCTCCATGTCTCGGGACCCAAAGGTCTGAAGGGTAAAGGAAAGAAGCAAAATAATCAAAAAACTAAATTTGATGCTCCTAAGCCTAGAGTTGAAAATCAGTAGCATTATGAGTCTTCCGGCTCAAGGAAGAACAAAGGAAAAGGGCACCATGGCAAGGAGAAAGTCAAGTGTTCTTATTGCGGGAAGGGCTTCCACCCTGAACATGCCTACATGAAGAAGAAGCTTGATGAAGCAACCTCTCTCCTTGAGAGGAATCACATCAATATTCCAAAGAGCTTTTGGAGGAGAGATCAACAAGATCGGGAACCACAGCATGAGAAAGGTCATGCCCTCATGGCAAGCACTTCAAAGTCCAAAGCACTGTTGATTGACTCTAGAGCTTCAAACCACATGATGGCTGAAAAAGACTCCTTTTCATCCTTGGAGACCGGAAAATCCATTCCCATCCACATGGGAGATGACTCCACCATCATTTTTGAAGGACAAGGTACTGTAGATCTTGAAAATGGTTTTTTTTCTAATATTTTGTATGTACCGTCTCTGGCATCAAATCTCCTTAGAGTCTATCAGATGACACATACAGGAGTGCCTAAGAGAGTCTCTTTCAGCCCAAATGATGTTGAGATAACATAAATTGCACCTGAGAAACTCATTGCTAAAGGCCTTGCAAACCATCATGCAAAAGCCTATGAGTTCTCTCACTTTGTTGCAGATGCAAAGCCCACCACTCTTCTAAGTCATGGAAATGAGGTTAGTAGGCTGTGGCATGAGAGGTTTGGCCATATTAATTTCAAATATTTGTAGCATTACAGAAAAACTACATGTTTGAATGCCTCCCGGTCATCAAGGCAACCACGGGAATTTGCAAAGGATGTGTGATTGGAAAACACCCTGAGCACAAGTTCGATCGGGGGAAGGCAAACCGAGCTGCATGCATATTGGGGGTGATACATTCTGATATAAGCGGTCTGATGCTTGTCACATCCATGAATGGATCAAGGTATCTCCTTACTTTTATTGATGATTTTTCAAGGTTTACATGGGTTTTGTTTCTCAAAAAGAAATCAGAAGTATGTGAAATTTTTTCTGAATTGAAGGCCTTGATCGAAAATGCCTTTGGGCTTAAGATCAACATTTTGAGGTCTGATATTGGAGGGGAGTATGTCAATAATGATTTTCTGTAAATATGCTCCCAAAGTGGTATTCAGGTCCAACATTCAATTCCATACACTCCACAGCAGAACGGAGTAGCGGAAAGGAAGAATCAGTCTCTCAAGGAGATGACCACCTGTATGTTGGAATCCAAGAATCTTGCTGAAAATTTGTGGGATGAGGCCATGCATGCTGCAGCATACATTAAGAATAGGGTGCCACACTCATCCATGAAAGGGAAGACTCCTTTCGAAGCATACTTCGGACACAAGCCAGATGTGTCGAACCTACGGGTGTTTGGGTCCACTGCATGGGCCCGGATTTCGCTTGATAAAAGAAGGGATTTGCAACCACAAAGCATAGAATGTCTGTTTATTGGGTATCCTAATGAATCTAAAGGATTCAAGCTGCTAGATATCAATATCAAATAGATCATCATCGAGAGAAGTGTCAAGTTCGATGAGCCTCTTCAGGAGGTGGAACTAGTGAAGGAGAAAATTGCTGAATTTCCTTCCTATTCTACTGAATATTTGGATGATGAAATTGGGGGTGATGACCCTGATTTGTATCCTCTGATTTCTGATATCAGTGTGTAGCAATCATCAGATGCTGAATCAGAACCTGAAGTGCAAAATCATCTTCCTACATGGGCCCGACAGACACTCTCCTCCGCAGGAGACAACATTGGAAATCCAGATGACACAAGGAGAACACGGTCTCATTTCCAAAGAGAAGGTATTGCGCTCTCTTGTCCTAATAATTTTCTGTCCAAAACTTGGTATTTGATGATTATTTCATATCCAAAATCCTACTACCATACTTGAAAGGATCTGAGATGGCAAGTTTCCATGGATGAAGAGATGAATTCTCTTCAGAAAAACACTACTTGGGAGCTAGTTTCTCTTCCTCCGGGAAGGAAATTGGTTCAATGCAAGTGGGTGTTTCAGACCAAGGTTTGTGCTGATGGAAGCACATACAAATATAATTCAAGGTTGGTAGCAAAATGTTTTTCTCAGTTACAAGGAGTGGACTACCACGAGACCTTTGCACTGGTTGCAAAAATGGACTCCATCCGCCTTGTTTTGGCAATTTCAGCATCCAAGCACTGGGAAGTGCATCACATGGATGTTAAGTCAGAATTTCTGCATGGAGATGTTCATGAAGAGATATACATGAAGCAGCCTAAGGGATACATCACTGATCCATCTTTTGTTTGCAAGCTAAAGAAGTCACTATACGGGTTAAAACAGGCCCCAAGAGAGTGGTATTCCAAGATGGATGCCTTCGTTCTCTCGCAAAACTTTCAGAGATGTAGATCAGATCCAAATGTATATTTAAAGAATTATAATGGTAATCTAATTATCATTGTTTTATATGTTGATTACTTACTGATCACAGGTAGCACAGTTGCCTCCATTTCATCCATCAAAACTGCTCTCCACAATGCCTTTGAAATGAGTGATTTGGGGCTTCTAAAACAATTTTTGGGGCTCGAAATTGAGAAAAATTATGATGGGATTATGGTCACTTAGTACAAATACATTTCATACCTGTTAGTCAAGTTTAACATGGATGAATGTAGGTCTGCACCATTCCCTTTCCTTTCAGGGATCAGCCTTGAAGAAGGAAAAAGCACACCTCCCATGGACTGCATTATCTATTGACAACTAATTGGTAGCTTGTTGTACTTGACACATTCTAGGCTTGATATTTGTTATGCCATGAATGCTGTATCAAGATCCATGCAGCAACCTCATGATATTCATTGGAAGGAAGCCAAGAGGATCCTCCAGTATATTCAGGGAACCAGGACCTACGGCATTCACTATGCTGCAGACTCCGAGTTAAAGTTGGTTGGATACATAGATTCTGATTGGGCGGGTGATTCTATTGATCAGAATTCTACTTCCGGATATGTCTTCATGTTTGGTGGTGGACCCATTTTCTGTTCAAGCAAAAAGTAGGCTGCCATAGCACTATCTTCAGCAGAGGCCGAGTATCGAGGAGCGGTGAATGCTTGCATCCAAGCAGTTTGGTTGCAAGGCATTCTTTCAGAGTTTGATCTTGGTAGTACTTTGTCGACTGTCTTCTTTTGTGATAATCAAAGTGCTATTAAGATATCCACGAATCCAGTTACCAGGCAGAGGACCAAGCATGTAGAGATCCACATGCACTATATCAGGGAGCTAGTGCATGACATGACTATCATTCTGCAATATTGCCCGACTGATGAGCAGATTGCAGACATATTCACCAAGATCTTTTCAGAAAAGAAGTTCACTTACCTCTGTTCACTGTTGGGGGTGAGTTCATCAGGGTGATTCAGACTACTTTCAATGTTCAACTTGAGGGGGGGGGGGTTTCCACTGGGTTTTCCCTCTTTTCCTCACTTAGTTTGTTTTGAGCATTGTTTCAGTTTCAGCATTGTACAGGGTGACCTATGGCCTTAGTTGCTGGGGCCCTAGAATTTTTATGCATCTATGTTTTCTAACTCTTGCTGAGTATAACTTAAGGGGGGGTGTTGGAGACATTTACCACCATACACACTCTTTTTGGTCAAATTGGCCTAGTTAAACCACTATCCTAAGTATAATTGACATTAATTGACATCAGTGGAGCATTAATTGACATCATATAGTCACACCCACGCCTACCTTCAGTCAAGGAGGCTAACTTAGCCTTCTCTTACATTCAGGGAGGCTAACTGGAGCACTCTGGGAGTGATCTGAGTGGTATTAATGCACCTAATTGCTAACTGGTGGTTACAATCAGTTAAACCAGTCAATTAAGGTGCCTCCTCTCACTAAATATATTATTTAATTATTATTTAATGAACTGGAGTCAACAGGGGCGCCTCCACCAACTTCTAATGTGCAGTTCAACTTCAGTTAACCTCATCGGGGTTCTTTGGAGTCAGTGTAGTGCTACCTCTTGATGGTTGGTGAGTTGTGACATGTGTTTGATCTCTTTTAGTTGAGACTCAGTCATTTATTGCACTTCAACTTCAGTTAGGGTTAGTTGAGTCAATTAGGGTTTTGGTCAGTGGTTAACTGAGTGTGAACCATGGCTTATAGTCAGTTAAGCTAGACTCACTCATTCAATTTGACCTCCTAAGGAATTCGAATTGTCTCTTCATTCATGCTTGTAGCATGTCATTGTAATTGTAATCATTCATTCTTTATGTGAATACAGAGTGACTACTATTCTTGTAGACCAATTACACCATTTCATGAGTTATTTGTTGATTATTCTTTGATGAGATTGATGCTTTGTTCCTAGATCAATAGACAAGATTAATAGCATATGTCAAGTATATGGGCATCGACATGAAAACTGCAGCTACATGTAGAAGTTGGTTACGAAGCAGAAAGTTTGTATTGCTTCTTTTGTCGCTCAGTAGGGCACGAGGATAAATACTGTTGAGCTTACGACCTACTTCAAGAGAGAACATATGATTCATATTTAGTGAAGGGTGAGGATCCTCGCACAGTCCAGCCATCGTAGCCACAAATGGTATAGTCAACAGTACAATACGCACCACCTCTGCAAGTGCAGTTTATTTCATCGCAACCACAACAACAGTTCGCATCGGAACCACAGTTCGTAGCACAACTACAATTTGCACCACGACCGCAATATAATTAGGTGTCGATTACTCAGCCTCAACAAGAGTATGTTCAAGTAGTGCAATACGTTCAACAGCAATCGAATCCCCTGCAGTAGCTATCCCAACCACAATATCAACAAACTGGAGGATTTCGAGGAGGATTCTTGGGAGGATTTAGGGGACGACGAGGGGGCTTCGGATGAGGAGGAGGAAGAGGTCGAGAATCCATCCAGTGTTACACTTGCGGGGTATTTGACACTATCAGAGGGAGTGTCCCCATGTGCAGTGTACATACTGCGCATGAAGCGAGCATAATGTCAAAAGTTTCCCTTTGTTGATTGCAAAATGACAAGCCAGGCACATCCCTCAGTTGCAAAACCAGTTTCAAAACCAAAACCAAGTGCAAACCCAGCAGTCGGTGTAGAAGCAGCCTCATATCCCACCATAGAATTAGAACTAGTTGATGAACCCACCACAGATTCATAATCCACCACTAAATATAGCTCCAAACTTGAATCAAGGATCCACGGTTGCGACGATTCTGGCAGAGCCCAGAGCCCAAGCTGTCGATGTTGCTGTTGTCACTCGTGTAAGCATGAGAATTGGAGAAGACGGACCCTGTCCACAATTTCGGCTCACGGGGAAGAAAAAGACAACCTTTGATATTGTGACAGAGAAGGAGATGTGTTCTTTCAGGCCAAGTATGCAATCGGGAGGAATCCGGGTAAGTTACCTATTGTTGAAATGCCATTTTCTTTTGATCCTTCTGTAGCGGCAGGACCATCGTGACAACATGGTACCTTGTAGCAATTATTTGCGAGCTATCTATTGTTAGCTAGAGATCCCAAGGCTCTTAGTGATATCGAGAAGTTGCTGAGCCAAAGGAATCAGTTGCTAAAGGATTCCGCAGTAAATTCCCTCCAGAAGAGAAAGATACGTAAAGAGATGAGGATGAACATCCAGATAGGGGACTACGAAGTCGATTCTGTTATTTTGGATCTAGGATCGGATGTGAATATTTTGAACAAGCAAACTTGGTAGTTGATGGGAAAGCCAACCTTGGAGTGGTCCCTTGTGCAATTGTGACTAGTAAATCAGGCCAAGGTTCAGCCCATTGGCCGTGTCTTGAACCTGGTTGTCGATGTCAAAGGTATGAAGACATATGCCGATTTCGACGTTATTGAAGTAGTTGATGTTGGAGGCTCTTATCCTATGCTGTTAGGGATTGGATGGTCCAATGATAGCATGGAATTTTGCAACTTCAAGAAGCGAGTTATGACATTTGAAAACCAAGACATCAGAGTCATTTCTCCCATGGACCCTTAGGAGGGACAACGATATATTGAACATATCAAGGATGAGGTTGGTAGAGGCTGGGATCATGCCTACAACATCTCTGAGGACTATATCCACCCTATTGTCGATGGTGAACTCGGATGGCACATCGCTGGCTCTGCATCTTCTGATTTTGATGATGCTTTAGAAAATTGGCCAAATCGGCTTCATGAGGTGTCTTTTAGAAAATGTGGTCTGATTACACAATCTCTACGCCGTGTTGCGACTGAGATCATCGAGCTGCCAGTTTATGAAGGGCTAGCAGAGTTGACTGAATTCGTCCAAGAATTTGAAGCACAGAGGTTGTTGGCGCTGGAGGAAGCATTGAAGGCTACCCCAACATACTGGCGGGCGGCTCAAAAACCGATAATCCATGGATGGGCACAATGTCGATGATTGATGATGGTGCGCTTCGGTAATTCATAGACCTATATAGTAATTTATTTGTTTTTCATTCATGCCATCACCTACACTGGGGGAAACAATGGAGAGTAATTGGTCAATTTTTCAGGCAATTGATCTTGAACCAACATCCCCACCAATGAGAGTGCCCGACCGGGGATACCTTGAAGATTGAATGAATACAATTGGCGTAAATGTGGTTGCCCAGCCTTACCTGAGACCCAGCCTTCAACCACCAGTCAGCCCTATATGATGGGTGAAATGACCCCATCGGTCATTTAATGGAATGTCAAGATTTGTGGGCATTGCAACCCAAGGATGAGTGGGTCCATGCTTTTGTTCATACTTTGGAAGAAATTCCTAGAGCCTGGTTTCTAGCGGCAGATTTGCGCAGAACCATCACTACATGGGAGGAGATATCGATTTTCTTTGTGCAAACTTTTAATTTCCAGGACGCTAACCCTAAGGTCCACAATTCACTCCAATTCATCCGCGATGTAATCCTTAAGGTTGTTTCACCCGCATAATCGGTAGATCCACATGTGCAGTGTCATATGCAATCTCTGACTACCTGCTATAATCTATCTAGCGAACCTGAAGATGATGATGACATGAGGAATGTCAACATTCCAGAATCAAAAGGTAGTCACAATGCTGCAGCACCAGACATGCCAACTGACCCCATGAGTCAGCCACTGAAGATCCGCAAATTTAACATTGGGACAAAAGACAACCCGAAGTTTGCTAATATTGGGGACTATTGGGACGATAAGACAATGGCACAGATCACGGATCTGCTACATGAGTTCCAAGACCTATTCACGACACAGTTCTTAGAAATGAAAGGGATATTAGGGGATCTAGGGGAGATGAAGATACCATTGAAACTAGATGCAAAAACTGTGCGGCAGAGGCCGTATCAACTGAACCCACGATACAAAGAATGGGTCAAAGCTGAGCTTGACTAGATGTTGGACGTCGGAATCATTGAGCCTATTGAGGAATCAGAATGGATAATCCCTATGGTAGTTTAGGACAAAAAGACTAGAGAATTTTGCATTTGTGTCGACCTACGAAAGCTGAACGATGCCTACTTGCATGACCCATTTCCCATGCATTTTATAGATGAGGTCCTTGAAGGGGTAGGTGGTCAGGAGATGTACTCATTCACGGATGGATTTTCGGGGTATCAACCGATTCGATTCGTAAAGGAAGATTGGCACAAGACCACTTTCGTCACTGAATGGGGTTGTTTTCAATATACAGTCATGCCTTTTGGGTTGAAGAATGTGCCAATGATCTTTTCTTGAGTGGTTGTCACTGCGTTCAAAGATTTCATTCAAAAATTCCTACAGGTATACATGGATGACTGGATAGTCCATGGTTTGGTTAGAGATCATTTAGTAAACCTGCGATTGATGCTGGAAAGGTGTTGACATCATCAAATCGCACTAAACTCAAAGAAGTGCATTTTCTGCATGCCATTCTTAATGTTGTTGGGACATATCGTGTGCAAGCAGGGGCTGTTGGTTGACCCTGCGAAGATTGCACTTATCCTTAGTCTACCACCACCAACGAATGTGAAGATGCTTTGGGAAACGCTGGGACACACGGGGTACTATTGCAAGTTCATCAAAGGATACACCACAATTACGACCCCCGTGGAGAAGCTGCTAAAGAAGGATGTCGCATTTGAGTGGAATCTCAAGTGTCAGGGGAGTTTCGACACACTAAAGGCCAAGATGGCCTCGGAACTTATCCTGGTATTCCCTGATTGGAGCAAGGAATTCCATGTCCATGTCGATGCGTGTTCTATTGTGCTAGGGTAGTACTTGCGCAGCCAGATGAAGGTGACCTGGATCATCCAATTGCATTTGCCAGTAGGAAGTTGTCTTTTGCAGAAAAAATTACGCAACCATCGAGAGAGAGGGCTTGGCCATGGTTTATGTGTTGCAAAAATTTTGACACTATCTGTTGGGCAGTCACATCAAGATGTTCACAAACAATTCTGCTTTGCAATACCTAGTCAATAAGCCTGTGTTAGGGGGGAAGATCTGTCGATGGCTGCTACTTTTCCAGGAATTTGAATCTGAGAAAATTGTGAAGCCAGACCGTTTGAATGCTGGCCCCGATCATCTGTCTCACATTGAGATAGGAGAAGAGCCTAGTAATATTGATGATGGATTTCTCCATGCACAGCTGTTCCGGGTAGAGATCACAAATGACCACTTTACTCCAATCATTCAGTTCTTGGCAACCAGAGTTGCTCCTGAGGACATGTCAACTAATCAGAAGAAGTAGTTGGTAGTGAAAGCTTCGGATTTCCAGCTGATTGCAGGAAAATTATACAAACTTGAACCAGATGAAATATTGCGACGGTGCATCTTACCGCATGAGCAAGGACCTATTCTAGGAGAAGCACATGCAGGAATTGTAGGAGGCCACTATGGTGGCTGGTCTACTGCGCATACAGTGATGCACACTAGGTTATGGTGGTCGACCTTACATACTGATGCGGTGGATTATGTGCAAAGCTGCGATGTCTGTCAACGTGTTGGAAAGCCATCACGACGGGATGAGATGCCACTGGTGCCCCAGGTAACTCTACAACCTTTTGATATATGGTCTGTGGACTTTTTGGGTCCAATTAATCCACCAGGAAAGAGGACTGGTGCGTGGTACATCATTACAACAATTGATTATCTGATGAGGTGGGAGGAGGCCATGCCAGTCATGGATTGCACTGTTGCAACAGCTGCCGAATTCATATTCGAGAATATTGTGACAAGGTTTGGATGCCCCAGGATATTGATGAGTGACCAGGGAAGTCGCTTTATCAATCAAACTGTGAGAGCACTAACTAAGGAATTGCAGGTACAACATAAAAAAAGAACACCCTACCATCTGCAGACAAATGGAACTGTCGAGGCCTTCAACAAAATATTGGAAACTGTGCTTACAAAGGTATGCAATACTAATCGTGATGATTGGGATTTGAAAATTCTAGCGGTACTATGTGCATATCGCACCACTTGTAAAAGATTAACGGGACAAACACCGTTCAAATTAGTATATGGGCAAGAAGCAGTCATGCTGATGGAATACCTTGTTCCTAGTCTCCAGATTGCTGCTGCAATAGGAATGGATGATACAGAGGAACTATAGGAGCGTATCGCACATTTGATCCAGCTAGAAGAGGACCGCTTTGTCACAGGCTTCCACCAGCGTGTTGAGAAGGATCACCAGAAGGTGTGGCATGATTTCCATAATAAGAACAAGTAGTTTACACAGGGAGATTTAGTATTGGTATATGACAGTAAGTTCCTGAAGCATCTAGGCAAGTTACAGATGCACTGGTTAGGTCCACAATTGTTTATTCAATTACTTCTGGGGATGCAGTTGAATTAAAACAATTAGATGGTGCGGTGTTGTCAAAACTTGTGAATGGCAGTCGCTTGAAGCCCTATAAGACAGGGCCTGAGCCGCGCAATGCTTGAGGCACTGCGGAAGAAAAAAATTTTTGTAGGTAGATTGTAGTGAAGCGAGTGTAGAGGACGACAATGTGCAAGGATAATGCTCAGTAGTGTTATGAGGGATACCATCGGTGACAGCTGCAGGAATTTGGGGTGGTCATAAATACAAATAGTTAATACCGATAGTTGGAGGCACTTGATGAAGCGACGTGCATTTATGACTGATTCGATCGTTAGTAAGATGGGATTGCCGATGAATTTAGGGTTATTGATGCTAGATTTGGGCATGATGGATATGGTAGATCTGGAAATGATGAGGTGGATCAGGTGATGGGTTATAAAAACACATGGGATATGGACACAAGGTCTTATTCGGTTGAGTCGAGTGAAGTGTTGAGTTCAGTGCAGGAGTACAAGGGAGTGTGATAGGAAAGGAGTGAACTTTTAGTTGTGTTGTGAGAATTGTAGAGTGCGGCATGCCATGCACTCCCAACACAATTGAGATTTTGAGCAAGTAGGAATCCCCCATCCGACCTATGCGGGTTGAAGAAGAAGTCATGAGAATTCCAATTGGGTCCCCTTTGATCTCTAGAGTAAAGCAGAAGGCCCAAAATCCTAGTACCACACCGCCACCCAAGAGATATACACACACAACTACTAGGGTGCAAGGGGAAGAGACCAGACCATCAAGATCGGGCATTGTTGAGTCTGCAACACCCAGGGGTGTATCTATCAATGATATCCCTGGGTATGTGGCCCCAATGCAGCTAGGGGCGAAGCCAAGGAAGCTAACAAAGAATCAAAGGTATCCATCGAAGGTATTGGCGCTACCAGAAGGGATGAATTTCCCCGGGGACATCATATCCACATTGACCAAGATGAAGTACGAAGACCATGATTTCCTGCTATTAAAGGATGTCGTGGATGAACCATATCAGTCAATGCCTATGATACCCGGTGTGCCTATTCTCGAGATTCCTCACCCATGGGCGCAGGGATTGGACAAGTCTAGGTTGTTGGGGCTCATCAACATACCTCATTTTGGGAGATTGAATGAAGCGAATGCATGCATTAAGCAACTGTTAGCATGCTTTAATGGTGGGATGCTCTGGTTGAATGCTCCTATTAAGGTCACGGTTGACCTGATTGCTGACATTACAAGTTAACAAAGGCTGGCAAAGGTCCAACGCTGTATTTTAGAGGGAGGGATAATGATAAAAATATTTCCAAGCAGTTAAAGGAGAGATTCGGGTTGTAGCGTGATGGGCGGGCCTATCACATTGACGGTATTTTCGAGCAAACAATGTGGATTGGGGCGCATATTTTGGCTAGCAAGATTTTCAGGAAGAATCAGCCTGTCCAATATAATTCGGGGGTAGTTACATGTGCGCAAAAATGCACCGAAGGGGTGCAAATGAACTGGTCCCTGTTTCTGCTAAACCAATTGTTAGAAGATTCTATAGCTACTCAGGCCAGGGAATGCAATTTTTCCTATAGTTGGTTATTAATTCTCATTGCCTTGGTCGCATGGATGTAGTTGGAGGACTACCAACCGATGTCATTCACCACGGAAAGTGTATGCAAAGGAGCTCTGTATTAGAACTTATGGTGGATTTCAAAACCCAGTCGACAGTAGGACTGTGCGATCCATTTTGGGGTCTATTGGGAAGCGCTACATGCCGCGGCCACCAAGGTTCCCCGTTTATCCAATGATGCCACATCCAAGTATCAAAGGATTATTCAGTTTGATATAAGGCCTCATTCCATTTACATCCAGGCATGACGAGATCCTGATAAACAATGGCTACCTATGCCCTAGAAAATTGGAGATGCAGAATTGGAGGTCGTTGTTCAATATTGATCACATGATTGGTGCAAAGTGGTGAGCGTAGAGGAACTATTGACAGGGCCACCAGTAGATGCCCCTGATGAACCAGTCCCAGAAGGGAAAGATCTCCATGAATCTGATGGTGGTTCATTGAAGGAATCTGATTCAGAAGCCCGATGCATGTTGGAGGAGATGCGCACTAAAAAACGCATGGAATTTGACACAGGTAGCAGCTCCCACTCGATGATGGAGAACCAAATACAATGGATCATTAAGGTTGTCACCGACGCATTTGATGTTGCGGCACATGCTATGCATGTGTCCAGTCAAGAAGGGTTTTCCACACTAAGTCTTAAACTTGATTCTATTTTTGTTGTTGTTTCAAAAGTGATACCAGAGAAGGATGTGCTACAGGATTTCCCACCACTTAGCACTGAGCCGCGGGATAGGAACGTGCAAGTTCCCCTGACTGCAATCGACATGGGAAGTATCGAATTCAACTCGTTACTACAGTCATTTCCGAGCATTGTTGTCAATCTCCACAAGTTACCCACCCAATTTTTAGCACAAATGCAGCAGGGTGTCGGCCAGGAATTGGCGGACCGACAGAAGGAGCTTAGTAAGGGGTATGTGCAGTCGCAGGCCACCGCAAAGAAGCTACAGGAGGAAGCCAATGAGTTGTGAAATATCAGAGAGCATCTTGTAGAATAAAAGGCATGGTATATTTTCGACTTGAAACAAACATAGGAGGAGCTGCAACGAAAATCCGCTGACGAAATTACCAAGTTAAAGAAGGTGCAAGACTGCCTCATAGTTGAGAAAGAATAGCTCTATGCTAGTTGCAGCGAGGTCAAGCAAGCTGTTGATGAGGCCTATCAACACAAATATCACAACATGATGGAACTCACCATTGTCGCCAAAGCCAAGCGCCTTAGGGAGGTGATTTCCCAACTCCATTTAACAAACAATCTGCTGAATTCTCTGGTTTACCTCGACATGCCACCTCCACAGATCATCGAGCGAAAGAATATGATTGAGGATATAGTGGCACAACTTGAAGCTATGGATCATGAGGTGAAGATGATTGCTGACGAAACGACACAGTTCTGACAAAGTGTCGTCCAGGATGACCAACTAGAGCAGTTGGCCAAGCAAGCACGGGAAGCAGACACTCAGTTAGTGACACTAAAGATGTTGGTGCACACAATTCCTTTTATGATTCAGATTACATGCTTGGAAGAACTGAAGGACCTGAAGCAGCGAGCCGCCCAAGCTTAAGAACGTCAGCGCAAGCACAACACCCAGCTCAATGAATTCTAGGACATTGGCGGGAAGTTGGCCGTGAAAGCAGTCACCGCGTTGCAGGAGGTCCAAGAAGGCAAGAAGATGGTAGATGGAAAGGCTGGGGAGGAGCACCCATTGAAGTAGGACCTACTTACTTGTCAGGACACATTCGAACGAGTTCGGCCCCAGGTCCATGAAATCTCGCAATAGTTCTAAGAATTCAAGACGAAGATGATAGATGATCCGAATTTCAGGGGGAATATGGTCTAAATTTGGATGTATGAGTCATAAAAACATTTAATGAGAGGCCACCCACTCTTAGTCATCATAAAAGCATTAAACGGAGAGGCCACCCTCTCTCATACATTGTCATTGACAACTCATGGTTTTGTTTCATGGTATGGCTTCAAGGCACATTGTACCTCTCTCATCCATGGTATTTCACAACCCATGGTATTGCCCCAAGGCACATTGTACTAATGTTATAAAAAGGCTCTATGCCTTCTCAATAAGGCATGGAAGGATTTTTGGCATCCTACCTTTTTGTTATTCTATTGAGTGATTGGGTTATTGGTTTTGAGTGCCTTTCTTAGCATGGTTTGAGAGGTGAGGCTCAAAGAACCCTCTTTGAGCCTCACCCCTCCATGTCACATATTTACTCTATGTTTATTTGTGTATTCTGTTGCGTTCCTGCATAAATCCGGATCAGTGGTATCATAGCAGGTACGCTCTCCATGGGAATGAGGGTTTGAGCATAGTTTGGGTTCAAAGATCTGCAGAGATTTTTAGCCTCCTTTTGGCACACTCAAAGTCCATTGCTGGGCCATACACTGTAAGCATCACAATTGGTCCTCAGGCAATACAAGATATCTAAGTTTCAAGAGGAAGTTCCATGATCTCTACAACATCTGATTTTGCTCTACAAACCCTTGGCATCCTTTGTGGTCCTCTACAAAATTCAAACGGATGCTGCAACTTGCACAGAGAGTTCAGAGGCATGTAGAAGCCACATCTCTTCTCAGAGATAAGCTACCAACACTCTAGCTAGTTTATTTCCATTTTGTATGTAAACAAGTTTTAGTTATTGATTAATGAAATGAAGTGTTATTTCCACTGCATATTTGTTTATATGGTTATTTGTGTATTTTGTTGCGTTCCTGCATAAATCCGGATCAATAGAGTACACCCTGTCGACCTGATGTGGCTTGAGGACGAGCCACAAGACTGTGTTGGGGTCCTGTTGGCAGGGGTATTGGGTAAGTGAGTTGTGCAACTCCATGGAGGTTGCGCAAGCTCACGTGCCACCGCAAAGGTCCACAACAATGCGATAGGCGGAAGAATAACCTTTTTTGGAAATATTTATGCAATTTTGTACCGACTGACCACATTTTGTGGATATAGGTCACTAGTTGTTTAGAAGTTAGTTAGAAGTGGACCTTGGATGTAAAGGCGCAAGCCTATATATAGAGTTGGAATTGTAATTGTAAAAGGAGATATAGATTTTGTTATCTCCCAAATAAAATAAATTTATTTTTGATAGTATGAAGAATTTAAATGATGCAATGAAGGATATGAAGATCACTAATAGTTTTGAAGACCTCTATTTTTTATGCAAATTTCACAAAGTTGTGGTTTTGGTGGCTTGGGTGAGGATCAGAACATCTCATTCGCCACTGAAAGATGGAAGATAAATAGAAAGTGGAAGACCCCTTCGGCAGATAGGCGTATTGCTGAAATTGTTTACACCATCGAAACATTTTCCAAACATCAATCGAAAGTTGTGAAGACTTCAGATCGGCGAGCTAGTTCTCAAAGGCACCGCACCGGCGGAGAATATAGTGACTAAGCATTTCGATTCAGATTTCCAATGACCTTCGACAATGATGAAATCAGATTAGAAGAACTAAGGATTAAGCAGCGGCAAGGTAAAGCTGAAAGGTGTTGAAATGTCGGTGATATGAAAAAATAAAATGTCGCCAAAGTCAAGTAACAGAAGTCGAAAATTGAAAAGACTAAATTGTCGGCCAAATAGTTCACTGCGGAGCTGCAACGACGAAGTAGAAACTTACTGTGGGTTCCGAAACAAGACAGAATAATCGGCGTCGGAACTTGAAAGGAATAATTATCGGTGAGATTGTTCCCTAAGGAGCCGCAACTGCAGAGAATATAATGATTAAAGGCAGCCGATAAATCAAAGTCACCACCGGTCAGAGGGAATGAAAACTACATATCGGAGCATTTTTAAACAACAATTGGAACTTTAAAGGACTAACGATCGGCGAGCTAGTTCCCTAGGGAGCCGCAACAGTGGGAAGCAAACTGACTACGGCTTCCGATCGATGACAAGAAACATTCTGATAGTGCGACAATAGATGAACACATCGGAGGGTCTAAAGACTAACCGTCGGTGAATTAGTCGTCTAAGGAGCCACAAGGGTGGAAGATATATAGACTGCGGGTTTCGCGAGAAGATGGAAACTTCAACGTCGGAGGTGCTAAAGACTAACCGACAGCAAAATAGTTCACTACGGAGCCGCAACTGCGGAAGGAAGAAATACTACGGCTTCCAATCGATGACAAAAATAATTCCGATAGCACAACAATAGAAGACCATTGACGATCGAAATAACTAAATACTACATGGCAGAAATCACAAACACTAATCATCGGCACAATAGTCCATGAGTGAGTCGCAACGGTAGGAGGAAAACTGACTAAGGCTTTCGATCAATCACTAGATGAACTCTTCGGCGGTCAGAAGGGCTAAAGGTTAACTGGATGCAAGATAGTTAAATGGGGAGTTGCAACGGTGGGAAATAAAAGGAATACGGGCCGACGAAGTTCACAAACCGCAACAATGAAAGATCATCGGCAATCATAAAGACTAATTGTTGGCGAGTTATCCCACTAAGGAGCTGAAACTGCGGTAGCAGTCAGGCTTGGAGCGTCGATGTGATAAAGGAAACAACATCCGATCGACGATTACAACAACAAAGAAAAAGTGTCGGGCGGATTGAACAGGACTGGACACTTTAGATAAATGTCGATACACTAGCTGTTGGCGGCAATTCCACAACAAACCAACAATGGTGGTTATCATCTATTACTTTAGTCATTAAAAGACCGCTCAGTGAACTAGATCTTCACAGTAGATAAAGAAACAATTAGCAAGGGTTTGAAGCCCTAATCTGGAAAAAAACTATTACTTTCAATTATTTTTGTGTAAATAGATCAGACTTTCAGGATCTGTAAATTTTGTAAGAGGCTATAAAACCCATGATTTTTTGATTAATAAAGGTTTGACTCTAGGGATTTATGATCCTGTTCCATTATCAAGTGTCTCATCTGGTTTATTCTAAGTATAAGTTCTTTTGTTGTGATTTGTTCAACCATCTCTTTCTTTACTGTGTTTATTGCCTGAATGTGCATTTAGGTAATTTTCAGATTTATTAAAGGGCCGATAGCTATCATCCTATTGGTTATTTAGTGATATTTGATTTATAAACACCATCCTCAGTAGGATTTATCCATTTATATGCATGTGTTGTGTGTGTAAGTCTGCCAACCTGGTGAGTTCTCCATCTTTGCACCTTTTTGTTAAACTACTGAACAAGTTGTAACTAAAATCCTTGTGATTGAGTGAGCTTCATGCATGTCTTGAGAGTGAGAGGTTACATAGGTTATCCAGCTTCATCCAATTCAGAAAACCCAAAAAATAGTTTAAGTTACCAGGCATCCTCGAGCTACAACCTAAAGGAGTATCCTAGAGTGATAACAAAGTGGCTCCGTTGCCGAGGAGAGGAGACTGAAGCTCAGCTTCCCTGGGATACGACATAGATCCATGCTTTGATGATAGACAAGGCTTGGACATTATTATGATTGTAATCATATATCTGGCAACTCCATTGATATAAGGTGGCTTCAAGAAGACCAAGTACCAGAGCAAACCCAAAGGGGCCACCAACAACACCCGCTTCAGATCCAGAAGAAATATTGAGGAAAGCTAGGGCTTTACTAAGACAGACCAGCAGTGCTGCACAAAATGCTACATCAGGTATTTCAAGAAATATTTTTGCTGTTATTTCTTCTGCTGAAACTTTTAATTTCCAGAAATTTTTAGATACATCAGAAAAATCTAGGGCTTGGGCATCTTCAAGCACTGCTACTTATGAAGATCCAATCCTTGTTGACTCCACTGGGATAAGTATACCACCACCTTCTCAGCAAATATTTTCATCAGTGCCGCCTTCCACATCCCTGTCCATACCCATTTCCAATATGGCTACCCCTTAATTGACCAAGATGGAAAGGATCTTGGTAGCTAGGTATGCACCCCTAATTTTCCCAAATCCTCTCGCAGTCATGCCTACCAGGGATTACCTCAAGTATATGCCTAAGTTTACAGGGGAAAGGGATTTCACTGCTGAAGAAAATCTAGAGGATTTTTATAGCTATGCTGAAAATATAAATATAGAACAAGAAGATGTATGGACCAGAGTTTTTGTGCAAAGCCTGGACGACCAGGCTAGGAAGTGGTTTAAAGAAATTCCTGTTGGGTTAGTTCCAGGCATAGAGGCCCTAGATAACATTTTCCTAAAGCATTGGGGAGAGAGGAGAGACCACCTCTACTATATCACAGAATTCAGCAACCTGAAAAGAGAAAACGGTGAGTCTGTCTCCAACTTTACCAAGAGATTCAACAACATGTACAGCAAGATCCCCACTAAGATTAAGCCCATCGGTACCTCAGCTATGATAACTTATGCGAATGCCTTTGACTCTGACTTCTTCCTACTTCTCTAAGAAAGAAGGTCTGCCTCCTTATCACTCATGTAGGATGCTGCCCTAGAGGTAGATTAAAAAATTCTAGCATCTCAGAAGGTCAAAGGGAAGGTAGACAGGAGAAAGCAGCCAGCAGAATACAGTGGGGCTTCGGCATCAGAGAATAAGATTGAAAAAATGACCAAACTTTTAGATAACCTAACTGCTGAAAGGTCTAAATTGAAGGACCAAGGACATCTGCCAGTGAGGAGTAAAGGGCCAAGTGAATTCGCTCCTCGAAAACCAAATTTTGTCCCTTATAGAAGAGGAAACCCCCCTGTTCATATTCTCTGAAGGGAGAAAAATCAAGGGGAAGACCAGAGGATAAGAGCTCCATTTCAAAATGTTGTATTAGAATAAGGGCTAAAATTCATTGAAGAAGAAGGAGAAGCTGAAGACAATATCCACTGCATGGAGGATGAGGTGGAATATTCTTTTCTGACACAGGCAGAGTACGAAGAAGCCCTGATTGATGAGCAGATCACTGAAGAGGCTATCTATTAGGATGATGGTCAAGGAGGTTACCAACTGAGGTCTAGGTTGGTTGCTCCACTCAAAAAGAATGCTGTACCCGTCAAGCAGCCTATTGCACCTGCTAAAAAGGTTGTTGTTTTACCAAAGAAAGTAGCTGTTCCATCCAAAGAATTACATAAACCAGCACCTTCAGCCACACCCTATCAAGTCCAACTCAAACCTATAGCTCATGAGGTAAGGTTTCCAGATAGGCTGCATCATTCCTTCAACCTTGAGTCTGAAATTCAAAAATTGAAAATCCCTTTTCCTTTAATTGAGTTGATGAAGAATGATGCATTTAAAACCTCCATTCTGAATTCCCTTCAGCCCAAGGTGCACAGTGACACTGACTTTGTGAACCTGCAAGATCACAAGCCTATTGTAACCCTGGGCCCCATGATTGAAGACCTAAAGGACTCTTTCCCACCATTCTATATATCCTTGAACATCGATGATAAAATCCTCCATAACTATTTGCTGGATTCAGGAGCCTCTCATAACTTAATGCCAAAGGCTGTGATGGATGAGATCGGCCTCAGCATTAACAAGACCTACCATGATTTATTCTCCTTTGACTCCAGGAAGGTCAAGTGCTTGGGCCTCATCAAAGACCTTGCTGTACACTTAACTCAGCTGCCTTCGAAAAGCATAATGATGGACATCGTAGTGGCTGATATTCCTCCAAAATTAGGCCTTTTGCTGTCCCGGTCATGGAGAAAAAGATTGGGAGGCACCCTTCAGATGGATCTCACATACGCCACCATTCCCATGTTCGGAGGAGAAACTAAGAGACTGTATAGGGAAAATCAACTAGCGCACATTATAAGCAAGGAGAGGCGCTCAGTAAATCACCCCATCTATGCTGTGGACACCGATTTTGGATCTTGCATCTTGCAAATAGATGATAATCAACAAACATCAGTTCAGCTCACTGAGCCCACCCATCCATAGCCTGAAGAAGCCACAACAACGATTTGGACCATGTATTTCGATGGGGCAAGTGCTCAAAACTCAGCAAGCGCATGGGTCATGTTGATATCCCCATCTAAGGAGAACATTCACCTATCGTATAAGCTTGATTTCAATACCACGAACAACGTAGTAGAATATGAAGCCTTGCTTCTAGGAGGTAAAGTGGCCAAGGAGATGGGGATCATGTGCATGAATATTTTTGGGGACGCAGACCTCATCATACAACAGGTCAACAACACTTTTTAGATGAAAAATATCAGACTGAAGGCCTACAGGGACGAGGTATGGAAAATCAGAGACTCATTTATGTTTTTTGAACTGTCATATATTCCTAGAGATTTGAATCACCCGGCTGATTCCCTCCCTGTCTCTGCAAGTCTATTTGTTCATCCTTTACCCCCTAGGCTCAACTATGATGTTCAGGTCAAGTATAGACCCTCTCTGTCAGATAATGTAAAATTTTGGAGGGTGTTTGAAAATGATGGGGAGCTTAGTAAATCCCTTTAGTTAGTGGATGAATTCTCTGACATACACATAGACCAGGAAAACCTTAACCTAGAGGAATATAAGCAGCTCAAGCTAAAAGATAAAGTGACTAAGCACGATATTGTCCAATTTCCCAGCAACCACATACCCCGAGGTCTAGTACCACTGGAAGAACTGTTTGATCACAATGATGTCCCTTTCAAGCCTGCCAAAAGAGAGCTAGATCCTACTATCCAAGAGCACAACATAGGCAGACAGAGCCATCCAAAACTGATGAATATATCCACTAGGATGACTGCTGAACAAAAGTCTGAATATTGCAGCTTGATAAAAGAGTTTGCTGATGTCTTTTCATGGGAGTATAGTGACCTAAAAACGCATGACACCAACATCATCTAGCACAGGATTCCTTTGGAGAAGGGCACCATTCCTTTCAAACGGAAGCTGAGACCCATTAGCCCTATTCTATTACCAGTGATTGAGAAAGAGATCCACAAACTCCTCAAAGCCAAGATCATAATCCCCATCAGGTATTCCCAGTGGAATGCAAATCTAGTAGTGGTAAGAAAGAAAAATGGAGAAATCAGGTTGTATGTGGATTTTAGAAACTTGAACAAATGTTACAAAAAGACAACTATCCACTGCCCAAGATGGAACATCTGCTGCAGAGAGTCTCAGGGGCCAGGGTCATGTCCTTCCTTGATGGCTTGTCTGGATACAACCAAGTGGCTGTGCACCCAGATGAACAAGAGAAGACTACCTTTACCACCCCATGGGGCACCTTCATGTATGCTAAAATGTCATTTGGGCTAGTGAATGCTGGGGATACTTTTCAGAGAGATATGGACCTAGATTTCATAGGGATAAAAGATAAATATGTGCTGATATATTTGGATGACTTAACAGTTTACTCTCATAGCCATCATGACCACTTGCAACATTTGAGAAAGGTATTTCTGAAGTGCAGAAGGTATGGAATATCACTGAACCCCAAGAAGTCCCAGTTTGCACTCAATGAAGGAAAGCTCCTAGGCCACATAGTCTCAGTTAAAGGTGTTAATAACGATCCAGTAAGAGTGGAGGCAATTCAACAACTATCAATACCAAGGTCAAAAAGAGACATTCAGTCCTTTTTAGGTAAGATAAAATTTGTCAGGGGAATCATTCCAAATTTCTCCGAGCTGATAAAGCATATAACAGTCATGCTAAAAAAGGATGCAGAAATCAAGTGGACCGACCAGGAAAGAAATTCTTTTGAATACATTAAGAAATCCATCATGGAGGCCCCAACCCTGATTAGTCCCGACTACACCAACGGTTTTTACATTTTCTCTTTTGCATCTTATGACACAGTGGCAGCTGTACTATTACAAAATAATGATGAAGGTCTTGATCATCCAATTGCTTTCTTCAGCGGAACCCTGAGAGATGCTGAGCTGAGGTATGACCCAATTGAGAAGCAGGCTTATGCCCTCATAAAATCTTTGAAGAACTTCAGAATCTACATTCTCCATGCAAAGGTCATTGCGTATGTCCCTTCAGCTGCTATGAAGGATTTTTTGACTCAGCCTAACATTGATGGGAAGAGAGCTATGTGGGTGGCCAAACTCATTGAGTTTGATGTAGAGGTGAAACCCACCAAGCTGGTAAAGGGATTAGGTCTGGCCAAACTCATGGCCAAAGAAAACTGTGAACTATTGGAAATAAATTTCACATGCGTCAGATCAGCAAAGGTGCAGACTATGGTAGCAGGCGAAACATAAGTAAATCAAGATCAGGATAACAGTCCGCCAGTAGCTGAGAACATATCTTCATGTGAGTGGTACTCAAGTATTATTCAATTTCTGCTTAAATTAGAAGTTTCTCCTGATCTCACTCCTAACCAAGCACGAGCCCTTAAGTTGAAATATGTTAAGTTTTGCATAATTGACAAACTGTTGTACTGGAGGGATCAGTCTGGGATTTTGTTAAGGTGTCTAGATAAAGAGGAATCAGAGTAGGTCATGCATCACTTTCATTCTAGTACATGTGGAGTCCACCACTACTGGAAAACCACATCCCACAAGATCTTAAAAGCAGGATACTATTGGCCAGCCCTCTTTGCGGATGTATGCACTTTTGCAAGAGCCCGTGACCAATGTCAAATATTTATAGGGAAACAGCAGCTCAAGTCCTTTCCCCTTAGGCCTGTTACAGTGAAAGGGCCTTTCTAAAAATGGGGTTTGGATTTCATAGGTGAAATAAATCCATCTTCCAGTGGACAACATAAATGGATCTTAGTAGCCACTGACTACTTTGCCAAATGGATAGAAGCAGTACCCACCAAAAATGCCACTCACCAAGTCATCATGATATTTTTATATGAGAACATCTTCAGTAGGTTTGGTTGCCCAGTAAAGTTAGTGACTGATAATGCACCGGCTTTTAAGGCTGGCGCATTAGTTAAAATGTGTGAATCAATGGGTATCCAACTGGTGCACTCCACATCCTATTACCCCCAAGGCAATGGCTTGGATGAGTCATCCAACAAAAGCTTAGTTAGAATCATCAGGAAACTGCTAGAGACAAATCAGAAAAGCTGGGATTCGAAACTTAAGTTTGCTTTATGGGTGGATAGGGTAATAGACAAAAGATCCATAGGGACTTCTCCATTCAAGTTAGTTTATGGCACTGAGGCCATATTTCCTATCCAACTGATCCTTCCAGTGGCAAAGTTCTTTCAGGAAAAGGAAGATGAACCAAATGATATGATGAGAAGGATGATGGATTTGGTGGAGTTACACCAGATCAAGGAGCAAGTTGTAGGAAAATCAGAGGCTCATCAACAGAGGATAAAGGGCATTTTTGACAAAAGAGTAAAGGTAGACAACTTCCAGGTTAGAGATTGGGTCCTCAAGTGGGATGCTGTCAGACAAGACAAGGGGAAACATGGAAAATTTGACTCTTTATGGATTGGCCCTTTTTTATAGACTAGGTATATAATAATAACACCTTCAAATTGCAGAATCTGGAAGGTGAAGAGGTATTCGATGGCCTAGTAAATGGGCGGTTCCTAAAACTCTATTTTATTTAAGGCTCTGAGGCCTTATGATTGTAAATTAGTAGATAGTATGTTGTTTTGCTTTCAGAATAAGAGTCCATGTCCAATGGAACAATAAAGAATAGTGTTAAGTTACTTAGTTTCTTTTAGGGAAAGGCATTTTGGTCTGGAGTTCTTGAGACCTCACAGGAAGGTTCCCATCCCCGAGTAGGAGCCAAATGTTATCTCCCAAATAAAATAAATTTATTTTTGATAGTATGAAGAATTTAAATGATGCAATGAAGGATATGAATATCACTAATAGTTTTTAAGACCTCTATTTTTTATGCAAATTTCACAAAGTTGTGGTTTTGGTGGCTTGGGCGAGGATCAGAACATCTCATTAGCCACCGAAAGATGGAAGATAAATAGAAAGTGGAATACCCCTTCGATAGATAGGCATATTGCTGAAACTTTTTACACCATCGAAACGTTTTCCAAACATCAATTGGAAGTTGTGAAGACTTCAGATCGGCGAGCTAGTTCTCAAAGGCGCCGCAACGGCAGAGAATATAGTGACTAAGCGTTCTGATTCAGACTTCCAATTACCTCTGAAAACGATGAAATCAAATCATAAGAACTAAGGATTAAGCAGCTACGAGGTAAAACTGAAAGGTGTCGAAATGTCGGTGATATGAAAAAATAAAATGCCACCAAAGTCAAGTAACAGAAGTCAGAAATTGAAAAGACTAAACTGTCGGCCAAATAGTTCACTGCGAAGCCGCAGCGACGAAATAGAAACTTACTGTGGGTTCCGAAACAAGACAGAATCATCGGCGTCAGAACTTGAAAGGACTAATTATCGATGAGCTTGTTCCCTAAGGAGCCACAACTGTGGATAATATAATGATTAAAGGAAGCCGATAAATCAAAGTCACCGCCGGTCGGAGGGCATGAAAACTACGTATTGGAGCTTTTTTAAAAAGCAATCGAAACTTTAAAGGACTAACGATCGGCGAGCTAGTTCCCTAGGGAGCAGCAACGGTGGGAAGCAAACTGACTACGGCTTCCGATCGATGACAAGAAACATTCCGATAGTGCGACAATATATGAACACATCGGCGATCGGAGGGTCTAAAGACTAACCGTCGGTGAATTAGTCCTCTAAGGAGCCGCAAGGGTGGAAGATATACAGACTGCGGGTTCCGCGATCAGATAGAAACTTCAGCGTCGGAGGTGCTAAAGACTAACCGGTAGCAAAATAGTTCACTACGGAGCTGCAACTGCGGAAGGAAGAAATACTACGGCTTCCAATCGATGACAAGAATCATTTCGATAGTGCAACAATAGAAGACCATCGATGATCAGAATAACTAAAGACTACGCGGCAGAAATCGCAAACACTAATCATCAGCACAATAGTCCACGAGTGAGCCGCAACGGCAGGAGGAAAACTGACTAAGGCTTCTGATCAATCACTAGATGAACTCTTCAGTGGTCGAAAGGGCTAAAGGTTAACTGACCGCAATATAGTTAAATGGGGAGCCACAACGATGGGAAATAAAAGAAATACGGGTCGACAAAGTTCACAAAGCAAAACAATGAAAGATCATCGACGATCATAAAGACTAATTGTCGACAAGTTAGCCCACCAAGGAGCCAAAAATGCGGCAGCAGTTAGGCTTGGAGCACCGATGTGATAAAGGAAACAACGTCCAATCGGCGATTGCATCAACAAAGAAAAAGTGTCAGGTGGATTGAACAGGACTGGACACTACAGATAAACGTCGATACACTGGTTGTTGGCGGTAATTCCACAATGAACCAGTAGTGGTGGTTATCAGCTATTAATTCAGTCATTAAAATACCGCTCAGTGAACTAGATCTTCACATTAGATAAACAAATAGTTAGCAAGGGTTTGAAGCCCTAATCTGGAAAAAAACTATTACTTTCAATTTTTTGTGTGTAAACAGATCGGACTTTCAAGATCTGTAAATTTTGTAAGAGGCTAAAAATCCCATGATTTTTTGATTAATAAAGGTTCGACTCTAGGGATTTATGAGCATGTTCCATTATCAAGTGTCTCATCTGGTTTATTCTAAGTATAAGCTCTTTTGTTGTGATTTGTTCAGCCATCTCTTTCTTTAGTGTGTTTATTGCCTGAATGTGCATTTAAGTAATTTTCAGATTTATTAAAGGGCCGATAGCTGTCATCCTATTGGTTATTTAGTGATATTTGATTTATAAACACCAACCTTAGTAGGATTTAGCCATTTATATGCATGTGTTGTGTGTGTAAGTCTGCCAGCCTGGTGAGTTCTCCATCCCTGCACCTTTTTGTCAAACTACTGAACAAGTTGTAACTAAAATCCTTATGATTGAGTGAGCTTCATGCATGTCTTGAGAGTGAGAGGTTACATAGGTTATCCAGCTTGATCCAATTCAGAAAACCCAAAAAATAGTTTAAGTTACCAGGCATCCTCGAGCTACAACCTAGAGGAGTTTCCTGGAGTGATAACAGATTTTATGAGAGAGATCATGCGATCAATCCTATTTGTGATATAAGATGTGCTTTTGTTGCTTCATTATGTCTTTGAGTTGTTTTTGCTCTGTCTATGTCGATCAGTTAGTGAATCTGGGTGGTGATCATTCTCATGCTGTGGAGAAGTATTGTATAACTTGGATTTGTTGCACAGAAGTAATATGACATGACGGATGTTACTATGAAATGATCTTATTTCTTATGTGTTTTCTGTCTTCTTGATCTGCAATGAATATGATGGATGTTTTATGAATAAATGTTACTACTGTGATGAATGAAGTAATGTGATATGTCAGTGATTTACTAGTTATAGATCTGTAATGAATGATGTGATTCTGATAGACTATCTTTGGAATATCTATTGATTATGAAGTTCCATCGCTCAGAACATACCCTTCCTTCCCACTTCCGAAAAATTGGTTCCGACAGCTCTCCCTCGACATCTCGGGTGAGACTTCATCTGCTCCGCGGGTGTTTCCAAGCAGGTTCAAACCTGTCTGGGCCGGTGCTCAGGGATATCACGCTAGTTGGGTGTCGACAGAGTGGGAACCCCTTGTTAACCTGAAAAATCCCTCACTCAGCTCTACATGGACTACACCACCCAAGAAAACCCATGATTGACCCTCATAACACCCCATTAGACCCCCACACCCTCAAAAAGGCTTAAGAATGAAGAAAAGGGCTTAAAAAACCCCAAAAAGGAGCCTAAATAACTCTCCTAATGGCTAAAACCCCTCAAAGGAGCCTAAAACCCTAAAAGGAGCTAAAGTTAGGGCGGAAGGGGCTAAAAGCCCAAAAAAGTGGCTAAAGCCCAAACCAAGGGCTTAAAACCCTAAAACCCCAAAAAAAGATATAAAAGGAGGGTGGGGGGTCACTCTCAAAGAACACCTCTCTTGCATACTGTTATGTTGCCCATAGATGCCTTGAGACCTCTTTGCCTCTCAAGCCACCCACATCTTCCTCTCTTCCACTCATCTTCCCCATTGAGCCATAGCTCTTCCATTGTTGAGTGAGATAGGGAGGTGCTTCCAGCTAGGGGATAGTGGCCCATTTCACCAAAGGAGAGGTATAACATCATTTTGTTTATGTATTTGATTTGTTAGTTTAGTTGTTTTTTGACCACCATTTGTTTGCAGGTTTTATTTCTAACATGTTTGCAGGTTTATTGTAGCTTAATAGTTGTTTGTAGGTAGCCAAGGCGGAGCCCTAACCTTGTTTGCAGAGGGGCTCACGACAATTTTATTTCCGTCATTTACTTCTCTTTCTATTCAGTTTCTTTTTTGCATTTTCCACATTTAGGAACCTACCCTTCCGTCCTATAGATGAAAGGGAGCCATTCCTTCCCCTGTAGCAAGGAGAAATCCCTGCTACAGAACTGGCGACCATACCAGGTCGATCCCACAGGATCCCCGGTTTAGTTTTTTCAAATTTCAAGTTTCTGCAGTTTATGCCCTAGTTTTAAAAATTTCTTCTCAAATCTAGCTTAGATCCAGTTTATTTCCAGTTTTTATTGTTGCCAAAGCCTATGCAAGGAAAATATGAGTCAGTTTGGCCATAGTACAGGTTACTGTTGGCCGGATCTAACTCAGGATCAGAAAAACCCCAAATCCAGGGCAGGTCGCATTTATCGGGCCTGAACAGGGGATGAGGTTGCTCTTTTAGGCCTCAGAGGCACGACTAGGTCGCCCTTTTCCCCCTGAAATGTGAGACTTCACTCAGACAGGTAGACCGCTTCCGTTTGTAAATCTATGCAACCCCCTCGCCCATTTCTGGAAAAATTTTGTGACCCCCTCACCAAAATCGACCTGAAATGTGTAGTCTGTCAATCAGTACTTAATTTTCAGTTTAATAGGGACTGTCAGTGCGGCTCAGCCACCTCTGTCTAGCACAGTAGTTCAATTTCTGTTTCTATTTTAATTTACTGCAATTTCATGAACAAACAAAGTGTAAATTCAAAAAATTTTAATTGCTTAATCAACATAGCCTAACTAAAATTGACTTAAAATCAAATCTTGCTTACCCTTCCTCCTCTACCCAGTCATCATCCTTTGGGGTATTCTGGGATACGATGAAGAGCATATCTCATATAGTCCTAGGTCCTTCACTGAATATTGTTCTAAACCATTAAAAACGGATGACCTGGAAGGTAGAGGGGGTAGAGAAGGAGGGCTTCTCACGACGCTAAGAATCCTCCCTGTTGACCAACCTTGCATCCGGGAGGTGACCTATGGATCTACAGATGGGATTAGTCCCATTGTGTTGAGAGCCCAACACCTTCTCTTGGTCTAAGAGGAATATAGGTGTAAGGTAGTCACCTAGTTAGGCTGTCACATTCAGGGTTAAAAATGTATCTATTTTCAAATTTATGATTATTCACTACTTGCACAACAATGATATGAACTCTACAACATATTCATAAACCACGTGTAGCCACCTAATAAACAGAAAAATAGAAAAACATATACACCATACCACTAAATCAACTTAACTCAGTTCATGATGCTAAGAGAGCCTTAAAGTTTATCAATTTACACTAAGTTCAAAAAATTTGTAGTCTTTGAGGACATAAGTCCCTGATTACTTCAACCGTGGGAAGTACTTGGGCTCAGCCCAGAAACTCATTGTGAGGAGTACCATGGGAACCCCAAAGTAGTTGGCCGCTAAGAGGAATTTCCAAGCAAAACGAGAAATGACCCCCACCGATTGAGTAGAAATGCCCGTGAGGAAAAAGCCAAGAACTGTCTTTTGGCAGTCTTGGTGGCTGAGTGACCACCTATAGCCAATAGGAAGCCATTGAAACTGGGGTCCAAACATCATTCCCATCAGTTTGATAAACATATAACACAATTGATCCCCCACGCTCTTCCTCACGCCTAAGAGGTGAACCACCACCATTCGGTACATTAAACTGACACCGTCGAAACCATTCTTAGTGATCTCCCACACCATTAGAAGGCCACACAACCTCTGATTCATATTTAGACCCATACCAGTCTGAACCAGACCTCCATACTGCACCATCAAGCCCCATGGCTGGTGCAAATCTGGATCCATTTTCTGGCATAGCCATAGCAAGTGGACCCATGTCCACACCATAGCCTATCACCAACAACCCTGTAGGTGGCCCAAGCACAGTCATGCAAACTATCATCAGTCAGTTGTCACCACCCATAGTGACCAGCCAAGTTGGCCCACTTGCAACACACAGGGGTAGTGGCCCTTCCACACACACTACCCCTCCTTCCACAAAGGGGGGTAGTGGATCCTCCACTTACATTTCCCCTACTGTCATACATGGGGGAAATGTACCCTCCATTCACACTATCGCTCAAGTCATACTTGGGGGCAGTGGCCCGTCAACTCACACTATCCCCCCCACCACACTTGTGGGCATTGGCCCATCTACAATGGTGCCACCACAAGTTCCCCAAACCATGCAAGTCCATTATGCACCTGCAAACCCCACCACCATACCTCCCCTATCCCACATCAACCTGGGGTCAACTATTCCTTTCATGGCTCGTCTTAACTTGCCTGATTTGGCTTGATTGAAAAATGACCCCATTCGCCATAAATCGTTTTGGCCTCCAATGCCAACTAAGCTGCCATCAGACATCCCCAAGTTTGAAGGCAAGGCAGGGAAATGTCCCCAAAACCACATTATGACATTCTATCTATGGTGCTCATCCAACAACATCGTAGACGATTCCATTAGGCTGAGGCTATTCCAACACACCCTTATAGGTCCCGTGGCCAAATGGTACATTGAGCTACTGCAGGCCAAATACCCAGATTTCAACTCCCTAGCTTTCATGTTCCTACAGTATTTCCAACTCCTCATTAGATATGACGAAGGGGTGGAGATCCTCTTATCCTATCACCAAAGCACTGCGACACATATAACTGACCACATCCATGAGTGGCGGCGACGTCGCAGCTTATGTAAAATCCAACTTGACGACAGGATCTTCTTGGATTGGTTCCTCAAGACCTTGCTCCTACCCATAGCAAAGGATTTCACATCCGAATGTTCCCAATCCGAAGAGGAGGCCATACTGAAAGCCCAACAGTTTGACCTGATCTACGCTCAGTCTAGATATCTGTACACCGTCATTCCAGACGCTCCCCGCCTGGGTACCTCCTACTGGGATGCACCAGGGGAATCCCATGTTGTGGATGGCATCATAGGCTTGGTCTCCCAATAGCCACAACACCATCCGACACCACCTGCCATTACACCACAACCAAGCAACACTGCTAGTGTTGCTTACCAAAACCAAACTCTGGACTACGCCAGAATGATGTCCCAGTCTGGAGCAACAACTTCCTATGCACAACATGCGCCACTGCAATAGGACCAGGCCATGGCTTGGCCAACATAGTAGTACATAGGTAAAATTCCGACATTTGTGGCACCACCACCCACTCAAATCTACTATGCACCACCAGTGCAAGTAGTCTAAGCCCCCGCCCCCGCTCCACCCGCTCCATTGGGACAAGTGTTTTCACAACAAAACTGTCCCAACCAGCCTACCCCCAACAATAAACAAGGGAAAGCCCAGAATAATCAACCCCAGAACCAAGCCAATAACCAACCGCAGGGAGGCGGTCAACAACCAAATCCTCCCAACAATGCCGCAGCGAACCGACTCGCCCAAAACTCCCCATGACCAAATGCTCGTAGACGCAATGCCCCGTTGCACACAAACAAACCATGCACACTCTGTGAGGTCTATGGGCACTACACATTTGATTGTCTCCTCATGGCTTGTGCTAAGCAAGCCATTCAGAATGAGGCCTAATCCCAATGCTCCAGGGGCACCTCCCATGGCCGAAATAGGTGTTCACCACTTGCTAGCCATGACGACTAAAGAGGTCAACTCACAAAATAGATGGAATCAGTACAGTACCACCACCAAACCCACTGACACATCAATGGCATCTACGTCCAAATTGGTCAATGCACCTCTTCAGTTACCCCCTTTCCCTCGCCCCCCCATACGCCGAGTGGCCAACAACACCACATCTAGAGCTACTGTCAGCTATAGCATTGTGGATGATTTGGCCCAAACGCCAATGGCCATGTCCGCTCTAAAGGTACTCAAAACATGCCCAATGCAGCAGAAAGCGTTACTAGCCTCCCTTGGGGCTGTAGACCCCTTCGACTCCAAGTTGATTACATTCGACATAGAGAATGGAGAACCGTGCATGCCATCCACCATCACCTTTCGAATCCCTGTGTCTATCTAGTATTTGGTCATGCACCAATGCATAGTGGATGAGGGGGAATCCACGTACGTTATGTCCACCCTGGTTTGGAAAAAACTTGGATCCCCAATTCTGCAACCATCCTCAACAAATCTGCGGGCTTATGATGGCCATCCCACTAAAGCCCAAGAAATCCTCCCCCATGTCCCCATCACATTAGCCGGGAATACAGTGCTGATCAACATAGAGGTTGTCAATGCTCAACTGGACTATAACCTTCTCCTCGGAAGAAGTTATATGTATTCCATGAGAGCGATTGCATCAACCGTATTCCGTCTCATGATGTTCCGTCATGAAGGGAAGATCGTGATGATTTACCAACTCACTTATCATGATTCGCAAGGGTTAATAGAACCCACCAATGTTATCCCTACCATCACCACCATTGAGCCACAAGGGACAACCACACACGTCAATGTCGTACCTGCAATCAATACCATGGTTGACAACAAACCAGCCTTCCCATTGTTGAATGTGGGTCCTGGGTTGTTTTCCGATACCACCATGATGACTCATTTTCCTTTAGTGTCAACACCACTGACACAAAATGAGACTATGGACTTGTGCATGGCCTCATCCAGTGCCGCTGCACCCAAACAAAAAGCACAGCCCTAACCCCAACCCCAACACCATCTACAACCGCAACATCATCCACAGCAGCAGCGTTTCGCGCAGTCGCAACCACAACCACATCCCCACATGCAACCAGCAGGGAGTTATCTGGGCTCATCTCCAGTCCATACGATTCCCTTTTTTTTTTTCCCCCACCTAAGGTCATGAGCAAGCCGGTAATGGCCACCTTAAGCCTACCTAACTTCACATTGGGAATTACGGTATGGTATCTCAATCCACCAGCTCAACCACCAATGCCCCAGGTTGTTTTAACTTCGGTACAACCCATTGTGGTCGAGTCTCACCCTCCATCCAACCCACAAAATCCAACCACCGCACCTGTACCCACACCACCCCACCCAAAAAGGGCCAGGGGCAAGAATGCGAAACCTGCCGCAGAGCCGTGACAAGTCCCGCCTTGCACCGTCTGCGAGCAATAGGGCCACCCAACTTAGAATTGCCATGAAATCTCAATGATCCATGCTCATTTGGATGCCATGGATACAAATGAAGACATCCCCATGGTCGAACTCCCAATTGCGTCGGTAGTCAAAAACAAGGCATTGAGAACAAACCATGCTTGCACCCTTTGCGGTTTGTATGGACATTACTCTCACCATTGCCAAGACTTGCCCGAGTTTTTAATGGCCCTAGCTGACCTCTGTCAAGATTCCCTTGAGTCTGAGATCACCTTAATCAAAGAAGTCCACCCCCCACCGTCTTCTTCAGACACCATGTCCATTTGCATGATGTCCAGTTCAACTGACCCTCTTATCTCCACCTCCAACGACGATCCATCGGACCTGTCTCTTTGTTGCTTCCACAACGATGACGAGATACTTAAAGCTCTGAATACCCCAGAATACCCATGGGATGACATGCACCATCGCTCGTTCTTCCTCCCCGAATAACTTGTGTCGCAGTCTGACCATTTTTTCGTGGAGACCAAAGATTTCATCCATGGGAAAGTTGATTGGTTTAAGAACCCCATCTCGGCACCAGACGCCTTCGAAGAAGGGAACATGGCCAACATTTCACCCACCATCAAAGTCTACATCTCAACCAATTCTGAGATTGTTGAAGAAATCATGCTGGGGGCATCTTGTTCCTCAGAAGAGGTTGCTTCCTACAAAGTTCTCTTCCAAGAATTCTGTGATATCTTCACCTGGTCGTACATTGAAATGCCCGGGTTGGATCCATCAATTGTGGAGCACCACATCGACACTTGGCCCGATTTGGCCCCCGTACGACAAAAACAACAGCCCATCTATCCTTCCAAAGTGGCCGCGGTGAAAGCCGAGATCGAGAAGTTGCGCACAACTGGCTTCATCTACCCCATTGCCTACACTACTTGGGTTTCTAATCCTGTTCCTGTGAACAAAAAACAGGGTACCATTCGCGTTTGCACAGAATTTCATGACCTCAATGGGGCATGTCCCAAAGACAACTTCCCAACACCCTTCATCGATCAGATCATCGATGCATGCACCGGACATGAGGCCTTTTCCTTCATGGACAGATTTTTCATCTATAACCAAATCCAAATCTAGAAAGAAGACTGTTATAAGACGACATTCACAACCCCATGGGGCACATTCGTGTATCAAGTCATGCCCTTTGTCCTGAAAAACATTGGATCCACTTTCCAACGCACCATGACACACTGCTTCCACGACCTCGTTCACATCATGTTGGCTTGTCTAGACAACCTCATTGCACAGCCGCAGAAGAAAACACAGCAAATAGACAACCTGCGACAAGTCTTCCTACGATGTCGCAAATACAAAATCCGCTTGAACCCTTTCTAGTGTGTTTTCTATGTCCCAATGGGCCATCTACAAGGATTCATTGTGTCACACAAAGGGATGACCGCTGATCCCTGGAAATTCCAAACAACTTTCCCTCTAACGTCACCCCTTTGAGTGACGGCAGTACAACTTGTATTATAGTCTTTCTCCCTTTTTGTTTTACACATTTTTTAAAAGTGAGTCTTATGTATCGTTTCCCCTCATTTCTCCAAATGGATTACACCTCAAACCGGTATACGGGATTCACTAATGGAGCAAGCAGATGGTCTCCAAACCTCGCCTCGGCTGCATGGGTCATCTACTCCCCATCGCATGAATTGATCCATATCGATGGAATATGCGTGGGCACTGGGAACAACAACTAGGATGAATATGATGGTGTCAATGGCATCTTAGCCACCGCTCTTCAGTTAGGTGTTCACCATCTCGATGTCTTCTTAGACTCCCAGCTGGTTGTTTCTCAGTTGAACAACTACTATCAGGTATGTGATCCTTGCCTCTTTAGAAAGTTCGTACGCACTAAACAGATGGTTAGAACATTTGAATCTATTACATTCTCACATGTTCCCATAAACCTCAATAGTGTCACATACCAAATGGCTAATGATATTCTAAATTGGCACATTCATAATCGCATATAGGGAGCATACAACCATAACATCATGCGTAATCATATCCAAAAATACACACACACGTGTAATAATACATCATATAGGCATTTGCATTTCACATCATCATAAAAAGAGTCACATAATAAAACCATAAAAGCGCATCCACGTGCGTCAAAAATATATATATATAAATTGATCAGTCGCATGTCCAAAACATGTCCAATACAAAATGAGAAGCCACATATGCTTCCTCAGCAGGATATACATAACAACACAAAAACTCCCAAGTGGACCGACGCACTAGGGACAACCCCACTAGGCTACTAATCTAACTCAGACTCATCATCTAACTCAGTATTGTCATTTTCCTCAGAAGACTCATCCTCCACAGGAAGATCACCTCGTGTCGCCCGACGAACTTTCTCATATGCCATAGCCATCCTCCTCATCACAGCAGTCCACTCAGGAGGAAAACTATGAATAGAAGCGATCAAATCGCTGCTCAGATGCTGCCAGTCATCATCAGAGATCCCAGTAGCAAGCTGCTCCAGATGTGGCAGCAAGTCATCCATCTCCCGCCGTCGCCTGCGAGGGTTCCCAGCAAGAACCACCGCAGGAGCTATATATGGTAACTACCCGCCTCCAATGCCCTGGCGGTGGGCGAGGACCAATATCTGCATATACAAATAAGGAAACCATTAGTCCACACATATCACACATACAACTATCAACCAGCTCAAAATACACTATGTATAAAGATGAACACAAAAACATCATGCATACATACCAGCTGGTCCCCACGCCTAGCCGAGAGGTCAGGGCATCTTGGGGTCCCCATGATAGTCCATACCTTCATACGGGTACTCCTTGATCACCACTGGAAGCTGTCGCCACTACTTTAACAACTCCTTAGTAAAAAAATGGCCCACTCTGCCGCCACCCTCTCAGATCATCATCTGGCACCACCAATACATCCATGGCTCCCGTGGACCACTATCCTGCACATCCCAGTGTAGATGTAGTGTAGGTAATTTCTCAAAAAATAAAGCACACAGGAAGGAGCCAAAACAAAATCTTTCCCCAGACATCTTCAACTTGTTCAGCTGCCACCGAACAGCTTGAAGATACATCTGGCCCCATCCATAGTACATGCCCCCTATAACACTCTCTACTAGCTGAAGCTACACTCTAGAGATCTTGTGGCTCCCCGTGGAACCCAAGATATGCAGCAGTATTGTCGCCACCTCCCATGTCGACAGATCCTCGATGTCACACATCAAGATATAGGATCCACGCACATACACTATAGCATAACAGTGCCTATCACATAGCTCCTCCAATGTCTCCCCCCGAGACAACACCGATGCCAAGTCACCCACAAATCCCAACATAGGGAGCCCAGTCAGAAAGTATACATCCGCCAGCGTGATCTCAATCTGCTGGCCCTGATAGAGGAACGCCTCCTCATCAACATCCCAAAAAATCACCAGTGTTTGTAGAAGTGAACCCAAGATCTTCATGAGGAGTATCCTCATGAACTTCAGTAATCCGCAACGGGCCAATGTATCTCTCACATTCCCATCTCGTAATGATGCCTCCTGGAGGTCTTTGCAGTCTCTCTCTCGCCACTTGATCTCAGCCATCCTGCACAAGCAAAAACCCTGATGTTAGCCACAAATCTCATAAAAAAACACCCCTCAAAGGCCATGTCACACCTGTTTGGGAAAAATAAGCGACCAGGTCACTCAAAAATGCCCCACAGATGCGACCAGGTCACTCCTTTTCCTTTGAAAGGTATGACTTGGCTCCATGAAACCCCAAACTACTCATGGAGGGCCTTCAAATGACCAAATCTAGAAATTAAACCACCAAAAAGAAGATATTTAGTGAGAGCTCTTACCTACAAGTCGCGGCACTCAAAACCGTTGGTCGGATCAAGAGAAATCAGCAAACGAAGATTTAGGTCCCACCTCTCCAACTCCACAGTGAACAGTGACAATGACACCTCACCAAGTGGACCCCACCCTTATATAGGCCCCATTTGACCTAATTTCTTCCGATCGACATAACAGGACCATACGGACTCTGTTTGAGATGTCGTTCACGCCACTGGTTCCAAAATTCCGCCCTCTATCCCTTGATGAGACCATCGTCTCATGTTAAAAAAATAAATTTCGGGACCATTTCCCATAAGTAGCCTTGATCTACGAGCCACAGCATGACGATGCAAGTATCTGCGAACTTGGAATTATATCACTCTTTCCTACTGCTACTCATGCGGGTTATCGGGCCACCGCCTGTTAAGGGTCACCATTTTTCTTCATATTTTGTATTTTAACACATAGTTGTCTTCTCCATCCACCGCACCTTACGCGGACCTCTGGACCATTGTCCACAAAGAGATTTATTTTTCTTGCATGTATTTGGCGTATAAGTGCCCTAAGACTTGCACTCACATCACATGTAGTTAAGTCCGTCCACTGAAACTCACACATAGCTCTCCTGACCTCTATTCAAGAGTTGCCTCAGTTTGCGTACCTCTACCACACCAACTCGCGAGCCTCTGCCGTGATCTATCCCGCACATGTATTGGTGTGTTTGAGAGCCTTATAGCCTATCCATACTGTGTGGATGACCTTTGGACCACTGTCCACCGTCCCGCATGGGGCACCGCCTGTGCCACCACAATCGGTTGACCATACTGGAGTTTCGTTTAAGCTCTTTTATGACTCCTAAAAACAATGAAAAGATAGCCGAGTGCAGCTGCTTCCTTTCCCGCTCACTAAAGTATAGGAAAGGGCGTCTACATAGTCTTGCTTACCTCTTTTTGTGGACTATGTAGACCATCAAATGAAAAGGACCACCTTGGCGTATTCAATCCAAGACCGTTCCCCTCTACATACTTTTATGCTTTGTCGGGAAGAGGGGCCGTACTTTACAAAAAAGCTCACCATGGGTTGTCGTTAAGCTCTTTTCTAGCCTTCTCATCAAGAAAATATCATCGAGGAAACTTGGTTTCGTTCATGCTCATAAAAGTATTTGAATGACCGTCCAGTCAGTATATGTTTAACCTTTTCCAGCCTGGTTGGACTACCAATGGTAAATAAGTCTCTCATCCCCTCCAAGATGGGTGAGCTCTCCTATGTATACTTTTATCCTTTTTCGGGCATGGGAGACTACCAACGAAAAAGAGCCCCCACTGGAGTCTTCTTCGTGCTTTCAGACTCTCTAAAATTTAAAGCACCATTGAGCATTTACCTTCTCGGGCTCGCCAAAAATCCATGAGATCATACCACAACGGTGTCTCTAGACACCACCCCACAAAAAACAGTTTGGTAGCATTCCCACATTGGGTCGCCTTTGTTTAGAGTACTCTGCAATGTGTCTTCCTTGGATCCCATTAATATCAAAAGTGTCTACCTCCTCCAAGTATTTCCCATCTGCAGGGACATTCCCGGTATTACAGCTATGATCCCATTCCCATGAGTCAAGTTTCAATTACTGCCTGGTCCGCCGTACCGTCATACTCTAAACAAAGGAAGTTTGAGTATACCACACTCTCCTAGCCCCTGTTCAATTCTTTCCCTCCCCTTCCCCCCCCCATTCAGTGGGTAAGTCCGCATATTGTATCACACCCTTCGGTTATCTCCCTCGTGCTCTTGGTCAAGGAAACATCATTGCCTTAACTAGGGACAGGTCTCCCTCTGTCGACGACAACACATATATTCCAGAGGATAGACCCAAAGGTCCCTATTTCCTGGTTTCATTAACCTCATTGATGAGTTCCTTGGACCACTTGAGAGGAGTACTTAGTGCCTCTCAGGATGGTTGTTTCTCATGTGCTCGACTCCAGCCACATCATCGCACTGTTGAGATTCATATAGGGTTTAGGCCGCACAGTACTTGGTCGAAGACCCCAGATGTCACCTGAATCTAACACATTGATGAGTCTATTTGAGGGACCTAAATAGGTTATTTCCCTTGTGATTTACAGGTTGCGTTGGAGGCAGTGTTCAGAAGCCCCAATAGTGCTTCTATATAGATTTATGATTGATGCCGCATACTTGTACCACAGAGACTCTGACTCTCAAACAGCGAGTCCATACAGCTATGTACCATCCTAGATCCAGCAAGTTGTCATTTATGAAGATAAATCATTCCATGAGAATTCCATGGGTCCAATGTACCAGTTCTTGAGATCAGTATTGTATTCAGACTCACATCGAGGCAACCACTATGTACCATTAGTTGTATATGATCAGCTCTTGTATTTTAGAGCATAGATCAAATTATTCTTTTGACATTGTCACGAGCATGGGGATGCCCACCTCATCCATATACATGTCACACATTATTTGTATCTCACCCATTGATGGGAACCATATTAATACAAAAACCAAAAGCCACCATGCCCCAGCCCCGGAAGCACCACCTCTACGCAGCAAATCCTATGATGTCCATCAGCCATACGATGAGCTCCTGCCCTCACACATCAGGGGGAAATTTGTTAACCTGAAAAATCCCTCACTCAGCTCTACATGGCCTACACCACCCAAGGACACCCATGATTGACCCTCATAACACCCCTTAGACCCCCACACCCTCAAAAAGGATTAAGAATGAAGAAAATGGCTTAAAAAACCCCAAAAGGGAGCCTAAACAACTCTCCTAGGGGTTAAAACCTCCAAAAAGGGGCTAAAACCCCTCAAAGGAGCGTAAAACCCTAAAATGAGCTAAAGTTAGGGCAAAAGGGGCTAAAAGCCCAAAAAAGGGGATAAAGCCCGGACCAAGGGCTTAAAACCCTAAAAACCCCCAAAAAGCTATAAAACGAGGGTGGGGGCTCACTCTCAAAGAACACCTCTCTTGCATACTATTATGTTGCCCATGGATGCCTTGAGACCTCTTTTCCTCTCAAGCCACCCACATCCCCCTCTCTTCCACTCATCTTCCCCATTGAGCCATAGCTCTTCCATTGCTGAGTGAGTTACGGAGGTGCTTCTAGCCAGGACATGGTGGCCCATTTCACCAAAGGAGAGGTATAAAATCATTTTGTTTATGTATTTGCTTTGTTAGTTTAGTTGTTTTCTGACCACCTTTTGTTTGCAGGTTTGATTTCTAACATGTTTGCAGGTTTATTGTAGCTTAATAGTTGTTTGCAGGTAGCCAAGGCGGAGCCCTAACCTTGTTTGTAGAGGGGCTCATGGCCATTTTCTTTCTGTCATTTGCTTCTCTTTCTGTTTAGTTTCTTTTCTGCATTTTCCACACGTAGGAACCTACCCTTCCGTCCTATAGATGGAAGGGAGCCATTCCTGCCCTTGTAGCAAGGAGAAATCCCTGCTACACCCCTATCGACGAGGCTTTGTTGGTGGATCGTGCCAACATTTTGTGATTTCAATTGTACTAATACTGGGCTTAATTTCCACACAAACCTTGGTTGGCTCATGCCCCATGCTAGGGGTTTGTGTCGGTGCACCTAGGGGTATAGTGTTAGCGAGTGGGAATTAACCCAGTGTCACACGAGTACAAGCCTCGCCCCAGTTGTCGATTCCGCAAGTAAAATATGTGTGTGTGTGTGTGTGTAAAGAGAGAGAGAAAGAGTCTCACTACGAATCAAAAAATGGAAATTACATTCTTTTTTAAAGGGTATTTTTAGGATTTGTAAATTTAGTCATAATGAAAGGAATAAGTGGGCTCCATGTAGAATTTCAAGTCTATGCAATATTTTACATTTGGTCTAAATTATTTATATATATATAATGAATGAAAGGAATAAGTGGGATCCATGTAGAAGTTCAAGTCTATGCAACACTTTAGATTTGGTCTAAATTATATATATATATAATATATATATATATTGTGTGTGTGTAGGGAGGGGGGTTGAATTGGGTGGTGATCTAGTCTATTTGAGGGTTCCATTAATGCCCAGGGACTATTGTTTAAGGGTTTAGCATGTGTAACAAGGTTGGTACAATGGAAGAAAAACTTGTGGACTACATTGTTGATCCTTACTTAGGGTAACACATTTAGTTGTCTTCACGTGTGAGGGGTTTTCCCATGATTTGGGAGGCGTTCATACAAATTGTCCTCTTTGGCATAATTTCCATTGGAAGAGGATACTTTGGAAATTCTCTTAAAAGTAGAAAAAAATATTGGTGATAATGTCGAAGTTGATGGTGTCAAAGGTAATAATGTCTCATGTGTGGATCAAATGACAATGGATGTGGGTACTAGAAGATGGGATGGGATGTTTTTGTTAGATGTCAGATTTGGTGGGGATAATCCATGTACTTCTTAAAATTCTAGAGTTGGGATAGGGAAAACAAGCATTAACTTGGAGTCTATTTTTGGTTGGCGAGTTTGAGTGTTACCCTAATGTTATTTTTGATAATCTTAGTAAGAATGATATTTCTCTATTCTCTAATTTTATATATGGGTTTATAGGTGCTTCAATATATTTTGATGCATTAAGTGGAGTTAATTTTTCATGTAAGGTTCCATATTGGTAATGGTCAATTTGCGAGGCTTATCCATTGACAGTTATTGAAATTTTAGTGGGAGAATCTTCAGCTTGAAAATAAGATGCAGTAGTTAGAAAATGGTAGAAATGCACAAAGTGAAGTCATCTTATAAATATGGGATTAGGAATGGAGATAAAACTTAATGAAGCGGTTTCAACGGTATAGCAAGTGTTAGTGGGATGATTTCAAGGCCGTAGAATGAGTGGAAATACCCTATCTGAATGGCTAGGGATTCAATGGGAACATTTCTTGGGTCTGTCTTTATTTTTGTCTCCAGAGGTTGTTTTTTTTGTTTTTTTTTTTCAATATTAGATGTGAGAAGGTTTTAGTAAGATTGTGGAAGCGTGGATTCATTTCTTGTATCCCTAAAAATCCTCTATTCCTTTTTGTATGTGAATTATAAAAGCTTATTGTCTACCCTAGTGTGGGTGAAGCCTCCAGGACTAGGGATGAAATTATGGTCATTTGAAGTGCTAAAGTTAATCAGGAATGCCCTTGGGACTTTTTATGAGGTGGATATGTTTTTCAAGGAATCCTGGATGGTACCTACCCGCATATTAGTCGGTATTGAACTTTGTGAATGTCTCATGGACCAAATATCCTTAAAGGTTGAGGACATGGAAATTATCCAACCTTTATATTTTTCCTTCTGTTGATGCTCAACATCGACATGATTCCAAAGTGTCGGAACATGATGCCAGAGGAGACTTCATCACATTGTCATTCTATCTTCACCATGATGTCTAGTGTGATGTACTGATCATCTCGTCCATGCATACTCTTGCCATTTGCATCCTCATTTAACCCCTATGACAACCTTGTGAAGTTACATTTTATATGTCGTCATGACAATGGCAAGTCAAGTATGGAGATTTTTTGTTTATTGGTATGCATATTGTCATGCCATGGAGTCAGTATCATTGTGTCCATCTTGTAGCGTATATCATGTCCATATTTCATTTTCCAAAATTTGTTGTCGTTTAAACCTTTTGGCACTATGTTTAAGTTTTGGTGAATTAGAGTCTTTTACATCATTTCATCTAAACGTTTCTAATTTCTCGTCAATTGATGATTCACCAATTACATGGGTCAATGTCATTGTTGTTTCACCCATGTCCAAAACGTTAAAAGTTACTTCCACATAATCTCCTTCTAGAAAATTGTACATGAGTACATCTACCAATTTTACCTATTTAAAAAATTCCAACTACTACGGTTTTCACTAAAAGATAGTGTGTTATTTTCCTTTCAAAATCCCCCTTTTCCAATTATCCCTTATCCCATTTATTTTCATTAGGGTATGGACGCCAGTTGCAATGCACCCTTGCTTTACATGCCTCCAACTAGCGTGGAGGATCCCACATGGCATACGACATGGGGTCCACGCACAACAAAATCGTGTTGTGTGCGTGCCCAAGTTGGTTTAGGGATTCACAAGGGAGGTTTAGGGTTCCATTTTCCTAGTCTGTCAAACCTTATTGAGTTGTTTTTTTATCATGACGGGGATCGAAGGGTGAGAAATCTCCGCCTGCCCCTCTATATCCATGTGTTGTGGTTTGATAACGGCGTCATGTGGGATGCTAAATAATATGTTTTTTGATGCAATGAAGTGGGTGGTAGCTGGTCTAGGGGACTTGTATGTGGCTCAAGAGTGCATTGTTGGAAGTGTTGGGCATGTTATCCTGCACATCTAGGCAATGTTTTGTGGTGTTGTGATGGAAATGGTTTGCTCCAGTTCATGGCGAGTAAGGCTTGGTTAATCCCGGTAATTTCATGCACATTATGTTTGCGAGTTGGATTTTTCCTGCCCTGAATCCCGCTTGGTTTTGGCTGCAATTTTAAGGTGCTTCTCAATCATGGACCTTGTGAGAGTCGCTCGGTCATGGAAGAAACTAGGTGGAGGAGGATATTAATCTTGTATATTGATCTAGGAACAAAGAATCAATCTCATCAAAGATTAATCAACAAATAACTCATGAAATGGTGTAATCGGTCTACAGGAATAGTAGCCGCTCTGTATTCACATAAAGAATGAATGATTACAATTACAATGTCATGCTACAAGCATGAATGAAGAGACAATTCAAATTCCTTAGGAGGTCATTTGAATTGAATGAGTGAGTCTAGCTTAACTGACTGTAAACCATGGTTCACACTCAGTTAACCACTGATCAAAACCCTAATTGACTCAACTAACCCTAACTGAAGTCGAAGTGTAATAAATGATTGAGTCTCAACTGAAAGAGATCAAACACATGTCACAGCTCACCAACCATCAAGAGGTAGTGCTACACTGACTCCAATGAACCCTGATGAGGTTAATTGAAGTTGAACTGCACATCAGAAGTTGGTGGAGGCGCCCTTGTTGACTCCATTTCATTAAATAATCATTAAATAATATATTTAATGAGAGGAGGCACCTTAATTGACTTGTTTAACTAATTGTAACCACTTGTTAGCAATTAGGTGCATTAATATCACTCAGATCACCCCCAGAGTGCTTCAGTTAGCCTCCCCGAATGTAGGAGAAGGATAAGTTAGCCTCCTTGACTGAAGGTAGGCGTGGGTGAGACTGGATGATGACATTTAATGCTCTGATGTCAATTAATGTCAATAATAATTAGGATAGTGGTTTAACTAGGCCAATTTGACCAAAAAGAGTGTGTATGGTGGTAAATGTCTCCAACACCCCCCCTTAAGCTATACTCAGGAAGAGTTAGAAAACATAAATGCATAAAAATGCTAGGGCCCCGGAAACTAAGGCCATAGGTCACCTTGTACAATGTTGAAACTGAAACAATGCTCAAAATAAACTGAGGAAAAGAGGGAAAACCTAGTGGGAAAACCCCCCCCTCAAGTTCAACACTGAAAATAGTCTGAATCACCCTGATGAACTCACCCCCAATAGTGAACGGAGGTAAGTGAACTTCTTTTCTGCGCATCAGTCGGGCAGTATTGCAGAATGATGGTCCTGTCATGCACTAGCTCCTTGATATAGTGCATGTGGATCTCTACATGCTTGGTCCTCTACCTGGTAACTGGATCTATGGATATCTTAATAGCACTTTGATTTTCACAAAAGAGGACAGTGGACAAAGTACTACCAAGATCAAACTCTGAAAGAATTCCTTGCAACCAAACTGCTTGGATGCAAGCATTCACCGCTCCTCGATACTCAGCCTCTACTGAAGATAGTGCTATGGCAGCCTGCTTTTTGCTTGACCAGAAAATGGGTCCACCACCAAACATGAATACATATCTAGAAGTAGAATTCTAATCAATAGAATCACCCACCCAATCAGAATCTGTGTATCCAACCAGCTCTAGCTCGGAGTCTGCAGCATAGTGAATGTCGTAGGTCCTGGTTCCCTGAATATATTGGAGGATCCTATTGGCTGCCTTCCAATCAAGATCATGAGGCTGCTACATTTATCTTGATACAGCATTCATGGCATAAAAAATATCAGGCCGAGAATGTGCCAAGTACAACAAGCTACCAATCAGTTGTCGATAGATAGTGCAGTCCATGGGAGGTGTGCTTTTTCCTTCTTCAAGGCTGATCCTTGAACGGAAAGGGAATGGTGCAGGTCTACAATCAGCCATGATAAACTTGACTAACAGGTCTGAAATTTATTTGGACTGAGTGACCATAATCCCATCATAATTTTGCTCAATTTTGATCCCCAAAAATTGTTTTAGAAGCCCCAAATCACTCATTTCAAAGGCATTGTGGAGAGCAGTTTTGATGGCTGAAATGGAGGCAACTGTGCTACCTGTGATTAGTAAGTCATCAACATATAAAACAATGATAATTATATGACCATCATACTGCTGTAAATATGCATTTTTATTTGATCTACATCTCTGAAAGTTTTGCAAGAGAAGGAATGCATCCATCTTGGAATACCACTCTCTTGGGGCCTGTTTTAATCCGTATAGTGACTTCTTTAGCTTGAAAAACAAATATGGATCAGTAATTTATCCCTTAGGATGCTTCATGTATATCTCCTCATGAATATCTCCATGCAGAAAGGCTTACTTAACATCCATGTGATGCACTTCCCAGTGCTTGGATGCTGAAATTGCCAAAACAAGGCGGATGGAGTCCATTTTTGCAACCGGTGCAAAGGTCTCATGGTAGTCCACTCCTTGGACCTGAGAGAAACCTTTTGCTACCAAAATTGCCTTATATTTTTAGGTGCTTCCATCAGCAGAAAAATTGGTCCGAAACACCCACTTGCATTGAACCAATTTCCTTCTCGGAGGATGAGAAACTAGCTCCCAAGTAGTGTTTTTCTGAAGAGAATTCATCTCTTCATCCATGGCAACTTGCCATCTCGGATCCTTCCGAGCCTGATAGTAGGATTTTTCATCTGAACTAATCATCAAATAGCAAGTTTTGGACATCAAATTATCAAGACAAGAGAGCGCAATACCTGCTCTTTGGAAATCAGACCGGGTTCTCCTTGGATCATCCGGATTTCCAATGTTGTCTCCTACGGAGGAGAGTGTCTGTCGGGCCCATGTAGGAAGATGATTTTGCACTTCAGGTTCTGATTCAGCATATGATTATTTCTGCACACTGATATCAGAAATCAAAGGATCCAAATCAGGGTCATCACCCCCAATTTCATCATCCAAATATTCAGTAGAATAGGAAGGAAATTCAACAGTTTTCTCCTTCACTAGTTCCACCTCCTGAAGAGGCTCATTGAACTTGACACTTATCTAGATGATGATCTGTTTGGTCTTGATATATAGTAGCTTGATCCCTTTATATTCATTAGGATACCCAATAAACAGACATTCTATGCTTTGCGGTTGCAAAGCCCTTCTTTTATCAAGCGGAATCCGGGCCCATGCAGTGGACCCAAACACCCATAGGTTCGACACATCCGGCTTGTGTTCGAAGTATGCTTCGAAAGGGGTATTTCCTTTCATGGATGAGTGTGGAACCCTTTTATGAATGTATTCTACAGCATGCATGCCTCAGCCCACAAATTTGCAGCAAGATTCTTGGATTCCAACATACAGGTGGTCATCTCCTTGAGAGACTGATTCTTCCTTTCCGCTACTCCGTTCTGCTGTGGAGTGTAGGGAATTGAATGTTGGACCTTAATACCACTTTGGGAGCATATGTACAGAAACTCATTACTAAAATAATCCCCTCCATTATCAGATCTCAAGATCTTGATCTTAAGCCCAGAGGCATTTTCGATCAAGGCCTTCAATTTAGAAGATTTTTCACATACTTCTGATTTCTTTTTGAGAAAGAAAACCCATTTATACCTTGAAAAATCATCAATAAAAGTAAGGAGATACCTTGATCCATTCATGGATGTGATAAGCATCAGACCACTGATATCAGAATGTATCAGCCCCAATATGCAGGTAGCTCGGTTTGCCTTCCCCCGATCGAACTTGTGCTTAGGGTGTTTGCCTTGATGACCGGGAGGCCTTCAACCATGGAGTTTTTCTGTAATTGCTGAAAATATTTGAAATTAATATGGACAAACCTCTCATGCCACAGCCTACTAACCTCATTTCCATGAGTTAGCAGAGCGGTGGGCTTTGCATCCGTAACAAAGTGAGAGAACTCATAGGCTTTTGCATGATGGTTTGCAAGGCCTTTAGCAATGAGTTTCCCGGATGTAATTTCTGTTATCTCAACATCATTTGGGCTGAAAGAGACTCTCTTAGGCACTCCTATATGTGTCATATGATAGACACTAAGAATATTTGATTCCAAAGATGGTACATACAAAACATTAGAGAAAAAACCATTTTCAAGATCTACAGTACCTTGTCCTTCTGAAATGATGGTGGAGTCATCTCCCATGTGGATGGGGATGGATTTTCCAGTCTCGAAGGATGAAAATGAATATTTTTCAGCCATCATGTGGTTCGAAGCTCCAGATTCAATCAATAGTGCTTTGGACTTCGAAGTGCTTTCCATGAGGGCATGACCTTTTTCATGCTGTGGTTCCCGATCTTGCTGATCTCTCCTCCGAAAGATTTCCGGAAGATTGATGTGATTTCTCTCAAGGAGAGAGGTAGCTTCATCAAGATTCTTCTTCATGCAGGCATGTTCAAGGTGTAATCCCTTCCCGCAATAAGAACACTTGACTTTTTCCTTGCCATGGTGCCCTTTTCCTTTGTTCTTCCTTGAGCCGGAAGACTCATCATGCTGTTGATTTTCAACTCTAGGTTTAGGAGCATCAAATTTAGTTTTTGTATTTTTCTGCTACCTTCCTTTACCCTTCAGATATTTGGGCACTAATACATGAAGGGATTGATCATGGGAAGATCTGATGATCCCCATATGGACAAGCTTGTCATGTTCACATTTTAGGGACTCAATGAAGGCATTGAGTGTAGGCATCTTCCATCCAGGGGTTGTGAGCTTCCCCGCACGGAATGTAGAAACCAAAAATGAATAATCAGCCCCAAGTTTGGAGAGTATGGTGAGGATGAGCTGATAATCCTCCTTCTCCACTTTGCATTGCTTCAAGAGTAAAATAGTATGTTGAACTTTGTGAAGAAATCATTCAGAGTCTCGAAGTTGGAGGGTTGGAAAGACATGAGTTCATTTTCGAGCTGGTAAACCCTTAAGTCATCATGCTTTCCGTATAGAGTCTCCAATTTATCCCATATTTCTTTCAAAGTCTTCAATCCCGTAATATGGAAGAGAAGGTCTCGGGAAATAGAGAGGCACACGAAACCGAAGGCTTCATCCTTCTTGTTTAAGAATCTTGATTTTTCTATGGTGGATCCAGGCTCAAATTTAGTGTCCATGGTGACTCTAAAAAGTCCTCTGGAGCACAGCTGAATCTCCATATCACCTTTCCATGAGTGGAAATTGTATGGAGTCAAGAGATCTACTGAGGAGGCCATCTAGATGTGCTCGAGCGAATGCTTCACTTGTAGAAACCTGAAAATCAAAACAGAAAGGGCAATGTAAGGTCGGACATCCTGCACATTTTAGGATTTCATCACACCCAACATAGTCAATCAAGCAATCTTGATCAACAAGTTCTTTACTTGGGGTATTAAGTGGTAAGCCTTGTCTTCTGGTGCAGTGCTGGATTTTGAGCTATAGCTCAAATTTCATGCAGAAAACTGTCAAAAATCTTGTTTTTGAGAGATAGAGCTTTGTCCCGCTGTAATATCTGATACCATATTAATCTTGTATATTGATCTAGGAACAAAGAATCAATCTCATCAAAGATTAATCAACAAATAACTCATGAAATGGTGTAATCGGTCTACAGGAATAGTAGCTGCTCTGTATTCACATAAATAATGAATGATTACAATTACAATGTCATGCTACAAGCATGAATGAAGAGACAATTCAAATTCCTTAGGAGGTCATTCGAATTGAATGAGTGAGTCTAGCTTAACTGACTGTAAGCCATGGTTCACACTCAGTTAACCACTGATCAAAACCCTAATTGACTCAACTAACCCTAACTGAAGTTAGAGTGTAATAAATGACTAAGTCTCAACTGAAAGAGATCAGACACATGTCACAGCTCACCAACCATCAAGAGGTAGCGCTACACTAACTCCAATGAAGCCCGATGAGGTTAACTGAAGTTGAACTGCACATCAAAAGTTGGTGGAGGCGCCCCTGTTGACTCCAGTTCATTAAATAATATATTTAATGAGAGGAGGTGCCTTAACTGACTTGGTTAACTGATTGTAACCACCAGTTAGCAACTAGGTGCATTAATATCACTTAGATCACCCCCGGAGTGCTCCAGTTAGCCTCCCCGAATGTAGGAGAAGGCTAAATTAGCCTCCTTGACCGAAGGTAGGCGTGGATGAGACTGGATGATGACATTTAATGCTCCATTGATGTTAATTAATGTCAATAATACTTAGGATAGTGGTTTAACTAGGCCAATTTGACCAAAAAGAGTGTGTATGGTGGTTTAACTAGGCCAATTTGACCAAAAAGAGTGTGTATGGTGGTAAATGTCTCCAACAGAGGAGCTCGATCGCTTATAGTGGAGTCTCTATACTGTGGTAGGGATTCGTTCCTACTAGCTATCCCTTTCTATGTTTATTGACACACCCATCTCCTGCTTGGGCATTGTTGTGGGATGCATGTTCATTGATTGTCTGTATTCAAAGGGTTTACGTTTTTCTGCACAGTTCAAAGTTTGAGTCTTTGTTAATGGGTGACATATTGTAATGGGTTCTTTGCCATTTTTGTAATGGTTTCTCAACCACATTGTGCAGAGTTCTCTATCATTTTTGTAATGGGTTCCCATTTTTTTTAAATTGCATCTCTACCATATTGTGTAGGGTTCTCTACCATTTTTATAATAGGTTCTCCCCCATTTTGTAATGGTTGTTCTACCATTTTGTTCTATGTATAATTCAAATTAATGTAATTAGTGTGATTCGAATGGGTTTATTTTGTGAACTGAATATGTTAATGGTGTGAATTCTATTTGTTAATGCTACTTCAATTGAAATGTATGTGTTTTTTTGTTGTAATAAATAAATTATTAGCTAGGGTTTTGGGCTGATATTTTTGTTTAGGGGGGTATGGACACAATTATAAACTAGGGTTTTGTTTGGGCTCTTGTCTGTAAATTATGTGCATGGTTTAGGGTTTTCGACAGAAAAAAAAATTGGGTATGATGAATGTGTAGGGTTTAGGGTTTTAGAAACGATTTAGGGTTTATGTGTGGGGTTTGAGGGACCACTGAGCTTAGAAGGAAGAGTTTGAATTTATTATCACTATATGCGTTTATGTTACCAAGCATGGATACACCTTCTATGTTTGATGTTTATTTCTTGCATTGTAAATATGCATGGCTAGATCGGTTTGCACGCTCAATTTGATTCCTATAATTTTCATGATATTTTCATTGTGAATTACAAATGGAAAAATTGATCTCCATCGCTATTACATGTCCATAATTCTGGCATGGTAATTCTGTGTGGGGAAAATCAATGTCATGCTTATAGATTAAAACATTTGGTATGGAATAGTTGCCTAGATTTGACGTTCCCTTCCCATCATTACCATGCTAGGATAAAATGTTTTGAATGAGAAAATGGTTCTAGTGTTTGAGAAATTTGTTTTCATTGTTGTTATGGTAGAGTGAAATAACTTGAATGAGTAAATTGTTGCCCGGTTTGGGAAATTTATTTGCATCGTTTTTATGCTAGACTTAAGTGCTTTGGATTGTGAAATATTGCCTAACTTTGGCAATCCATCTACCTTGTAACCATGGTGAGTAAAACAGTGTGTAGGATAAATTCAATTCCCATCTATGCCCATAGATAACAATTTTGGGATTGTAAGCTTTAATGTGGGAAACTTGAATTGAGTAGGCAATTCAATGGCCAATCTTAGTATTCACTATGCATTGTGAGCATGAATGAGCAACACATTTTTTTAAGGGAAAGATCATTGCCAAATCTAGAACTCTCTTTTAAAAATGTTTTTGGAAGAGGACAAAAGGTTTTGGTTTCATTACTCTTTTCCCTTTCATTTTTAGGTAAGTAGAACAATAAAGGATGTGCATGCCTTGATGTCCATATATGGCATTCTCTTTTCAATGCCATGCTTATATATTAAAACATTTGAGAGGAAAAATATTTTCCTAGATTTGACCTTCCCTTCCCATCATTATCATGCTAGGGTAAAATGTTTTGAATGAGAAAATGGTTGCAGTGCTTGAGAAATTTGTTTTCATTGTTGTTATGCTAGAGTGAAATAACTTGAATGAGTAAATTGTTTCTCGGTTTGGGAAATTTATTTGCATTATTTTTATGCTAGACTTAAGTGCTCTGGACTGTGAAATCTTGCCTCTTTTGGGCATTCCATCTTTGTGGTAATCATTGTGAGTAAAACAATGTGTAGGGGGAATTCAATTCCCATCTATGCCCATAGATAACAATATTGGGACTATAATTTTTAATGTGGGAAAGTTGAATTGAGTAGGAAATTCAATGGCCACTCTTAGCATTCACTATTCATTGTGAGCATGAATGAGGAACACATTTTTGAAGGGGAATATCCTTGTCGAATCTAACACTCCTTGAAAAATGTTTTTGGAAGAGGGAAAAGGTTTTGGTCTCATTACTCTCTTTTACCTTGCATTTTAGTAAAGTGGAATAATCAAGGATGTGCATGCCTCGATGCCCATATATGGAATTATTTTTTCAATGACATGCTTATATATTAAAATATTTGAGAGGGAAAATATTTGCCTAGATTTGACCTTCCCTTCCCATCATTATCATGCTAGGGTAAAATGTTTTGAATGAGCAAATGGTTGCAGTGTTTGAGCAATTTTTTTTCATTTTTGTTATGCTAGAGTGGAATAACTTGAATGAGTAAATTGTTGCCTGGTTTGGGAAATTTATTTGCACTATTTGTATGCTAGACTTAAGTGCTTTGGATTGTGAAATGTTGCTTAGTTTGGGAATTCCATCCGTGTTGTAATCATGGTGAGTAAAACAACGTGTAGGGTAAATTCAATTCCCATCTTGGCAAAGGTTTTTATATAGTCAAATCAATTTTATCTTGGACAATCTCTATGATATGTGGTGATATTAACAAATTTCATTTGCTTGAACAACTTGGTGCCCAAATGGGGATTTATCTCTTTAGCTTTGCATTCGTATCTAAGTGATTGGAATGGTATGTGTTATGCCCATATTGAACATTTTGTTTGGTATTGTAAATTTAGGTTAAAGAACCAATTTTTATCAACAAATCATTTCTCAAAATTGTGTGGAAATAACAACTTTGATACTAATGAAAAAATAGAGACTTGATGCTATGCAGAAGCACAAGATGTAGGTCTAGATACAAAGATAATTCTCACAAGCATGCACAAGGAAAATAAAGAGAGGAATACTGAGGCTAAATACAATAGAATAATAATAATTGACTATTGATCAAATGAATTGATTATTCATTGACGATGAATATTAAATTGTTAATACATCCTTATAAAGGAAAATTAAGTTGCTAGAAGAAAACTCATGCTATATCATAAGGTAGACTTACTAAAATACGAGAAACCCCTATAGGTGACTAAATCAGTTTCCAAATCTGTCAAGGACCTCACGAATTGGTTGAATCATGAGTGATGGAAAAACATGTTATTTATGGAATTTGGAGAGAAAATCATGGAGGATGGGTTGGCAACAAAAGATATATGTTTCCTAGTTGACTAGCTTTACCTTATCTACTGAATGGTAGGAATAAAGCAGGATAAAGACAAAATCTATAGGAAGGCGCAGTTACTAAATCTGGAAGTCAATAAAGTAGGCAGGATCTAATTCGAATCAAGATAAAGGTGCTCCTTGGTTATATATGGAAAGTGTTAACCAAGTGGTGCAAGTGGATGCCAACTATATAGGGTAGTGGATAGGAAAGTAATCAAGAATGGTTAAATATTGTTATCCTAAGTATGGAGTGGGTTTATAATATTCCAACAAATTGTGTATTATCTTTCTTGGGTTTCATAATGAAGGTATTGGTTTAATTTGACAAGCATCTTGGGGAATTTTTTAAACCAAAACATTGTTGGATGGAGAAGAGTTACTTGAGGCAATCCAGTTGATTCCATTTTCAAATATTTAAGTTGATAAGTGAGATAATGAAATTTGTTGTATAACTTAGTGCAGTGAGATTGAAATATTATATATAAATTCATGCTCTGATGTTGTAATATATGAGTTTTGTGCTCTACACTTCATTTCCCATGCAAGTGTTGCATTTTATTTCCATTTAGTGATTTGGAGGATTGGTCGCAATTTCACAGGAACTCGAGAAGGTTTCAGGAGACTAGGAAAATGGAACCCTGAACTTCATTTGTTAAGCCCTAAATGAACTTGGGAACATGCAAAACACACCTCACTACACGTGGACCCCATTTCGTACTCCATGTGGGCTCCTCCACATTGGATATCGTCCCTCCAACGTTGGTTAGTTGTTTTCTTCAAACTAAAGGCATTTTTTTAATATCAAATTCACTTTGGTTTACTTGGAAAATTATACATGTTTGGAGAAGTGTACTACCATTGATTCACTCATAGTAGAGGGAGGTGTCTAGCTTTAGGAACCTAATTTTTAGAATATATAAAGGAGTGTGGGGTTCAAATTCATCAATCCCATAGACTAAGGGGTTTCTCGATTGTATAAAGAAAACCTATAACTCTACTTTTTAGATTGTGTGACATATTCTTCAAGGAAACGAATCATTTTCCCACATGAGGGTAAAAAAATTCAAAAGTGTCATGAATGTTTCCAGGTCTCAATTTCATGAAGGATGGCTTAGTGGATAGTTACATGTCATTGAACTTACCCAAATATGTAGTTGAGTAGTTAGAATTTTGCACTAGTGGAGGAGGTTAAATGGGGACTATGGGAGGTTAAAGGGGCCAAGGGGATAGATCGTTTAGTTAGTGACTTTTCCTAAATTCCTTAGAATATATTTCATCCCTACAATGAATATTTTTTATCCCTTAGCTTAATGTAAGTGAATATAAGTGTTTTTCATCCCTACTATGAATAATGCAAACAATTGTATGTGAAACTATTATGCATTTGTTTACCTTCTAGTTTGGTAAATTGTGTATGCTTGCATTGTATATGCATTGTTAATTATGGGTCCTAATGGAATAATTGTTTTATCGTGCTTGCATAAAATCTGCATGAGCATGGTGTGTTTGTTGTTAACATTTGAATGAAGAATGAATTTTCATCATTGATAATCTATTCATGCGTATATCAATATGTATGAGAATGGTGTATTTGTTGCTAAAATTTGAATGAAGAATGCATTTTCATCATTGATAATATATTCGTAACCTATAATCAACAACATCATGTAACTTAGGATCAACTCTTTTGATGTCTTGTAAACATGTATTACATTCTGCTATGAGGAAAAAAATTATATCATATGTCCATGCATTCTAAAAAAACAAACAAAAAGATGAAACACCATTGACTTTAGAAACTTGTAGAACCCTTCAAATATTGAGGAAGCTTCATCTTTGATCTCCGTTTACTATTCATTGTTAACTGTTTAGGTAAAATAAATTCCATCCAAAGCAACTTGTAAAACTACCTATACCATTACTCTTTGAGTACTGATGAAGATCCATCGTCAATATCTGTTTACTGTTCACTATTGTTGTCAAAAAAATTCCTTCTTATCAAAACCCATAGTGCATGTGGTTAGGCAGTGAATTATTTCAATTTTATGCTCCTGGAGGTTGTGTTTCTTCATTTCCCAAGCATGTTGATCCTCCTACAATTTCCTGAGCCCAATTGTTTGGGTTGCCTACATCTTCTATATGACTTTGTGTTGTGTTCCTTGCATTTTATTCCTGCCACATTGCTTCTTGTAGCCAAGGAGGAATTGAAATCCCATACCTATTCCCTAGATTGTTTGGAGGTGTTGGAAAATTCCATATTGGATTGGCCCCTACTCTGGATGGAAAAAGGGGGGAAGGTTGACTAGTTTTATGATACTAGGGTGGAGGTGGACCGAGTGTATGATATTGGGGACATTGGATTTTTAGAACATCCTGGAAGCAGCATGTATTGTCTACAATTCAATTTGTCATGACCATGCTCCTTAATTCAATATTATCCAAACTTCTATCAACCTTCTCCATACATACATTCTCCTTTTGTAATCTTTGTTGGATCCTTCTCTGCTCATTTTCATGGCTAGCCAGTTGCTTATGGTACTCTTTTTCTTTCCTTTGATGCTCTCTTTTATAATTTCCTACTTTTGGTTCTCTTCTTGAGAAATCCTCTCAACCCTCTTGTCCTTCACAAGTTACTTATCCTTCTGTTTCATTTCATGCAAATCCTTTTTCTTTTGTTTAGACTCTGCCAACAGTTCAATGTAGTCAAATGAGGTAAGCAATTGTGAAATTTTGCAGTCTTAGAAAATCGGATGATCTGGCCCTCAAATTTTTTATAACCTTTTCCACTATTAGCCTTAGAAATGGTCTAAGAATTGGTGTGGTTCATGGCAGGTTTTAAGGATCACCTGGGAGTTTCTCTTTATCTATAGTTTCACCACCCGTTTATTTGTTCCTTGCAGTAGTTTCTTTTCCACTAGGTACTTCGTTATTTATAGTAACTTATTCTCCACCACCTAGATCCACATGATAATGGACATATTCATTGTTCATGTATGTTGGTAGTGAAGGCATGCCAAGGATCTCTTTGTTGGTGTCTGTAACAATGTGTTTGTCCATATTCATCATTGCCTCTGCTAACCACTCAAGCTGTGGGACCTGTCTTGGCAATGTCGAGCTCCTCGATGCTTTGTTGTGCTTGAGGACCTTCAACCATATTTGGTTTGGTAGATTCAATTGGAAGTTACTTTGCATATTCAGTTTGAGCTTGGTGTGTTCCAACTCCAAGGCTTGTTTCAGTTGCTTCATCAACAACAACATTAGCATTGATGTGACCATTGTATTGAGTTTCATTGAACTGTTAATTGTCATCGAGTGGTTAGCATTTCCCTTGATAGAGGGATAATATGATGTCCACAACAACAACATCATCTACACCATATATACCTTTGAATGCTTCTCTACAATCCATGTCGTTAATGAGAGCATTGCGATTTAGTGGCCATATTCTAGTTCGCTTGAATCCAGATATTATATTTTAGGGTTTAAGTTCCCTTTTAAATGATTTACTTGCAAGTTCTTCCAATTCAACCTTTTTTTACTTTATACATAGGTTCTTGGACATCCATGTATCCCCTCAGTCCTAAAGTAACACTTTAAATGGAACAAACAAACTCACGTCAAGTGGCTAAAACCGATGAGTGGTGTGTGCTGGTACAGTCAATAGGTAAATTCCCATCATGTTTTCCTCTTGAACTGTTTTTAGAGCCATGTGGCTTCCACATCCATAAAAAATCAGCAGGTGTCTATTTTTGGTAGACACAACTCTAGGCACATAAGCAGAAAAATGGTGCAACCAATTCATGAACAGTTATGTAGTCATCAATGTTGAAAATATAACTTTGGAATATTTATTCTTATTATATTATACTTTTGTTATTCCTCCGATCAGAGATGTCATTAATGTACTTGGTCATGTAATAATATCGAGGTAAAACCTTTGTTGTAAGTCATGGAAATAATCCCCAAAAGAATAATTGTAAAATGTATTTTTGGGTCTCTCAAAAGGAATTCGACCCAGTTAGTTTAGGAAATCGGCCCTGTCAGGGTTTCAGGTCACCCACTTGAAGTGTAAAAGGTGCCCTCACTCATTTGGATGCACTGCAATCAAAAGAAAGTTCACTCAATAGAGAATAAAGAGAAGTTCGCTAGGGAAGAGAAGAAGCAGAGCAACGAAGGATATCTTATCTTGCATTTTCTAACTTTCTTTGAAATTGTACTTAGTGATGAATATATACATAAGAAGTTGTTGGGTTTTTCCTGAGAGAGGGTTTTCCCAGGATAAGTATTTGTGTATATTTTATGTAGTGCTCATCTATCTGACAGTGATCCTATTGCATTAGATTAAAGATCTAACATATTTGAATTAAAGTGCAAACTCTAACATGGTATCAGAGCCACCCTGGAAGAAGGAACTATGTAACTAAAAAATAGGGCTTCCAAGTTCCGACACTTTTCTCCATTATTCATCCAAAAAAGAGCACCAAGTACATTCGCCTAAAGGAGGCTCATCTTTTGGTGGAAGCAGATTCCAAATCAAAGAAGTTTCATTTATTACCTAATCATCGTTCCTGGGAGAAACTAGGACATCATATTTTTGGATATTCCATCCACCAATCTGGGAAAAGAAAACCGGTGGAAAATGTAATGTCCCTACTTGGAATTTTGGAGAAAATTAGAAGTTGGGAAAACTCAAGGTTAACTAGTCTTTCTTGATTGGTTCCCAACACCACCGAAACTTTCCAAATTGATTGTGGATGGATCCTATGGGATTTAAAAATCCTAAAAAACCTCAATGTTTGAATCAGAAAACTCATTTGACATGTCATTCAAGTTTGCACAATTTTGGCCTATTTCGAGCTTTGCTAGTCATGACTCTAAGGGGTTCCAACTGATTCCAAATGGTGTCAAAATTGTAAAGCAGGGATATGGTGAGTCTTAAAACATTCCAAAATAACCCATGAGCACTTAGGATATGAATTTAGGTTTCTTCAACTTGATTTGGGGCTCAAAATAAAAGGGGAAAATTTACTACAAAAATAATGTCAAATTCCCCCCAAGGGTGAGAGCCAAATTGGATTCCCAACTCAAGTACGACCCTCCCAAATTTCAGAAAAGATTATGGGGATGCATATCATACATCATTGTATTTCATTATTCATTTTTATTAATATTTTCAAACTGGTTATGAGGCGCAACATCTATATGGTAACTTTCAATGAATTTGCTTAAGGGGAAATGGGAAATGGTATTAATAGCTCGATTTTGACTCATGAAAGGTAGACTGAATGGTTCATATAATGACATGACATGTAAATACAATAAAAAAAATAAGATGGATTCCCCAATAGAATTAAACATCATATCAATTCTTTCATACAAATATGATACACAACTCTTTCAAGATGGAAATCTAATACATGAAAACTAATGATGCAATGGAATGAGAATGAAAGCTTTTCACATTGGATTTTATTGGATTTTGAGCTATAGAGAATATGGTCATGAAATTACAAAGTTATAAATCATTTATGATTTCCCCATCATCATCAAACTCAGTGAAAATTCCTCATACAAATCTAGTATACAACTCTTTCAAGATGGAAGCCAAATACATGAAAACTAATGATGCAATGAAATGAGAATGCAAGATATTCACACTGGAGTTTATTGGATTTAGAGATACATATCATATGGTCATGAAATCACATATTTATACAAAATTTATGGCTTCCCCATCATCATCGAAATCAGATAAAATTCCTCACAAATTTGGTATACAACTCTTTCAAAATGGAAGCCAAATACATGAAAACTAGGGATTCAAGAGCATGGGAATGTAGGCCTTTAACACATGGATTTCTTATATTTTGACTTACATATTGCACATAAATAATATTACAGGGACATACATCATGTACGCAATCTTGGGCATCAAATATACTCATAAAATTGCAAGCACCACTCCAACAAGTGCACCATCAACATGAGAGTGTGGGGAATGGAGAAGAAGGAATGAGAGAATTGAGAGATAGATGAGAATTCAAACTGTATGGACATTCAACCTGAAACTAAAAAAAATTCATTCATACCCAATTACAGGTATGAATGGCCTCTCCATCAACTAACTTGGAAAGGAATCCAAATCCCTCAAAATTGGTTCACAACTAGGGCGAGTGAACACTCATTGTGCAATGGACAAGCAAAAGCTCTCCAAAATGCAAAAATACAATTAAAAAATTATCAAAATTTTGAACTCACGATTGTCGTTATACCAAAACATGCAAGTGTTAATCTCCGCCACAATCGTCAAATTTAGGATCTTGGGAGGCGGTTAGTTCATGTCATGAAACTCACAGGGAGCGTTGAACCCAATGTCCAACACAAAATCCATTCTCCTTCCTCATGACATCCTTTTATTAAATTCATGAGGCCTCCTAAGGTTGAATTTCCCTCCATGGGATTCCTCCAAGTCATCTTACTGGTTTAGTAACTCCTATGACACTTGTTCTTCCTCTTCATGCTCCAATTATTTCCCCAATTCGAATGGTTGCCTCTAACTCCAAAATTATCCATATTGGTGTATATTTTTAGCCCTGTCATGTCATATTTGTCATAGGTATGCAATAAGCTCTAAATTTTTCATACTTGTCATAGAATATTTCATCATTTGTTGTCATAGAGTGCATGGAATCTCCTCCCAAGTGGCACTCATTGTCTTCTAGTCTCTTCCTCTTCCATGGACATACTCTCCTTTACTAATTCAAATTCATTGGATCATTATATGATATTTGACGCCACATCATCCTCCAATAACGTTACATTACCCATGGATTTGAATTTGGATGAAGATCATGCCAAGTGTGTGGGGAATCTAGTTACCCAAAGTATCCACAAGCTTCCAAGTATCTTCATAAACCAATGCCACCTTATTTTCTTATCACTTATTATTTATGTGACCCATTTAAATTTCAATATGGTAAACTAAAGTCCTTTTGGTTCCCATAGCCCCTTTATTACAAAATTTATGTCTCCATCTCAACCTAGGTAACTAGTAGGTTGGTGAAACATTACTTGCAAGTAGTCTTATTTGAATGGGGACATGACAGTCCTCCCCACACAGTATTGCTTGTCCTCAAGCGATTCCAAGTTTGGATTATGCAAAATTTGTTCGTCTTCCCAAGTGACATCCTCAATTGGTACCCATTCCATTGTACCAAGTGCTCTATTATGGTTCTACTCCTTAATTTTCTTTAGATGCAGCTGGAGTAGTGGTACTCATGTACCGCAATTTTGTGTTTCCAAAAGTAAAGTGTTGTGGATTTTGCATATTGATATCTCCTGTGACATCACCACTAAACACCAAAAGATCAATCAATTCCATCAAAACAAAATTTTCACAAATGATATTTACCTACATATTTTGGAAACCATTTTTTGAACTTTCAATCCATTTTTGCTTATTGTATAATTCTTTGAAGTTTTTTTGAGTTACCAAACTTTGAGTCTTTAACTTATTAAGAAAATGTCATAGAGGACCTATTGTAAAGGAAAATGTTCCTATGGCTAGGGTTTAGTAGGCCATCAACGTATTGGGGTTGAAAGAGAGATGCATATAGTTTTGCAAGTATATATAAGCAATGTAAGATATTGGAATGGTTCATACCTTAGCCAAACAAAGGTTGATCCAAGCAGCCCTCCAATCCTCTTCTTGCTCGTATTTCTCCAAGAGACATGCAAAACTAATTATACCTTCCTCAAACCAATATGAACACATGTAAAAAAATGATAATCAAAATAATATGAAATAATAATCTTATTAACATCAACATATAATCAAAATAGAGTTTCAAACACACATTGAACAATGATTTGGGAAGAAGAAGGACATCACATATTTATTAATCATGAAAAGAAGTACAATTATACCTTCTCTTCAAGTTGGGCACCTCACGAAACCTTGATCTAGTTCTTCTTCTTCTCTTCTCCAAGGAACTCAGCCTCCAAGCTCTGCAACACAAGGAGATGATCAGTAGGGAAAAGGCGGGGGAAAGAAGAGTCCCAATTCCTCCAGCATAACAATGCAAAGGTTCTAGTATCCTCTCATGGACCTTATCCCTCTCTTATATAGTGTTATGAAGAGTTAGGGGTGAGGATATGATCAGCTACAACTGAAAGAGTCAATTTCTCAACCACCCAAACTATCTGAATTCAAGAAACTTCTTTTTTTGACATCTACAGGAAGAACACGCGAGTTTCAGTGACAACAATCACGTATCATATGCGGGTTGTAGTGACAATAGTCGTGTATGCAAGGGTATACGTGATTTTTTGGTGACAATATTCGTGTGCACACATGGCTTGCAATGTAAATAGTTGTGTATTCAGAGGAACACGTGGGTATCATATATAACAAGTCGTGTGCAATATGCAGGTTTCCTTAAGGAAACTCACGTATACATAAAAAAAACTCATTTTTAGTGTACTTCTGGGCATTTTCAGACTTTGGTGTCTTCTAGAAAGTTTTAGATGAATCAAATACCTTTCCAACAGTGCAAAGAAAAGTTCAAACGAAGTTTCAAAAATATGAATATGGGTCCTCCAAGTTTGGTGTTTTTTCAGTCACTTTCATGAAGTGTCGTCATGGAAGTGTCGACATGCGACGAAATCATGGGAAAGTGGTCATAGGAAGAGATGTGTCATTTTGGGCTATAACAGATTCCCCCTAATGTATGAGGTTAGAGGGGGCAGATGCTAGCCTAAATACATTATAAAGGAAACAGTCGAGTATGGAGAGAGTAGAGAATCCAAGATTAGAAGGCTCAAATAGAGGTACCTGAAAGAGAGATAAATGTAAAAAAAAACTAATATCTGGGACGTACAAGTCCATGTACAAACAATTTCCATAAAGATACAGGCGGATCCAACATATGTATAACTGATGAAACTATCATGGTCGCTCAATATGCAAAAAGGCACCATATCAAATCTAAAGGAGTCATGGCCACAAGTGAACAAGGTGGATCCATTCTCAACAATCGATCATAGCCACAAGAATACAAGGTGGATCTATGTCTCAGAAAATTTTTATATGAAGTGTGACAAGGTCTTGCATAACTCGGGAAATAGAAAAAAATTTCAATGCTACTGTCGACCCAAGGTCTTTAATAAAAACCGCCCAAAAAGGTACGAATCCTAACCATGCGAATAAAGGAGCTGAAGTCGAACATGGAGGAAACCGTTTGATTACCGGTCAATGATGAGAACCATTAACAAACGTGAGGGAAACCACCATTAATGAAAATGGTCCCCAAGGTACCTAGTACATTCTAACAAGTGTGAATACAAGGACTTGAAGTCAAACACTTGAATAATCCATCGAGTAGGAGACAATAATGTATTCCCGCTACCCAACAACAAGGGAAATTGCCACTGATGACTGCAATCCCCAAGGTATTGTCTTAAACTCTAAATCTCATTCCCAGAGCAATATGTGTTGAAGTCGATAGGAAGAGATCCATTGGAGGGAAGGCATTAAGGCATCCTTCATCATCCAACACAAGGTAAGTCAAAGACTAGTTGGATCTAGAACTGGTACTGAATTTCACGACAAGAACCACCGAAGACATGATAATGAACTGATACCAGGGAATGGCCGACACAAAAGGTCAAGGAATTTGTAGAATGGTTGAAAAAGGTTTAATCCTTGAACAGTGAGCACAACAAAAAAGTGACTTAGGTATCTTTTGACACAAAAGGGACCAATGAAACCAATTTGCAATGTAGGAGACATTGACAGATTCCCCATATATATGGAAAAGAAACCAACCAGAGGAGTAAAAAACTCTGAATCGGGATAAGGTCAAAAAAATGAGACCCAAATGTTGATAGACTCAAAACTAGTGCTTTGTTCAAGGAGACAAGACTTACTGCCATGATGTAAAATACATGTGAATGAAATTCCCTTCCCTCTTTCTTGTAAAGGTTTAACGAGTCTAAGAAATACAACTCGGGACCTTCTTCATTTTTGGAAAGCTCAAAGAAGAGACAAAAGAATGCTTGATAAAGCATTGATTCGTGGATTTTACGAGCTCGAATTAGTGAATGCTCGACGGTGTTTACATAGTTTTTAGAGTTTGAAAACTTCAAAGAAGACTCTAATGGGGTGATTTTTCGTAAGGTTAGTCTCCTAAGTCCGAAAAAGTGTAAAACAATACAGAGGAGAACTCTCTTATCCCAGGTGAACTAAGGTATGCATTTTTCGTAGTTAGTCAGCAAGGTATGAAAAAGGGGTAAACTATCACCAGACTGACGCACCTTCAGAAGCAGCATGTAGCCTGAATTTAACGAGTGTGAAGAATGGCAAGATCACTCAGAAAGATCCATTTGATTACAAGAAATTGGGCTTACAATAGTAAACTCGATGCTTTGTTCTTTAGGTTTTAGTGAGCATGACAAAGACATAAAGTACACTCTGAATCTTTTTCATGTTTAGGTTCAGAGCATGAAAAAGAGAAAACTAAGCTCATATCGGGTGTTCCTTTTTCGTTATTTTAGTCCTCCAGGTCTGGAAAAGAGATAAACCTATGCCTGAAGATACTCTTCTCGATTCCACATAAAAGGGAATATTATTTTTTCCTAAGTAATCCACAAGGCCAGAAAAAGGGGTAAAACTTATACCTATGCAGATGATTGTTCAATTTACCTTAATGAGTCTGAAAAAACAAGTTTAATCAGAAATATAGTCTATTTTAAGGAGTTAGACCAGGGCTTAAAGATAACTCCATATCTTTCTCATTAATTTTTAACGAGTACGGAAAATTCAACTCATGGCCTCCTTACTGTTTTTAATGAGCTCGAAGGAGAACATAAAGAATGCTCTAAATGCGAGGAGACGAGTGTCAAAGCTAGGTGAAACTAGTTCCAAGTGCGAGGAACAAACCTATGCATAATGCAATGAACATGAGTAGGATAAAAACACTCGAGGAACGTCTCCTCAAGGAAAAACATGTCAAGTTGCAAAGGAAAAATGGTACAAGGTTGAGCGATGATGAGAGTAGAGATGAGAGCTTATACAACAAGCTAAAAGTGTGGAAGTCAGCATCAGGCTCATAAGGACGAGCAGGGAACATGCAAATGCAGTTACAGCTTGAAAAAAAAGGAAAGGTCAATAAACAGTTGTGGATCCAACTACAAATCTTGTCTCCAAGAAACAACAACATCAGAATCACATTCAGAATAAAAGATCTGATGCAAGTCGCTTTGGAAAAAACACATGCGATTTTTCAATCTTCTACAAAAGGTGTAGTCAAGGTAGAATCAACCAAATAGGACTCTATAGTGCCAAAGCCTAAGGGTTCAAAATCAATAAGATCAACCTCAAAAGAAAAGAAAAGATCAAACAAGGAGATAGAATCTGCAGGAACAAACTCAGTATCATAGGAGTTAAAAAATTCATAAGAAAAATCAAACTCATCAGGATCACTGACTTGTTGTTCAAAGGGAGAGTCCAAAAAATAAAAAAGACCAACATAATAAGACCAATCTATGGGAATACCAGGATTACTATGAAATCAGGGTTAGACTTAGTCACAACTGAACCAACATCTAAAAGAAGCTCAAATTGTATCAAAGACTCTAGGAATACTTCATCGAAAGGAAGGAGGTAATTTGATATAGGACACATGTCTAAAATTTTAAATGGATCGACAGAGTGGAGAGCAGGGTCCACACTCCGTATAGGATTACTCACTTGTTCAACTACTGGGACCAAGTCCCGAGAAGGTAAGCATGAAAACAGAGGCTGCTTCTCAGTAGGAATTGAACGCAAAGGACATGAGGCCACATAGCTCACCCTTGGCAGGGTAGTGTCTATAGAAGCACTAGAAATCAATAAAGGCATGGTCTCTAGTTGGATTAGGAGACAGATCAAGAAAATCCAATTGATCAATAGTGACAATTTCTTCACCATGATTAAAGTACATCATAGGAAATAATGTTGACACCACGGCTTGCATGGCATAGACATAATCACGTCCGAGGAGAAGAAACACATGTGAATTTTCTATCTTTTACAAAAGGTCTAGTCAAGGTAGAATCAACCAAATAGGACTCTATAGTGCCAAGGTCCGAGGTTCACAATCAATAAGATCAACCTCAAAAGAAAAGAAAAGATCAAACGAGGAGATAGAATCTACAGGAACAAACTCAATATCATAGGAGTTGAAAAATTCATAAGAAAAATCAAACTCATCAAGATCACTAACTTGTTGTTCAAAGGGAGAGTCCAAAAAATAAAAAATACCAACATAATAAGACCAATATATGGGAATACCAATCTTACTATGAAAATCATGGTTAGACTTAGTCACAAGTGAACCAACATCTAAAATAAGGTCAGATTGTATCAAAGACTCTAGGAAGACTTCATCAAAAGGAAAGAGATAATTTGATATAGGACACATGTCTAAAATTTCAAATGGATCGACAGAGTGGAGAGCAGGATCCACATTCCATATAGGATGACTCACCTGTTCAACTGCTAGGACCAAGTCCCGAGAAGGTAAGCATGAAAATAGAGGCTGCTTCTCAGTAGGAATTGAACGCAAAGGACATGAGGCCACATAGCTCACCCTTGGCAGGGTAGTGTCTATAGAAACACTGGAAATCAATAAAGGAAAGGCTTGGTCTCTAGTTGGATCAGGAGACGGATCAAGAAAATCCAATTGATCAATAGTGACAATTTCTTCACCATGATTAAAGTACATCACAGGAAAGAATGTTGACACCACGGCTTGCATGGCATAGACACAATCACGTCTGAGGAGCATATTGAAGTCCAAGGGGTCTTCTATCACCATGAAGTCAACTAAGATAGTCTTCCCACATAAAGTAACAGGTGTTTGAGAAAGAATTCCCAAGGCTATACTAGTTCTTCTATCAAACTCTAGTAACTGACTAGTTTTTGACACAAGGTTGGAAGATCCCATGCCTCGCCAAGAACGAGCAGAAAAGATACTAACTGAGGCTCGTTCATGAACAATACAATGAGCAATCATGTATTTTCCAACTTTGACCTTTATTTGGAAAGGTGCATCAGAAGGAAGGCGCGACTCAACTAATCTATCCCAATCAAAGGAAGCAATCCAAGAGCTTGGTGTGGGTTCATCCGAGGTGAATTAAATGCCCCCTTGTTTAGTAAGTTATGAACTGGCAGGAAGAAAATGTGACTAGCAAACACTTCACTCTCCAAAGGAAGATTGGGATTGATCGACAATGGAATCGATTCAACCGCTTCGTGAAATTCACTCTCCAAAGGGAGAGTGGGTGTAGCAAGGATTTCTCCTTGCTACAGGGGAAGGAATGGCTCCCTTCTGTCTATAGGACATAAGGGTAGGTTCCTGCGTGGATAAAGACTGTAAAAATGGAAAAACAGAACGGAAATGACAGAACAGTAAACTACACTATGAGCAGAAAGTAAAACAGGGCATAAATAAGAGTAAACTAAAGCTAAGCGAATGACAGAAAGAAGAAAATGTAAAAGGAATGGTGAACCCCTCTTCAGAAAATGGGTTAGGGTTCCGCCTCCTTAAAACCTGCAAACAAATCCTAAGCTACAATAACCTGCAAAACAATGTTAGATCTAAAACCTACTAATGGATACAAGGGTTAGAAAGCATATAAAACAAATAAACAAAGCATGCATGACAAATTATACCTTCTCTAGTGGGAATGGGCCACCATGCCCAAGCTTGTGGAAGCACCTCTCTCTCTTGGATGGGGAGCAATGACTCAATGGAGATGGAGATGGAGGAGAGGGAGTGTGGGTGGTTTGAGAGGCAAAGGTCTCAAAGCATCCACGGGCATCATAAAAATAGGAAAAGGGAGAATTGTTTTGAGAGTGACCCCCCACCCTCCTTTTATAGCTTTTCCAAGGGGTTTTAGGGTTTTAAGCCCTTGGTCAGGGCTTTAGCCCCTTTTTTGGGATTTTATCCCCTTCTTCCATAACTTTAGCCCCTTTTTGAGGGATTTAGCTCCTAGGAGGCTATTTTGGGCTCCTTTTTGGGGTTTCAATAGCCCTTTTTCTTCATCCTTAGGCTATTTTGAGGGTGTGGGGGTCTAATGGAGGGATATGAGGGTCGTGAGATGGTGTCCTTGGGTGGTGTAGGCCATTGAGAGCTTAGTGGGGGATTTTTGGGTTAACAGATTGCCCCCTGATGTGTGAGGGTAGGAGCTCAACGTATGGCCGACAGACATCATAGGATTTTCTACGTAGAGGTGGTGCTTCCAGGGATGGGGCATGGTGGCTTTTGGTTTTTGTATTAATATGGTTCCCATCAATGGGTGAGATACAAATAATGTGTGACATGTATATGGATGAGGCAGGCAACCCCATGCTTGTGACGATGTCAAAAGAATAATTTGATCTATGCTCTAAAATAAAAGAGCCGATCATATACAACTGATGGTACAATAATGGTTGCCTCCATGTGAGGCTGAAATACAATACTGATCTGGTATATTGGACCCATGGAATTCTCATGGAATGCCATATCTTCATGACTGACCATCTGCTAGATTTGGAATGGTACATAGCTGTGTGGACTTGCTGATTGAGAGTGAGAGTCTCTGTGGTACAAGTATGCTACATCAATCATAAAGGTATATCAAAGCACTGCTGGGGCTTCAGATCACTGTCTCCAACACAACCCGGAAATCACAAGAGACATGGGCCTGTTTAGGTCCCTCGAGTGGACTCACCAATGTGCTAGAGTCGGGTGACATCTAGGGTCTTCAACCAAGTACTGTGTGGAACAAACCCTACACGAATCTCAACGGTGCGATGATGGAGTTGAATTCGAGCACGTGAGAAACAACCATCCCGAGAGGCACTAAGAACTCCTCTTAAGTGGTCCAAGGAACTCATCAATGATGTCAAAGAAACCAAGGTATAGGGACCTCTGGGTCTATCCTCTGGAATATGTGTGTTGGCGTTGATAGAGGGATACCTGCCCCTAGTCAAGGCAATGATGTTTCCTTGACCATGAGCGCGAGGGAGATAACCGAAAGGTGTGAAGCAATCTGCAGACTGACTCACTGAATTGGGGAGGGGGAGGGAAGGGAAAGAACTAAGCAGGGGCAGGGGGAGTGTGGGAGACTCAAAATTCCTTTGTTTAGAGTATGATGGCAGGGCAGACCAAGAAGAAAATGAAACTGACTCATGGGAATGGGATCATAGCTGTAATACCGGGGATGTCGCTGCAGATGGGAAATATTTGGAGGAGGTAGACTCTTTTGATATTGGTGGGATCCAAGGAAGACACATTGCAGAGTACTCTGAACAAAGGCGACCCAACGGAGGAATGTTTCCAAACTATTTGTTGTGGGGAGGTGTCTAGGGAGACCGTTATGGTACGATCTCGTGGATTTTTGGCGAGCCTGAGAAGGTAAATGCTCAATGGTGCTTTCACTTTTAAAGAGTCTAAAAGCACAAAGAAGACTCCAGTGGGGGATCTTTTTTGTTGGTAGTCTCCTATGCCCGAAAAAGGATAAAAGTATACATAGGAGAGCTCGCCCATCCTGTAGGGGATGAGAGACTTCTTTACCGTTGGTAGTCCAATCAGGCTGGAAAAGGTTAAACCTATACTGACTGGACGGTCATTCATATACTTTTATGAGCATGAAAAAAACCAAGTTTGCTCGATAATCTTTTCTTGTTGAGACGGCTGGAAAAGAGCTTAACGACAACATGTGGTGGGTTTTTTCGTAAAATGCGGCCCCTCTGCCCGAGAAAGCATAAAAGTATGCAGAGGGGTACGGTCTTGGATTGAGTGTACCAAGGAGGTCCTTTTCAATTGATGGTCTACATGGTCCATAAAAGGAGGTAAATGAAACGATGTAGACGCCATTTCCTATACTTTAGCGAGCGGGAGAGGAAGCAGCTACGCTCGGTGATCTTTTCATTGTTTTAAGGAGTCAGAAAAGAGCTTAAACAAAAGTCCAAAGTGGTCAACTGACTATGGTGGCACGAGTGGTGCCCCATGTCGGGACGGAGGACAGAGGTCCAAAGGTCATCCGCGCAGTATGGACGGGGCAGAAGGCTCTCAAACATACCAATACATGCATGGGATAGATCACGGTAGAGGCTCGCGAGTCGGTGCGGTAGAGGCATGAAAACCGAGGTGGATCTCGGATAGAGGTCAGGAGAGCATGTGTGTGTGCTGTGGTAGACGAACTTGACTACATGCGATGTGAGTGCAAGTCCGTGGACACTTATAGACCAAATACATGCAAGAAAAATAAAGGGTTTTGTGGACGATGGTCTAGATGTCCATGAAAGGTGTGGTGGAAAAGACAATTATAAATACAAAAATAAAAGTAAAATTGCATTCCTTAACGAGCGATGGCCCAAAAAATCGCATGAGTTGCGGTGGGGAAGTGTGATGCAAGTACAGGTCCGTAGACACTCGCATCGTCATGTCATGGATCGTAAATTGAGGTGACTGGTGGGAAATGGTCCCAAAATTGACTTATTAAACATGAGATGATGGTCTCATAAGGAGATGGAAATTTGAGCTCGGAGGTGTGACTTTGGATTAGCAGCTGATGGTGTTGCCCCTGACTTATGCTAAAAAATGTTGAAAAAAAAGAAAGGGAAAAAACTACGCTATAAGGGACTCACAGTGGTTATATCAGGCATAGACTCTCTTGAGGTGGAGCATGTTGCACGGCTTCTTCAAGAGTCGGTCGTCTAAGTCAGTGAAGAGGTATGCCCCCTTACAGAGACAAAGGTCATTGGCAAGGCGGGGTGATGAAATCTGGTCTTTTATGGGAAGAATCAATTCCACACTATGGTTTAAAGGGAATGGGGTACAACCAAAGGCAGTCTTACATATATCTCTGTCATCGCATAAGTGGTGCCAGGATAGATCAGGTGGATCTTCCACAGTCAACAAGACAGAAGGGAAAATGGTTCTAGAGATCATGTAAATGGTATTGGTTATGGTTTTTGTGGCATTTCCCCCAGTCTCTGTTGGAGGAAGAGGGGCAAGCCTAGAGATGAGAGGAGTCTTTGATGGACCTGGAGGTAGGTGCAACATCATCTCAATTGGATGGACATGAGTCAACACATCCTGGGGCCTTAGAGGTAGGGTAGGTGGTTCAAGGTACCACATAGGATCTCCCAGTGTGAAATCCTGTAGATTACGGGTTTCCAAGATAGACTTACTCACGATATCGGATGGCAGGAAAAGGAAAAGAAAAAGAAAAAAAGGATCATGTTGATCGGGAATGAACCCCACTGTTTCCCTGGTAACTGAGGTTGAGGTGGTGGCTGGGGAAACAATGGAAGAGAGAGGTCTGATGGACCGTCAGTGATGGTGGAGACAAGAGGGTATGTAGAACTGGACATTGTGTAAATGGACATGGTGTCTAAAGAAGGAGGTGGTGGGTGAACTTCTTTGATCAAGGTGATCTCAGACTCAAGGGAATGTTGATGGAGGTCAGTGAGAGCCATTCGAAATTTGGGCAAGTCTTGGCATTGGTGAGAGTAATGTCCATACAAGCCGCAAAGGGTGCAAGCATGGTTTGTCCTCAATGCCTTGTTCTTGAATACTGGCTTGGTTGGGAGTTCAACCATGGGGATGTTTTCATTTGTATCCATGGCATCAAAGTGCACACGGATCACTAGGATTTCAGGGCAATTCTGAGTTGGATGGCCTTGTTGCTCACAGACGGCACAAGGTGGGACTTGTCATGGCTCTGCGGTGGCTTTGGCATTCTTTCCCCTGGATCTTTTGGGTTGGGGCAATGCCGGTGCATGTGCGGTGGTTGGATTGTGTAGACCGGGTGGAGGGTGAGACTCGACCGCGATAGGTTGCACCGGGGTTAAAACAACCTGGGGCATTACTATTTGAGTTGGTGGATCCAGATACCACACTGGGATCCCCAATGTAAAGTTGGGTAGGCTTAAGGTGGCCATGACCGACTTGCTCATGACACCAGGTGGGGGAAAGAGGAAGGGAATCATATGGAATAGAGATGAGCCCAGATAAATCCCTGCTGGTTGCATGTGGGGGTGAGGTTGTGGTTGCGACTGTGCGTAATGCTGTTGCTGCAGGTGACGTTGCGGCTGCTGTTGGTGTTGTGGCTACAGACGATGTTGTGGTTGTGGTTGGGGTTTTTTCTATGGTTGTTGTTTGGGTGCAGCGGTGCTAGATGAGACCATGCACAAGTTCGCAGTTTCATTTTGTGTCGACGGTGGTGACACTAACGAGAAAGGAGTCATCATGGTGGGATCAGTAAACAACTCAGGGCCCACATTCAACAATGGGGAGGCTGGTGTGTTTTCAACCATGGTGTTAATTACAGGGATGACATTGGCATGTGTGGTCGCCCCTTGTGGCTCAATGGTGGTGATGGTAGGGGTAACGTTGGCAGGTGTCGTTAACCCTTGGGGATCATGATAAGTGAGCTGGTCAACTGTCACGATCTTCCCTTTGTGGGGGAACATCATGAGATGGAAGATAGTTGACGTGAAAGCTCACATGGCGCACATGTCAGTCCTTTCGAGGAGGAGGTTGTAGTCCAGTTGAGCGTTGACGACCTCGATGTCAATCAGGACTATCTTCCTAGCTAACGTGATGGGTACATGTGGGAGGATTCCTTGGGCTTTAGTGGGATGTCCATCGTAAGCCCGCATAGTTGTGGAGGATGGTTGCACAATTGGTGATCCAAGTTTCTGCCAAACCAAGGTAGACATAACGCACGTCGATGCCCCCTCATCCAATATGCACTGATGCACAACCAAATTCCGGATGGACACCAGGATTTGGAAGGCAATGGTCGAGGGCATGCGCGGTTCTCCATTCTCCATGTCAAAGGTGATTAAATTGGAGTCGGAGGGGTCTACTGCCCTAGGGCGGCTAGTAATGCTTTTCGCTGTGTTGGGCATGTTTTAAGTACCTTAAGAGCGGACATGGCGGTTGGCGTTTGGGCCAAATCATCCACAATACTATAGCTGACTATAGCTCTAGATGTGGCATTATTGGCAATCCTGCATATGGGGGGGCGTGGGAATGGGGGTAACTGAAGAGGTAGGTTGAATGTTTTGGACGTTGATGCCGCTGATGTGTCAGTGGGTTCGGTGGTGGTACCGTATTGATTCCGTCTAGTTTGTAAGTTTATTTCTTCAATCGTCATGGCCAGCAGGTGATGAACACCTGTTTTGGCCATGGGAGGTGCCCTCGAAGCATTGGGATTGGCCTGGGGAGGGGGAGCATTTTCCACCAATCCTTGGACTAGCAGTGGGTTTTGAAGCACCATGGGGGGAGGTCCTTGTGGTGCTGGGTTGGGTTGGGCTTGATTTGTCGTGTTGGTGTCATGTTGGGCCTTGTTTTGAATGACCTGCTTAGCGCAAGCCATGAGGGGACACTTGAATGTGTAGTGCCCATAAACGTCACATAGTGTGCATGGTTGGTTTGTGTGTGACGGGGCATTGCATATTGGTGCATTCTATCGTGGGGGGTTTTGGGTTGGCTGGTTTGTCGTGGCATTGTTGGGAGGGTTCGGTTGTTGACTACCTCCTTGTGGTTGGTTATTTCCTTGGTTGTGGGGCCGGTTATTTCTAGCTTGCCCTTGTTGATTGTTGGGGGTAGGCTGGATGGGACGGTTTTGCTGTGCGAACACTTGTCCCAATGGAGCAGGGGTGGGGCTTGAACTGGTTGCACTGGTGGTGCATAGTATATTTGTGGGGGTGGTGGTGCCACAAACGTGGGAATTTTCCCCACATACTGTTGTGTTGGCCAAGCCATGGCCTGGGCCTGCTGTGGTGGAGTAGGTTGTGCATAGAAAGTTGTTGCTCTGGACTGGGACATCATTCTAGCATAGTCTAGAGCTTGGTTTTGGTAAGCAACACTAGCAGTGTTGCTTGGTTGTGGTGTAACAGTAGGTGGTGTTGGTCGAGGCTATGGCTATTGGGAGACCGATCCTCTGATGCTGTCTACAGCATGGGATGCCCTCGGTGTATCGCGGTATGAGGTACTTGGATGGGGGGCATCTGGAATGACGGTATATAGGTATCCAGACTGAGCATAGATGAGGTCAAATTGTTGGGCCTTCAGTATGGCCTCTTATTCAGATTGAGGATGTTTGGATGCGACATCCTTTGCTATGGGCGGGAGCAAGGTCTTAAGGAACCAATCCAAGAAGATCCTGTCATCAAGTTGGATTTTGCATAGATTGCAACATCACCGCCACTCATGGATATGGTTAGTTATATGAGTGGCAGTGCTTTGGCGATAGGATAACAGGATCTCCACCCCTTCATCGTATTTGACGGGGAGTTGGAAATACTGTAGGAACATGAAGGCTGGGGAGTTGAAGTCTAGATATTTGTCCTGTGGCAACTCAATGTACCATTTGGCCAATGCTGTTGGATGAGCACCATAGATGGAATGTCATTATGTGGTTTTGGGGACATTCCCCTGCTTTGCCTTCAAACTTGGGGATGTCTGATGGCAGCTTAGTTGTCATTGGTGGCCAAAAAGCTTGGTGGCAGATGGGGTCATTCATTAATCTAGCCAAATCAGGCAAGTTAAGACGAGCCATGAAGGGTAGATTTGAACCCAAGTTGATGTGGGATGGGGCTGCGATGGTGGTGGGGTTTGCAGGTGCATAGTGCATCTGCATAGCTGGTGGTGCTTGCAGTGGCACCATTGCGGATGGGCCAATGCCCCCAAGTGTTGTGGGTAGGACAGTATGAGTGGCAGGGATATTTTCCCCATGTATGACAGAAGGGGAAATGTAGGTGGATGGTCCACTGCCCCCCTGTGTGGCAGGAGGGGCAATGTGTGTGGAGGGGCCACTGCCCCCGTGTGTTGTAAGTGGGCCATCTTGGCTGGTCACTATAGGTGGTGGCAGCTGACTAATGATAGTCTGCATGACTATGCCTGGGCCACTTGCCAGGTTGTGGGTGACAGGTTGTGATGTGGATATGGGTCCACTTGCTAAGGTTAGGCCAGAAAATGGATCCGGATTTTTACTAGCCATGGGGCTTGATGGTGCAGTATGGAGGTCTGGTTCAGACTGATATGGGTCTGAATCAGAATCAGAGGCTATGTGGACCTCTGATAGTGTGGGAGATCGCTAAGAACGACTACAATGGTGTCGACTGAGTGTTCCAAATTCCGGTGGTTCGCCTCTTAGGCGTGAGGGATCAATTGTGTTAAGTTTTATCAAACTGATGGGAATGATATTTGGACCCTGGTTTCAGTGGCTTCCTATTGGCTGAAGGTGGTCACTAGGCCACCAAGACTACCAAAAGACAGCACTTGGCTTGTTCCTCACAAGTGTTTCTACTCAATCAAAAGGGGGCCGTTGCCCATTTCACTTGGCAATTCCTCTCAGCGGCCAGCTACTTTGGAGTTCCTATGGTACTCCTCACAATGAGTTTTTGGGAAAAGCCTAAGTACTTCCCACAGTTGAAGCAGTCAGGGACTTATGTCCTCAAAGACTGCAGAGTTGTTTGTACTTAGTGTAAATTAGTAAATTTTAAGGCTCACTCAGCGTCATGAACTGAGTTGGGTTAATTAGTTGGTATGGTGTATTTATTTGTTTTTTTTTCTGGTACTTGGTTGCTGCAAATGGTTTATGAATTCATCATGGTAGAGTTCATATAATTGTGTATGCATGCATTGAATAAAATTGTGAACAAATACAGTGATTAACCCTGAATGTTTGATATCCTAACTAGATGTCTACCTCTCACTGATATTCCTCTTCAACCAAGAGAAGGTGTTGGGCTCTCAACACAATGGGACTAAGCCCATCCGTAGATCCTCAGGTCACCTCCCAGATTCAAGGTTGGTCAACAGGGAGGATTCTTAGCACCGTGAGAATCCCTCCTTCTCTACCCCCTCTACCTTCCAGGTCACCCGGTTTTAATGGTTTGGAACAATATAGTGGAGTGCCTAGATCTATACGAGCTTGCCCTTCGTCGTATCCTAGAATACCTCGGAGGGTGATGAATAGGTAGAGGAGGAAGGGGGAAGCAAGATAGTATGTTTTTAAGTTGATTTTAGTGAGGCTAAGCTCATTTAATTAAGCCATTAACATCTACTTGGAATTTACACATTGTTTATGAAAGAAATTGTTGAAAATAAAAACAAAAACTGAAATTAAACAGGTGTGGTGGATAGAGGCGGCTAGGCTGCACTAACAGTCCTCTGAAACTGAAATTTACTGTCTATTAAACTGAAATTAAAGTTCTGCATGATAGGCTGCACAAAAATGATCAAATCTAGTGAGGGGGCCGTGAGATTTTTTCAGAAACAGGTGAGGGGGTCGCACAGAATGCAGAAACAGTCGCGGACTAAGTTTCTGGGCTGAAGTCACACTTATCAGGGGATTAAGTGTGCCCTGGGTGCACCTGTTTTCCCATTAAGTGCGCCCCAGTCTCACCTTTTTCCCCGATAAGAGCACCCTGCTCCAGATTGGGGTTTTTTATGAGACAGAGTCAGATCTGGCCGACAGCAAAACCTACAAACAAATCCTAAGCTACAATAACCTGCAAAACAATGTTAGATCTAAAACCTGCTAATGGAGACACGGGTTAGAAAGCATATAAAACAAATAAACAAAGCATGCATGACAAATTATACCTTCTCTAGTGGGAATGGGCCACCATGCCCAAGCTTGTGGAAGCACCTCTCTCTCTTGGATGGGGAGCAATGGCTCAATGGAGATGGAGATGGAGGAGAGGGAGTGTGGGTGGTTTGAGAGGTAAAGGTCTCAAAGCATCCACGGGCAGCATAACAATAGGCAAAGGGAGAATTGTTTTGAGAGTGACCCCCCACCCTCCTTTTATATCTTTTCCAAGGGGTTTTAGGGTTTTAAGCCCTTGGTCAGGGCTTTAGCCCCTTTTTGGGGCTTTTAGCCCCTTTCACACTAACTTTAGCCCCTTTTAGGGTATTAGCCCCTTTTTGAGGGCTTTAGCTCCTAGGAGGCTATTTTGGGCTCCTTTTTGGGGTTTTTAGCCCTTTTTCTTCATCCTTAGGCTATTTTGAGGGTGTGGGGGTCTAATGGAGGGATATGAGGGTCGTGAGATGGTGTCCATGGGTGGTGTAGGCCATTGAGAGCTTAGTGGGGTATTTTTGGGTTAACAATGGGATTGACCAAAGATGATAGTGGTTCAATCACATAAGGGTCACTCTCCAAAAGAAGAGTGGGGTGAACCAAATATTGGGAATGTTCAACCACTAGATCAACCAAAGGTTGAGTAGGTTCTTGAGAAACTATAGGTTGTCTAGGAGAACAAAATCCTTGAATCTCGGACCACACTCTTCGCACATATGCAATAGCAGGGAACTTGGGAGTTAGATGATATCCCTCACATAAATTACAAGGGAACTTAATTTTGCACTTCGAACAACCAGTTTTCCCAACGGTGTCAACATGACTAGCAGTGGCTAACTATTTTCTCTCAGCATGACCTACATAGGTTGAGAGTTTTCCCCTAGCATGACCACTAGAGGCTGTGTGACTGGGTCCAACCTGACTAAGAGAGGTTGGTTGTTGGAAAACTTCAGAATGTTCAAAAATGGGATGACCATGAAACCAAACTCTTCGTGCCTCTGCGGTGGAAGGGAATTGATAAGTAAGGTGGTCTCCCTCACAAAGCTTACAAGGAAACTTGGGCTTATGTTTTGAACGATTAGTATTTTCAACAATGTGAACATGGCTCGCAGTGGTTGACTGTTTTCCCTCATCATGAACCATAGAGGATGAGAGACTTCCCCCAACATGATCTGTAGAGACTGAGAGACTATGTCCAACATGAATTACAGAGGTTGGATGAGTAGGATCAGCATGCTTTGCAGTAGTTGAGTGTGTGCCCCCAGCATGAACTTCATAGGGTGGGTGGTTGGGTCCAACATGGCCTGCAGAGGTTGGATGGGGAGGTTCAACTTGACCCGCAGAGGTTGAACAAGTTCTCTCAGCATGAACTGCAGAGGTTGAGTGACTGGATCCAACGTGACCTGGAAAGGTTGGAAGGATCCCACCAGCATGATCAAAAGAGGCTGGATGGTGAATATCAACTTGAATTCCAGAGGTTGAGTGCTTAGATCCAACATGACTTGCAAAGGTTGGATAGGTTCCCCCAGCATGAACTACAGACGCTGGGTGGTGAGATTCAACTTGACTTGTAGAGGTTGAACAGGGCCCCCCTTGCTTATGAGTGTTCTTCATATTCTTTCTTCTTTTACTCCTTTTAGACTGTCGGTTACTAGTATCAGTACTTTCACTACATGAGGTAGAAGGAGGGGGAGAAGATGCTACAGGAGAAGGGGAATCAATGTTTTGATGCCCTTGATTTAAGGATCTTACTTGAGAAGCATCAGGAGCTTTTAGGACATTTGGAGTGGAAAAAAACCACACCGATAGCCCTAGGGTGAATCTAGGAAGATTCAAGGTGGCCATCAAAGGAACACCAACAATCCCTATGAGAGGAATAATACAAGGAGTTCCCATCATGGGGATCTCTTGGTTGGTGTTCAAAGGGGTGTTAGCCATAGTTTCAAACAAGGAGACAAAGTCTAAGGTCGACAGGAAACCAACAGTACAAAGAATACACCACTAGAAAAAGACCTAAGTATCAATCCAGGCAAACAAATATGCCTTCCAAAGGAAATTCTGGGATGATGCAGGCCCATAACTAACCAGTGAAGGAAGGAGAGTAGTTACTTGCAGTCTCGTGAAGAGCCCTCCGGGTGCAAGTGCTGGAATCACCTAACCTCCCTCCCAAATTGTCTATTGACGTTACCTTCCAAGTCTACCCTAGGTGCACTGGAAATATCTTTCCAATGCCACCCATGTAAGATCCTAGCAGAAAAGATACTAAGGCTACCAAAATCATGGAGAAAGTCTTGTGGAACAGTCGTCAGTCCAGCCAATGCACATGGGCAGGATAACAAAACCCGAAACCCAAAAAGTACCAGGCACCACACGGGGCTAGGAGGAGGTACTGAATGAGTCCCCAAACGTGAAACAGCTCTAATGTATGCTTTACTAAGAAGTGGAGGGGTATCTCCAATAGCTTAGTATTGCACGACCTCATTCTTGACTCCTATGTGAGAGGAGCTTTCCGGTGTCTTTCTCAACGAAGTTGGATTTCCTAATAGATAGGAAACTATGTTTGATTTTGAATTTTTGGGAAGTTAAGATATACCTAACCCAAAACACTATCCTAAACTAATGTGTGCCATCCCTAGAAATAAACAATTACTAATAAATTTTAAATATTAATCGTTTATTTTAAAGGGTTGTTAATTACTCAAAGGGGGTAGAAAAGGTGAATTTAAGGGTGTTTTGACTCAAAGTTGATACAAAATGACTAAACAAAAGAGAACTGAAATGCAAAAAGAAAACTAATTCTTTTTTATTTTTCAACTAGAAACTTGAAATCCACTAAAGAACATTTTATTTTTTATTTTTTCAAGAATAATGACATGCAGTGCATTAAAGACAACACCCTAATATACATGCATATTAAACAACTATATTTTCCTTTCCTTTTTATTTTATAAATGCAAAATAAAAACTTACCTACAAAGTAAAGTATGCAGATGACAAGAACAAAGCAAAAGGAACTCTGTTATACAACCACCAAATAGACTCTAAAATTCCCTAAAGTTAGTATAAACCCTACTTGGAAGGAAGGATTGCATAAGAGACAAGTCAACTATTTTTCCATGGTGAAGCTAACCAACAAAAGAAGAAGGAAATAAATACCAATAAGATTATGAAATTAGACAAATACCACTAACAGAGGTTAACTAGAAACATAAGCCAAAAATCAAACCAAGCAAAGGGGGGTGGGGGGGATGAGCAAAGAGAAAACCATAATGCTACAAAAGGACTTGCAACCTAGATAAAGAACACCCAAAATGCATGAAACTAACTCCTTGGAGTCACATACCTGCAGAGGACCCCAAAATACCTACCAAACAACCCTCAAACAGCATAAAAAACCACAAAACGAAGAAACAACATTGTTTTAGGGGCATACACGGGTTTCCCTACTGATAGGCCACGTGTCATACACAGGTTGACAATATATAAGGTCGCATGTACATCCCATACATGCGACTATTTATTCTGAACTCGTGTATGGGTGGGAAAAAACCCAAAAAAGGTAAAAAACTATTAGAAAATAGGACTGTAGAGCAATAACACTGATATACAGTTAAATCATTAAACAAGATGTAAAAACACATTTAACACAACACATAGAGACACAGATATAATCTGGTTCACCCAAACGATGGGATACGCCCACACATAAATTTCCAGTCCTTTTATTACTGTACAACAATACAGTTGCACTTCCTCTTCACGCTCTCACATTCTCTCTCACATAATCATAGAGATTGTTTACAAAGCTACAATACAAGACAATACCATGTACATGCTTATTACAATGATTTTATTTTACAAGGGAAATGGCATGGTAAAATACTACGGTTAACCCAATACCATCGTTCCGCAAAACTGTTGGCCAACAAACATCCCAAAAAAATTTCTCGGGGGCGCTGCCCGCAAACCCCAAGGTTGTGGAACGAGTGTATAGTACACCTAGGGTACAAACACGACTGCATAAAAATCTTTGAATCTGGAATATCGGGATCCACAAGTAAAAAAAACAGCCTTAGGAAGGCAGGGGAGATGTTCTATTAGACTGAGAAGGTGTTCCAAAGTGGCAAGAAGGACCTGAGACTTTACAAAAGATTGAAATAAATACATAGAAACCCCAAACAGACAAGGCTCTCCCCAGCGGAGTCGCCAGTTCTATTGTAAAGGAAAGTGTTCCTATGGCTACACTTTAAGAGGCCATCAACGTACTTGGGTTGAAAGAGAGATGCATATAGTTCTTCAAGTATATATAATCAATGTCAGAGATTGGAATGGTTCATACCTTAGCTAAACGAAGGTTGATCCAAGCAGCCCTTCAATCCTCTTCTTTCTCTCCTTGCTCCAAGAGACCTGCAAAATGAATTATACCTTCCTCAAATCAATATGACCACATGTAAAAAAATGATAATCAAAATAAGATGAAATAATAATCTGATTAACATCAACATCTTATCAAAATAGAGATTCAAACACACATTGAAAAATGATTTGGGAAGAAGAAGGACATCACATCTTTATTAATCATGAAAAGAAGTACAATTATACCTTCGCTTCAAGTTGGGCACCTCACGAAAACTTGATCTGGTTCTATTGCTTCTCTTCTCCAAGGAACTCAGCTTCCAAGCTTTACAACACAAGGAGATGATCGCTAGGGCAAAGGTGGGGGAAAGAAGATTTCCAATTCCTCCAGCATAACAATGCAAAGGTTCGAGTCTCCTCTCATGGACCTTCTCCCTCTCTTATATAGTGTTTGAAGAGTTAGGGGTGAGGATAGGATCAGTTACAACCGAAGGAGTCATTTTCTTAACCACCCAAACTACCCGAATTCAAGAAACTTCTTTTTTTGACATCTACAGGAAGAACACGCGAGTTTCAGTGACAACAGTCGCGTATCATACGCGGGTTGCAGTGACAATAGTCGTGTATGCAAAGGTATACGCAAGTTTCAATGAGAATAGTCGTGTACACACATGGTTTGCAATGTAAATAGTCATGTATTCAGAGGGACACATGGGTATCATATATAACAAGTCGCGTGCAACACGCTGGTTTCCTTAAGGCAATTCGCGTATACATAAAAAAAACTCATTTTTAGGGTACTTCTGGGCATTTTCAGACTTTGGTGTCTTCTGGAAAGTTTCAGCTGACTCAAATAATAAATTTTCAACTGGGCAGAGAAAAGGTCAAATGAAGTTACATAACTCTGAATATGGGTCCTCCAAGTTAGGTGTTTTTTCAGTGACTTTCATGAAGTGTCGTTATGGAAGTTTCGACATGCGACTGAATCATGGGAAAGTGGTCACAGGAAGAGATGTGTCCTTTTGGGATATAACAAGACCCACCATGCTTGATTTTTCATTACTCTGATTACAATCACCTTCTCAATTGGTGACTCAATCTCCCATACTACTTGTTTCCCCCAAAATTGAAAACCAAGCAATAGTAGGATCCCATTGCTTGTATTGCACCCTTCTTGCAAACATCATGAGTACCAAAGATAGAATATGAAAGTACATGACAACATCACACGAATGCACATCAAGAAGGTGCCTCATCAAAGAATTATGAAAGTGATTGTACATATGAGTAAGTAGGTCATCATGCGGCCCATACACACAAGAATCGTGTATTTTATCAAATATGCCCCAATCACATAAGTGAGGATACCATGTCCTATAATGCTGATCCAAAATAATATAAGGTGCAGCAAGATAATCAGCCATGTGTTTTTTCATCCAAGAAGTGAATGAAGAACCTCCACCAAAATCCGAACCAAATAAGGAGCAAAGAAAACATGAAGACTTCAAGTGGCTCAAAGAAGTCTCATCAATGCACCCATGAATATGTATATCATAATGATGTAAAAAAGGTTTTTTCTACAAATGTAAATAAGAATGTCCTATAGTCATGTCATCATTAATAGGAGATATAGGAATCCTATACTCCTCATGTAGCACCATAAAAAAGAAACCTTTCACCCCTACTTCATTAGGATGAATGTTGCAAAATATGGAAGTGTATGATGCAGGAGAAATAACCAACTCACCCAAATGATCAGAAAGTGCAAAATTTTCATCATGTGAAGGATACATAAGGGTAGGAACATGCACCTCCCTAAAAAATGCAAAACTTTTCTCATAGGTTGGTTCCAAGGTAGTGGAATCATGCACTTCTTCAAAAAGTGTGTAACCATTTTCAAGAGGCAACTCAAGTTCCTCTTCAACCACAACAAGTGATTGGATATCATGAAGCTCATATTCAAACACATTAATAACTTGCAATTTACCATGTTTCCCTTGATCCATCATGTCATGAGAATCCTCCAAGAAATATATCCTATGACAATATGAAACATAGTAGGAAGAAGAAGTATCTTGCAACCTCTCAAGAATTTGCTCATTTTGAATTTTGAGCTTATGAATATCCTCATTATTATTCAAGTATACTTCATGTAACCATTCATTAAGCTCGACCAATTGGTTTCTATAAAAAATAAAAGACATGAAATTACCTTTGATGTTGCACATTGCTCTTTGAATAGTCTCCATGTCTTTAAGGAAGGATTGTCCTCCAATGAATAAAATTTCTAACAAGAATTTGACACAAATATTTGAGTGTCACGGAGTATTCTAAGGGCCTCATGGATATTCATTTCACTCATCTTCAAAGACCCTTCAATGAAGGATGGTTCATGAGAGTGAACCTCATATTCCTCTTTCTTCTTGATTTGACCAAATTATTGAAGCTCAAGTTGTTATGGGAAAGTTTGTCTTGGTTCTTCATTATATTCCAAAATTTATTCATCTTCATTCTCATGAGAAATTTTTCTTGCAGCAACATTTTCAAATATGATCTCTATGTCACCAACATAGAGTTGTGAGCGCCCATAAGTAGGTACACCTTCACAGTTCAAGGATCCATCATAGACACTCTTTGATTTTCACAACCCCCATCAGTAAGTATTGTGTCTTGTCTTCACCTCCATATTTATGTTCTTCTATGCAATCACTTTGATTTAATTGATGCCCCACTTCATGATTCTCTGTTTCTTCCTTTAATGGTGTATCTAGGCTCTTTTCACAAGTAGGTTGATTTTTTTTCGTTTCATGCTCCTCCAAACTTGTGGATTTATTATTATCCCTTAATGAGTTCACATTTTAATTCTTATTCCTAAATCCATTCACCCATTCAACAAATTCTTCCAAAAGTTCTTATGTGTCTCTCCATGATGGGAACTACTACTACCCCATGCTACCAGCTTGCCCCTAAGTTGGCTAGCCATCAATTCGAACCCTCACATAAGTTGCTTGGTCATATCATCAAAATATGATGTCATGAGTTTCTCATATTCATCCCTATCATCCATAACTTCAATAAGTGCCAATATCATGCTCTGATACCATTGTAATGTCCCTACTTGGAATTTTGGATAAAATTACAAGTTGGGCAAATTCAAGCTTAACTAATCTTTCTTGGTTTGGTTCCCAACACCACCAAACCTTTATAAATTTCTTGTGGAAGGATCCTATGGGAATTAAAACATCCTAAAATACCTCAAACACTCAATGGTTGAATCAAAAAACTCATTTGACATGTTATTCAAGTTGGCACAATTTTGGACAATTTCGAGGTTTGCTAGTCATGACTCTAGGGGGTTCCAATTGAATCCAAATAGTATCTAATTTGTAAATAAAGGATATGGTGAGTCTAATAACATTCCAATATGACCCATGAGAACTTAGGATATGACTTTAGGATTCTGCAACTTTATTTGGGGCTAAGAATAAAAGGGGCAAATTTACTAGGAAAATGAGGTCAAATCCCCCCCAAGGGTGAGATCCAAATTGGCTACCCAACTCAAGTACAAAACTACAAAAATTAATAGAAGAGTATGAGAACGCATATTAGAAATAAATATATGTCATTATTCATGGTTATTAATATTTCCAAACTGGTTATGAGGCGCAACATCTATATGGTAACTTTCAGTGAATTTGCTTAAGGGGAAATGCTATTAATAACTCAAATTTGACTCATGAAAGGTAGATTGAATGGTTCAAATAATGACAGGACACATAAATAACATAAAAATAATTCAAACATCTTCCCCAATATAATTAAACATCATATAAATTACTTCATGCAAATCTGATATACAACTCTTTCAAGATGGAGGCCAAATACATGAAAACTAGTAATGCAATGGCATGAGAATGCAAGCTTTTCACGCTGGATTTTATTGGATATCGATATAAAAAGAATGTGTTCATGAAAGTACAGAGTTATACATCATTTATTTATTCCCCATAATCATCAAACTCATAGAAAATTCCTCATAGAAATTTTGTATACAACTCTTCCAAGATGGGAGCCAAATACATGAAAAATAGTGATGCAATGGCATGAGAATGCAATCTCTTCACACTAGAGTTTATTGGATTTCGAGCTACAGAGAATATATTAATGAAAGTAAATATTTATACATAATTTATGGCTTCACTATCATCTTAAAACTCATACAAAATTCTTCATACAAATTTTGTATACAACTCTTTCAAAATGGAATCCAAATACATGAAAACTAGTTATTCAAGAGCATGGGAATGCGAGCCTTTCACACATGGATTTATTATATTTAGACTTACATATAATATGGAAATAATAGCACATATCAATACATCATGTCCCCAATATTTGGCATCAAATATACTCATCAAAGTGCAAGCACCACTCCAACAAGTGTGCCATCAGCATGAGAGAGTGTGGGGAATGGATTAGAAGGAATGAGAGAATCGGGAGATAGATGAGAATTTGAACTGTATGGACCTTCAAAATGAAAATAAAATAAATTCATTCAGCTCCAATGATAGGTATGAATGGCCTCTCCATAACCCATCTTGGAAAGGAATCCAAATTCCTCGAAATTGGTTCACAAGCAGGGAGAGTGAACATTCACCATGCAATATACAAGCAAAAGCTCTCCAAAATGCCAAAGGAAAATTAAAAAATGATAAAATCCATTATCCTTCCTCATGAAATCCTTTTATTAAATTCATAAATCCTCCTAAGGTCAAATTTCTCTCCATGGGATTCCTCCAACTCATCTTAGTGGTTTAGTAACTCCTATGACACTTGTCCTTCCTCTTCATGCTCCAATTATTTCCCCAATTTGAATGGCTGCCTATAACTCTGAAATTAGCCCTATTTGTAGATATTTTAGCTGTTTCATGTCACAGTCTTCATAGGTCTACAATTAGGTCCGAATTTTTCATACTTTTCATAGAATCTTTCATCATTTGTTGTCATAGTGTGCACATAATCTCCTCCCAAGTGGCACACATTGTCTTCTAGTGCCTTCCTTTTCCATGGGAGTTACTCTCCTTTACTAATTCAAATTCCTTGGATAATTATATGCTATTTGAAACCACATCATCCTCCAATAGCGTTACATTACCCATGGATTTGAATTTGTATAAAGATCATGCCAAGTGTGTGGGGAATCTAGTTACCCAAAGGATCCACAAGATTCCAAGTGTCTTCATGAACCAATGCCACCTTATTTTCTTAGCATTTATTATTTATGTGACCCATTTCAATGTGAATATGGTAAACTAAAGTTCTTTTGGGTCCCATAGCCCCTTTATTACAAAATTTATGTCTCCATCTCAGCTTAAGGAACTAGTAGGTTGGTGAAACATTACTTGCAAGTAGTGTTATTTGAATGGGGACATGACAAACAACTCTCCTTGAGGAGCCACACCTTTTTATCGAAGAAGAATTTCAAGATTCCAAGTTTGAAATAATAGGGTTTCTCTATGAAACCCTAGGTCAGCCAGTTCAAGAAGCAATTTAGGAATATCAAATTGGTAAGATCTATTTCCTTACTATTTACATTTGAGGTTCTCATATCAAATAATAAAAATGATGAATCACACCAAGATTGAGGATAAGCTTGCAGGAGCTGACAACTTCTGAGCATGTACATATAGAATTTCTCTTATCCTAGAAGAGAACGACTTGGATAAGTATGTCACCGAGGAGGTTCCAGAACCGGAGGAAGAAGAATCCAAGGGAAATCACAAGAAGAATATGATTAAATCCAATAGGATTATTGTGGACTCCATCAAATATCATCTCATCCCTCATGTATCGTCCTTGAATACTCCTAAGAATATGTTTGATGTGTTGACCAAACTATATGAAGGAAATAACATCAATCAGAAGATGACTTTGAGGAATCAACTCAAGAACATGAAGATCCAAGACTCAGAGACCGTCCAATCTTATTTCTCAAGGGTCTCTCAAATCAAGGAGAAACTTGAGGCCATTGAAGAAAAAATTGAAGGAGAGATAGTGATGACTGCTTTGAATGGTGTTCCAAAATTAGGGACTCATTCATCCGAGGGATATGTGCCAGAAAGAAGACTATCAAGTTCAATAGATTGTGGGAAGGAATGCACTCAAGAAGAATCTCGACTATTGGAAAGAGAAGAGAAGACGGGAGAAAATGAGGATCAAGCACTAATAGTTCATGCAAATAAGGATAGAAGTAAGAGGGGTAATCATCCTAAAAAAAGGCCCAAAATATTCCAAAAGAATCATAGAACTCAAAGGGGCTATTCCAGTCTTAGATGTACCACGTGTGATGGGAAATGCCACTTTTCAAAATACTTCCCCATAAACAAATGATACACTAGGAGAAACAAGAAGAAGAGGCATCATGAATACACTATTGAAGATAATGGACCGATAATAAAAATAACAAGATTAGATTATTCAAGTGAAAAAGAATATCTTTTGATTTCATCTCTCACAGGAACTGTCACCAATGGAAACAATGATTGTCTTGTGGATAATGTAGCTTCCAAGCACATGAAAGGGTACAAAGAATCTCTTATCAACTTGTCAGAACACGAGTCACCCCATAAGTTAAATCTTGGAGATGACTACCAATATCCCATAAAAGGGATTGGAGAAACTTCCTACAAATTGGAATCAAGAAAACCCATCAAAATGAAGGAAGTTCTCTATGTACCAGGTTTGAAGAAAAATCTTCTTTCCATATCAGTTGTAGATGTTAAAGGAATTCGAGTTGCATTTGTTGATGGAAAAATACTCATGTGGCCAAGAGGCAAGATAATATATGATACAACAATAATTGGGGAGAAAAAGGGAGGCTTGTACAAGTTGAATGGACAACTAGGACAAGAATTGGTTCATTACTCCATGGAACCAAGTGAACTATGGCACCGAAGGCTTGTGCATATACAATACAAAGCACTTCAAATTGAAAGAAAAGAAGTAACAGGTCTACCCAAGATTCAAGCAAAGCATGAAATCATTTGCAAAAGATGTACACAAGGGAAGAACGTGAAGAAACCATTTCCAAACATTGAAATCAAAGCAAAGGAAATCTTGGAGATAATACACTCAGATTTATGTGTCCCCATGTCATCCAAGTCACTAAGTGGGTATGCATACTATGTTTATTTTATTGATGATTATTCTCGTAAGACATGGATTTACTTTTTGAAAAACAAAGATGAAGTATTCAGTAAATTTAAGGAATTCAAATCCTTGGTAGAAAATGGTACTGAAAAGAAGATCAAGACTTTAAGAACATATATGAGTGGAGATTTCTCTTCAGATAGCTTCAAAGAAGTATGTAGAGAATATAGGATTAAGAGGGAGATGATCACTCCCTACAATCCTCAAAAAAATGGCATTTCAGAAAGAAAGAATGAAACAATAATGGAAGAAGCAAAGGCAATGCTCCATGACCAAGACCTTATGATGGACTTATGGACAGAAGCAACAAACTACCATGTATGTACAAATAAAACACCACATCATGTCTTAAACAAGAAGACCCCAAAAGAAGCATTCTCAGGAGAGAAACCAGAACTCATTGTTAAGAACCTGTGTCAACCCTCCTTATTTAGGGAGCCCTTGAATGAAATCCATCGAAATATATGTCCAAATCCTTGTAGGGATGGGAAAAGGTTCGAGCAATCTAGAAAGGAGTGTAGTTTCACCTTGGTGGCGCTGACAAGGAGCACATTCGGAACCCATCTGTTGAATTTCTCATTTCATTCCCTTCCAAAAAAAGTGACATCATGCCCTCTCATATGTTTTCATGAATCTAGAGTGCCTTGCCGATGGAGAACCATGGAGTTCATAAAAGACTGCATGTTTAATATCTGTGCTCTGGGGAAGCACTAGACGACCCTTGTATCTCAAAGAAGAGCCATCCCAAGAGAAATGCGGTACCATAGAAGGGTTATTGGCCAATGGTTGGATGATTTTAGATAATGAGGAGTCATTGACATAGCCTTGTTGAACAGAGTGTAACCAAGTTGGAATAGGCATAGCAATAGCTGAAAGAGAGACATGGGAATCAAATGGGCGGGAAAGAGTATCCACCACAATATTGTCCTTAGCATTCTTGTAATTGATCTCATAGTCATAACCCCTGAATTTGCTAACCCATTTCTGGTGTGTTGGGGATGAGACCCGTTGTTCCAGGAAATATTTCAGACTCTGGTGATTAGTCTTGATGCAACAAGGATTCCCGAAGAGGTATGGCCACCACTTCTGTACTACGTGCAAAATAGTTATCATTTCCTTCTCATATGTGGAGGTGGATAAATTCTTTCCAGGAAGGGATTTACCAGTGAATTCCATGGGATGTTCATCTTGAAAGAGGACAACACCAAGTCCATTGTCGCAAGCATCACTCTCAAGAGTGAAGGGCTTGGAAAAATCAGGCATCTGAAGGGTGCATCAAAATGAAAGATCCAAGGAAGTATTTGAGACCGCCGAAGGTTGCATCTAAATGAAATGGAGCTGAGTGATGACACCATGTGAATTCTTCTTAATGATCATTTCCATGCAATGTGAACTGATGATGCTGAGATACCTTGGTTGTAAGCCATTAAATGTGTGTTTTTTCCCATTGACTAAAAAATGCATCCACAGTTCAGCAAAATCCCATAAGATGGGTCCAAGTGTGCGTAACCATTGAGCGCCCGAAATCACAGAACAACCTCCTAGGGGTATGGCAAACATGTTAGAGTGCAAGTTATAATCTCCAATAGAGATACACACACTGCAACACTTTCCTTTGCAAGGTAAGGTACTCCCATTGGCAACAATGACTTTAAAGCTAGAGAAAGGATGGACAAAACGACCAACTTGTTTAGCAATCTAAGGGTCAATAGGCGGCTGTGGAATGTCGACCTGATCGTCTACTAGATCCTGAGCAGCGTCACAAATTTCAAGTGCAGGCGGAGAAGCCACATCCAAGAAATAGGGCTTCTGTTCATTACATTGATGTCCCCAAGTAAATTTATCATCACAATTATAACAAAGTCCTTTTTCCCTATGTACCTGCATCTCGGCTTCAGACAAATGATTCATAGGAGTGGTTGTAGGAGTCAAAGAGATTGGATGTCTTTGGGGAACCATATTTTTGAATAGAACAAAAGTGGATTTGGGGCGTTGTTGAGCCCTAATCTTGTCCTCTGCCAACTTAGCCAACCCTAGGATTTCCATCATTGTGTTGGGACAGAACATTGTATCGTCAGATCGGATTGTATCCTTAAGACCACTGATAAAGCAACTCCTGTAGAATGCATCAGAAAATCCTTCTGTGTGCTAGACTAAGTTCTCAGATTCTGTTTGATACTCTCTCACAGTGCCAGTCTGGCAAATTTTGTTGAGTGCTCTTGTGAATTCATCAAAACCACTAGGGCCAAATCGATGCAAAAGGAGTTGGCAAAAATCTGTCCATTGGGGCTCTTCACGATCCTTGATGTACCAACAGAACCATTGAAGGGCTTCACGTTCCAAATGAAATGATGCAAGTGGGACTTTGGTGACATCAAAAGTGTTATGCATATTAAAGTATTGTTCTACCCTGTGTATCCATCCACTTGGATCATCACCATTGAAGCGAGGGAATTCAATCTTTGGCCCACAAAAGTTGTTGGAAGCAGAGAATGCAGTGCCTGCAAAAGACTCAGGTCGTTGTCGGTTGCTCATGGCTAAATACTGAAGATGGAGGTTGAGAAATCTTTGATTCAGATTTTTGAGTTTGGTCTTGAGGGTGACAAGTTCTTCTGCCATTTGTCTATTTTCTCCTGCACAGGGGACAACCATAAGCAATTTTTTTATTTTTTATTTTTAATCGGAAATGGGTGGAAAAACAAAAACAAAGAGAGTTTTAGAAAAGGAAAATTTTGAGCTGGGAAAAATGTGAGTGGGTAACTAGGTTGTGGACACTTTCTGAGGGACAAGGAAACAAAAAATGTGAATTTCAGAAGTGGGGTGAAAGAAGGAGATGCAATTTCGGGCTTCGGGAAGTGGACTTGGGATAGGGTCCTCAATGAATGAAATATGTAGAATGGAATGACATGGGTTACAGTGAATTTTCAAGGGAAACAGAGCTAAATCAAGGAATATATGGCTGGAGATTTTTTTTTCTTTTTTTTCTGAATAAATGATATGTGGCGGTGCTAGAAAGCTGTGCTTTATCAACTTGAATTGGAGTAAATGATCTCTGACAATTCTGGAATTCTATGTGTTATCAACTGTAAATAGATATGGACCCCAAGTATATTCAGCTTCCTAATGGTTCAAAGGTAGTCACTCGGCCACCAAGGCTATCTCAGGCTTGAGTATTGGGGCAGTATCCCTCACTTCACGGCGCAGGTAAAACTGCTGACCGCTTGGCCAAAAATGACAGCTCTTTGGTTTTCCTCATGGATGGAAATCTAGTCAATCTGGTGGGGGTCGTTTCCCTTTTCGCTTGGCAGGTCCTCTCAATGGCCAGCTACTTCGGGGTTCCTGTGGTACTCCTCACAATGAATTTTAGGGCTATGCCCAAGTACTTCCCACAGTTAAGCAAACAGGGTTTATTCCCTGATCCAAATGAAAAATACTGCTACAAGAAGAAGAACTACTGCAATAATCACAGTGCCAGAAAAAATGTGGCAAAAATTCCACCTAATGCTCAAAAACCTGTAATTAGAGCTAGGGTTTTGAGATGAAAACTTTTAAAATGAGCATAACCTTATCTATATTGCTCAGAATCGCTATTATAGCCTGTTTCTGGAACTGGAACAACCACTCTGCTTCTACCATCGACATCGGAATAGAAATCTGGGCACCCGATCAAAAGATTTATGCTCTGTAATTTCCACGGCCGTCACTGAAATTCTGAAAAATTACTGATTTTAAATCCGCGATATCTCCACTTTTAAAACTCCAAATGAGATGATTGTTTTTTTGAAACTGCATATTTTTTAAATATAAATTCATATATGCAACTTATTTTTCTTGAATCTGCATATATAGTTGCAAAAATGGATGTGAAAGTCGCCGCCCAATTTTGCCTATTTTTTTCTTTCCAAAAAAAAATTTCCCACTTGTGCCAAGGAAAGTGATCTGATACCAGATGTGGAGAACCTCCTGCAATGAACAATCAAAATGCATGATATAACATAAATATTGGAGCAAAAAAAATATTTTATTGATCGCGGGCCACTTCGAGGGGGCAACCTCCTTTGAGCAAGCTCAATACAAAATAACTCTTCGATGCTTTCATTAGCCTCAACACATACTTCTATACTAAGTCTAATCTAAACAACTATTACCCCCCATGAATGTGGGATAATGCAACATAATAACTAGATAACTTAACAACTATTAGTTAGTCCCCATGAATGTGGGATAATACAACATATTGATGGGACGACTTACAAAGCATATGCGTCCGATAAAATATATGAACAAAATACAGAGGAGGGTTGACACGGGTTCTTAACAGTCATAAATCTCAAAATATTTTGTTCTCCGGTATACATACATATTCCAAAAGAAAAAAGAACAAAACTAGATTCTTCATGGAAGAAGGGCATATTCATTGGATAGAATGACACATCAAAATCATACATAATATAATTTCTAGGATTCAAGAAGATCGATACCAGTAGAGACGTTACTTTTTATGAAGACTCAACCTACAACAAATCAAGACAAACTCACACCGAAGCACCTAAGAACCCAAAGTTCCCAGAGCCAAAGATACTGTTATGGAAGAGATTACCCAAGTAGACCATGAAATGATAGAATTGCAGGAACCTATATATCCACCTCATGAGAAGAAATATTACAAGAAAATACCAGCATGGGCATGAGAAGTAATCCAAGATGCAAATAGGTATGGTGTTCTAGATGGAAATTTTAGAGAAAGTAAGATACCAAGACCATAGTTGTCATGCGAAAAAAGGGCCCACTCCAAATGGGCATGAGAAGTAATCCAAGATGCAGATAGGTATGGTGCTCTAGATGGAAATTTTAGAGAAAGTAAGAGACCAAGACCATAGTTTTCATGCAAAAAAATGGCCCACTCCAAATGGGCCATGGGAATCCATATCCATGGATTACATGTCAAGACTACCTTAAACTAAGCATGGTAATGAATGTGTGTTTGTGGTCGGGGATCACTTCTCTAATATGACCATTCAAATAGATTTCAAGAAGAGAATCTCTACCAAAGCCACTCCTGAGCTATTCTTCGAGCATGTTTGGGTTCATTTTGGGCTTCCATAGACTATCATTTCATATCAGGACAATAGTTTCATGTAAACTTTTTGGTCTAGTCTATGGTCATTGATGGATACCAAGCTCTCCAAATCGACTACCTTCCACCCCCAGATTGATGGACAAACAAAGGTATTCAAACATATGATTACGCATATTCTTGGAATGTACAATTCTAAACATCCCCGCACATGGGATGAGAGCCTTCCTTATGTTCAACATAGCTATAATCGAGCTCTTCATAGCTCTACTAGTCACAACTCTTTTCAGGTGTGCTTAGGTTTCCAACCACTGGCCCCAATTGATGTAGCTATACCAAATAGGAGGAATATTCCCATGCTTAGGCTAAGGTTGATAAGGCCACCATATTTTTTGAACAAATCCAACACATCCGCCAACAGTTCCATGATAGTTTGGAAAAGGCCAATACTAAATACAAGCAACGATGTGATTAGCATCGGGTTCCACATAAGTTCCAGGTTGGGGATAAGGTTTGGTTGCATTTGCATAAATAGATGCTCACAGGACCCCATCGCAAGCTTCATCCACTTAGATATGGTCCATACACCATCAACAATGTAGCTGATGACAATGCCTTCGAATTAAGCATTTCCCCATTCCTTGGCATGCACCCAATATTCAATGTGGAGTTCCTTCGACCATATTTTACACCATTGTTGGACACCTCGAAGGTGGAAAAACAATTGACACCTACAAATCTTAATCTCGACTCAATGGAACAAGCAACCATTGATCAGATAATGGAAACACAAGTTAAAGGCACCCGCTAGTATAATATCAAAGTATATCCAGTTGTCAAACAAGGGAAACTCCTCCACCAAGGCAAGTGGATCGCTAGGAGTCAAATTCATCAGAAGTTTCCCCATTTTATGGGGGCACTCGATGCAATGGAGACCATTTCTTCCTAAGGGGGTAGGACTGATCCATATGGGTATAGGTGGCCACCCACCTTTTCCACTGGCTCAAAACAACTTTTCATGTTGACAATCTTCTTGTAATTTTCTATGGTTTTTCAGTTTCCAAACTTCTGGGGTCGTTTTGAGGCCCTAAACAACGTTTTTTAGTGATTTGAGGGGTCAAAATGTCATCACCGAAAATTTGTAAATATCAATTAGACCTTTCCAATGGGCTATTGAGCACCCCAAATTGAGATCATATGAAAACATTATGACCCGCAGAAGTTGGTTGTTCAACTAACCACCTCGGGGCCGCAAACTTTATGACGATTCATTATTAGGATTAAGTAATCTTTCTTTGTCCAATATAGTCTATTTGGTTATTTTTCCTAACATAGGAGGTCATTATCACTTAGCTAGAGTATGGGGGACACACCTAGAGGCTATATGCCACTTACTGCCTGCGCATGCATGAGTTTATGTTTCTCTGGGACCAATCCCTACATTATAGGATCCCACTTTGAGTGCCACCAGCGGCCTCCTTCAGTTGGTTATGGTAGGTAAGTAGTTATGCTCATTTATCCTCCAGTTACAATCAGTTAGATCACTTTCAGTTATCCTGGCACCAGTTTTGCATGCAGGGAGTGTGGCACCTTTTATCCACCTACCTCATCAATTAATTTATTGTAGGCTGATTTAGACATCCAAAGTTAAATTAGTGAGCTCCGGTAGTGATTTAGACACACTGAGTTTTATATTCAATTAATTAGAACTGGTAGATTCGAATCCTATCTTTAGAATTCAAATGATATTTATTCAATAATCATTGTATTATTTATTAATGAATGTAGGTTACCATTGTGATTATCTGAGTAATTTTTGTCTGATTTATTTGAAATTTGTGTCATGAATTTCCTGTTCAGTGTACATTCACTTTGATTATTCCATTGCATAATTCCCTTCCTACAACTTTCATATTTGCATGTAGATCAATGGTTCACAAATTTAACATGGTATCAAAGCCTTGTTCATGCTAGCAACAAACATCAGAAACCTCCATTGTGCACCAGAAGCAACTGAGTTTCTTGTAACCATTGCCTTGCTAACTATGGATTCTATCCAGAGAAGTCTCTGTAGGTGTGACAAACTCTGAAAATGTGCACATGTCGAGGTGGAAGGTTTTGAACTGACATATGATTGTGAATTGGTTTGTTTTGCAGTGATATTTTGCAGGTACCTACGTATATTTTGACTGATTTGACTTATCAACATAGAGCGAAATGGAGAATTCTTCTGGTCATACACCCATAATCCTTACACCCTTCAATTACATTGATTGGAGGGAAGATATGCAGATGGCCTTGTACAAAAAGGGATTTTTCAGTATGACAATGGGAAGAGAAGCTGAGCCCCAACAGTATGTTGAGAAATCCAAGTTTCTTAACCGGCTAGATGAAGCCTTCGGCTTCATGTCACTAGTACATATGGCTCAAAAGTTCCATGAATAAGTTAAAATGGTTGTTTTCGTGGATAAATTGATAAATATTTTGAACAAAAATTCTTCTGGCCCCCGATCATCGTCGCTGTTGTGACGTAAATGACTGTTTGTCACTATAGCGACATATTTTTGTCTCTATTGCGACAAAGACACACATTCGTCGCTCTAGCGACGGACCTCTAAACATTTGCAAATCAACAGTCATCACAGTAACGGTCATTGATTTTTTCTTATTGTTGAAATTTGTGCATTGCGCATTTCCTCTATAACCACCATGATCATTGATCTATAAATACATGTTCTTAAGACATATTTCATCAAATGTTTTTCTATAGTTGCAACAATTTTTTTGCTTATTGTTTGATCTGTGAGTGGAAGAATATGGTACTGGTTTAACACATCGAATTTTTGTGCAATATTCTTTGGTTTCCAGATTAGTATTTTTAAATTATTTGTCTCCTTGGTTAGTGAACTAATATTTTTCGAATGAGTAAATATAATGTCATCGGTATTTTTCTCTTAATCATTTTTTTATTAAAAAAAGATGAAGATGAACTAATTAGGGACACAAGATCATTGCTTTTGAAATGTTTTATTTGTTTATTTTCTTATTTATAGATGGGTAAACTAGCATGTGGTAATATCTTATTTGAAAATTTGTTTATGGCATTGTGATCCCATGTGCTTATGAGAAATCATGGTTCCTAACTTGGGAGAACATAACCATTGGGGGGGATTTAAATTTTATCATTAAATATCGAAAATATAGTGGTTGGTGGTAAGAATAGACCCCCATACTAACGTATTCCTTAATAATTTGGAAAGGAGGGTTATTTCTTGTGATATGTAACACGTCGAAGTAAAGTCCACTTGGATTTACTAATTATATTGTCACTTTTCATGTCACGTCCTTTATATTTCTCTCCTTTAATATATATATATATATATATATATAATTTACTTATACATTGATTGAGTTTGTTTGGTTCTTATATGCTATTAGAATGTCAAATAAATATACTTGGGAAGAAAATAATAAGAGGCATGTTGGGTTTAAGGCAGCATTGGAGGTGAAGGGCGATGGAAAGTGTTACTGCCCTTGCAATGATTACAGGGGTTTGCGAACGAGAAGAATTTTAAGAACAAGTGCTAAGAAACATTGTAAGGAGAAGGGTTATGTTGATGGGGGGTTTCAATATCGTCCCTCGGTAAGACATTATTCATTGGATAATGTACTTGTAATAGTAATGTTCATGTATTCACAAAATGTTTTATCATTTAAAATTAATGTGTTGTATATTATACACTAATGTTAGTACATTGTTTGTAATTATAAGGACACTTCCCCCTAAATGTCAACCGCTAGAGAGCTATTTTCCACATAATTATAGTAGAAATTCTAATTTACAAGGTGATGAACATGGATATCATAATATTGAAGATGAAGTTCTTAATGATCCTATGGACGAAGATGATGTTATTGATACAAATGACGAAGATGAGATAAATAGATTGATCCAAGACACATTTTCTCCATTGGATGAGGGAAACCTCATCAATATTCATGGTGTTCCTCTACTCGAGAAGTCCCAAGAACCTCTATATGAAGGCTCAACAAAAAATCTTCTATCTACTATATTGTTGTTGGTGAAGTTGAAAGTTTTGAATGGTTTTTCAAACACTTGTTTCACATAGATCCTAAGGTATGTAATGTATTAATTGCATCTTCACATGGAATATTGAAAAGTTCACTATTTTCCTCTATTTTTAGTGTTAATTAATTAATAAATTAGGGATAAGCAATACTTATGATTTATATTTTTTAAATTTCATTTTTTGTCAATGTTGCAGACTATTGGGTGAATTTCTATTACCACCATCAAATAATTTACCATGCACATGTCGAGAGGTATTCTTGGTTATGAAAGAAATTGGAATGGACTATCAAGCTATTGATGCATGTCCTAATGATGATATTATATATTATGGACAATATGCATCAAAAAACAAATGCCCACAATGTGAAATTAGTAGATATCAAATTGATCAAGTAACAAAAAATGTGGCTCGCAAAGTTCTTCGTTATATTCCCATAATTCCATGTTTTTTACGACTATTCAGGTGCCAAAGTATAGAACAGTTTATGGATTACCACGCAAAGAACAGAAGTGAATATGGTGTTCTTCACATGCCTAAAGATGGTTCAAAATTGAATAAGATTGAAGAAAAATGGCCATTTTTTTAAGATGAACCTCGTAATGTTAGACTTTCATTGGTAGCTAATGGTTTCAATCCATTTGGAGAGATTCGTTCTACTTACTCAGTGTGGAATGTATTCGTCATAAACAGTGACCTTCCTCCTTGGATGTCGATGAAGAGAGAGCACACAATGTTGGAAATGATTATTCCAGGTATTTTTTTAAAAGTAATTATATAATTTCATTTCTTTGTTTCATTGTTGCATGAGAACACCTTTTATATATTGGGAAACATAACTGAATAGCATCGTATATTGTTGAATAAATTAGGTAAGTACCAAGTTAGAGATATGAATGTATATATTGAGCCTCTTCTAGATGATCTATTGAAGTTATGGGCTGGCATCACTATGTATGACATCTCTATACCAATAGCGCAGAAACAATTCAAGTTCCATGGAATACTTGTATGGACAATTCATGACTCTCTCGGGTTAACATATTTTTGCGGTATGTAAATTTTTCTTGCACTTTAAATTAATATGTGTTTAAGGTAAATATCATGCATTTTTATTTAAATTAATAATATTTTGATGCTTATAACATTAATACATATATCTTGTAGGTGTTCAAACAAAGGGAAAATTTGGATGTCCAGTATGTGGTACTAGGATAAAATATCGACGTTCAATAATTCTAAGAAATGAGGTGTTTGATGAGTACATACACTTCTCCCTAAGAACCATAGGTATCGAACTACTGAGAAAACAAAATTCAATGGTAAAGAAGAGAATGGAAAGAAACCACGAAAAATAACACCTCACCTACGGAAGTTGGAATATAATAAACATTGTCATGGTATGCAAATTGTATATGTACCATATAAATATGTAATATTATGAATTTTATATTTTTATTGAATTTTCTCTACCATGGGCATCATGAATTATTGTTAATGTGTTTTCGTTTATGTTTAATATTGATTGTCGTGAAGGCATGAATGGGATTCCAAGTGGAATTAAGAGTTATCCCATACAATTCAGTACGTTGTCTTACTATGAGCAACTACAAATAGCTCATTTGTTCGATACAATGCATATCAGGAAGAATGTAACAGAAATGATATGGATAATCTTATATGGAAGGACTGACAAAGATAAATTTGAAAAAAATTGTAATGACATTGCAGAAGCCAATCCCGCATTGCAAAGTGTTATTAATTTTAATTTCAGAGGAGTATCGAAATATAATTAGTCTTCCATGGTTATTGACAGAGCAACAAAGCAATGATATAAAAGAGGCCATTCAGAAAATAAGGTTTCCTCCTGGGTTTTCATCGAACATATAAAATATATTAATGAAAAATGGTGATTTTGGTGGTGTTAAAACTCATGACTAGCATACATTCATTAAGGTAATTATTTACCTATATAATTTCCCTTTAGTACATCTTTTTAGTAATTGTGGTCTCTTATTTGGAATTTAAATAAATAATAATCATTTTCTTTTTGTTACAATACGTTCTACCTCTATCTCTCCTAGATAGCTTTGAGGACAACATAAAAAAAGTTATATACGATCTTGGTAAATACACGAGGTAAGAAACAATTTATATGCATGAAAATGTTTGTTCACTTTGTTGCATAACTTATTGACATATTGAGTTTTACATATTGGAACTTTATTATATATGTCTCAATCTTGTTGATCACTATTATTTTCTTGCACCATTTGTAGGTGCCTTTCATCTAAAGAAATACATAAAGAAGATATTAGGTATTGGAAGAGAGAAATTCCTCGTCTAATGTGTGAAATGTAGAAGTATTTACCTCCAGGTTTTTTCAATGCACAAGAACACTATCTCATACACCAAGTTGAGGAGATTGAATCCTGTGGACCTATACACACAAGATCAATGTGGATGGTGGAAAGGAATTGAAGTCATTCAAGGTTTTTGTTAGACAAAGAGCACATCCGAAGGGTTATATTGTGCAGGTCTATATGGTATATCAATCCATGGTGTACATTAGTTAGTATCTTCCAAATTTAGCAAAAAATATCAATCTTCCTCGCATTTGGCATGTCAACTCCATCAACAAATTTGAAGGGGAGGTCCTTTTGGGGAAAGGTAGAACAAGGAAAGTGAAAGGTAATTAGATGGTGTATATTTAACTTATTATACAATTAATTTTTCAATTTCATATATATCTTACTCATGTAATTTTTATTATTCCATCAGTATTGTAATGCAAACTTAATTTCCTTTAATGATAGCTAATTTACAATTCTTAATTGTTATTTTTCCATATAGTTGGCCGCATGTGGGATGCAATACATTTATACATTGCAAACTATCTTGATTGGATGGAGGAATTGATAGAACAATGTATAGAATTCTATGGTACCTTGTCATGGGAAGGGGTGAGTAAATTGATTAAAATAGTGCATCGTCATCAAGAAGAATATCCTGGTGAGCTTACACAAAGGAAAATTGATTTAGCATGTGGTTTAAAAGATAAAAAGGCAAGTATATTTTATACCCTGATAATTTTTTTCTTTGTTTCCCATTATATAAATGTATTTCTTTTGTTTATTTCTTCTTATATATGTATTTACTTAGTTGAGCATGATGTAGTTGATACATCACAACGCTATGTGGTACAATGGTCATAAGTTTCGCATCAAAAATTTGGATGACAAGAAGAAAACATTTGATTATGGGATAACTACAGTTTTTCAAGTCACCAATGTTTCCTCTAGAAGTGACAAGCATCCATAAGTATCTAAAAATAGGTACTATGATTATTTGGAAGATATAATTGAGTGTGACTTTAATTCATTTAAAATAGTTCTTTTTTAGTCCAAATGGTACAGTCTATGAATGAATGAACGTGATCCTGAAAAAAACTATTATTGAGCATGCCAATGGATTTACCATTGTTAATACAAGGGCACTTGAACTAGGTATAGAGCCTTATTTTCTTCCAACTCAATGTGAGCGGGTCTTTTACTCAGAGGTGCTAGGTAAAGCAGGTTGGTCACACATTGTTAGATATGATCCAAGAGGAAGATCGTTCAAGTATAATCGAGTAGAGGAAGAAGACAATGCTGAAGAAGAAGGTGATGCAGATAAAGAGCAGTTGGTCGTCATAGATGTGTCAGATGAAGAATCTGATCAAGAAGTTGATCATCCAAATGACGCAACATATGATTTTGAACTTGGTTATGATATTTATGATGAATATATAACCAAAAATGACTTTGATGGTGATGTTGCTATGAGCGATCCTTTCAACGATAGCGATTTTGGACCAGATGATGATACATATGAAGAATTTGCTGATGAATAATAGAAATCATCATCATCGATCGACATCATGTTCATACTCATTAGAATAATAGAAACCATCATCATCATGTCATCCTCATTATACTATTCACAATGATCATCATCTTCATCTTTATGATCATCAATGCTATCATAATCATCATCATCACCATCATTGTATTCATCTTTAAGATCATCGATGGTATCATCATCGTCGTCATCATCATCATCGACACCATAATCATCGTCATCCTCATCCTCAGCCTCATCATCATCAGTATGGTAATCATAATCGTCATCAATGTTATCATAACCAGCGTAGATCCAAATCCTAGGCTCTATTAAGCGTCGAGAGGGATCAAATCTGCCCAGGTGCAAACCTCTTCTCAGGTAGTAAATGCGTAATTGTTTTTTAAATGATAACAATTTACACAAAATTGGACTCTTTCAATGTTTGATAAATCTAGGTTTAAGATAAATCTATATTAATTAAATATATGTTTTTTAATTAATATTTAATATATATAACCATAATTATATTAATTTTACATGGTAATTTGTATCTCATCATTTTTAAATAAATAATTAAACTAATTATATATGTGTTTTTTAATTTATATTTAATATACATAACCATAATTATATTAATTTTAGATGGTAATTTGTATCTCATCATTTTTTAATTTATATTTAATATATATAACCATAATTGTATTCATTTTTCCCAGTAATTTACAAATAATTTACAAAGATAACAAGACATCCAATGCAGATTTCATATTTATGTATAATGTATAATTTAGTGTAATTAAAGTTTATCCACTATCTATGTTTCCATATTAAAAAATGATGCACTTTTCTCTAAACTTTGATCATAATTTTAAATTAATAAAATCTCTTTCATTTTTATATGAACATATTTTTTTTGAAAAAAAAAATATTACAGACGGAAACAACTCAACAGTATTTACTACATAACTAAATAAATTTATTTCCATACATGATTCATTAAACGAACCAAAAATAAAATGTAACACAATATTAATAATTCCATAATCTACAACACTTGTGAGAAAAACTGCAGTATTCTGGAATTGTATCTCAAAATATGAACAATTCAAAGCTCAAACCTCTACCAATATTATAATTGCAATGTTATTCATTCCAGAATCTACAATCTGAAATGTGCAATGAGAAAAACTGGGATATTGCGCAATTATATGTTAAAAATGAACAATTCAAAAATAAAACCTCTTCCAGTGTAATATATTTGCAATGTTATCCATTCCAACATATACTACCTGAAATGTGCGTGAGACAAATTCCAGAATTATATGTGAAAAACTCAAACCTCAAACCTCTCTTTCCATATAATATATTTTGAAGTGTTTGCAAGCAACTTGTTGGAATATAATATAATTTGAAGTGTGTGCAAGCAACTTGTTTTTCGGACATGGGAAATGGGATCTGTTTAATGGTAAATTGTCCAGTTTCGAAATTTGAATTTACTATGAAAATGATTTTTTAGTATTAGAAATTGTAAGTATGCTTTTTTTTCTAAGTTTTTTACCAATTTTTATAAAAAATTCTATAGTAAAAAAACATAAAACGAAACTTAACTTAAAATTTTCACAAACCAACATCAATTATTCAAAATACATAAAATATCAGGAAGATTAGGATGAACAAAGTGTCCATTCTCCAAGACGAGTGTTTTTACTGTTACTTCCGCCAATTTTTTAATTTTTGAAAAATTGTGATTTTAAAAGTCCGTTACTATTACCAATGGTGAGCAAACAAAATAAGATATTTATATCTTTATTGGATAGTTGGAAATTATTATTGGAATAGCAATGTTATTTTATATTATTGTAGTTAGCTTACAAATTTTTAACTATATATTTTTTAATAATGCCAAAGACTTGATATATGCGGATCAAGCACTTGGTTGATATATGCGATTGCGGATCAGCCTCAATTTCTACTTTTAATAATGACAATAACTTTTTATTTCCGTTGAAAAATTCTCATGCATTCAATTTGCCTCAATTAAATAGACTACAAGTGAGGAAAAGTTTGCACTGAGGTATGAAAAAAAGCATGCCTCTGTTCACCTCATTTTCTACTTTTAATAATGACAATAACTTTTTTATTTCCGTTGAAAAATTCTCACGAATTCAATTTTCCTCAATTGAATCGATTGCAAGTGAGGAAACATTTGCACTAAGGCATGAAAAACAACGTGCCTCTATTCACTGTCAGTATGCCATTTCGTTAATAGAGAGACCGAATTTGGATTTGCATATGAGGAGGTCTATAGAGATACTAATAGATTACCTAATCAGATTCCTCATCTTGACTAGCTGCTTGATCAGATTCCTCATTTCGAATAGCTGCCTGAGAATATATATTTTTTCTATAATATTTTTGTTGTTTTGGTGTATTAATATAGCGAGTGTATTTCAAATGAAACGTTACGACCTTACATTATTTGGTCGACAAAATATTTACTACTTTTTACAGTAGTTACTTCAATATTAAAACATTACATCACGTTACAATATCTCTCCCATAATATTCACTATCACTATTATTTTTTGCCGACATGTTACAAACGTTACATCACATTACAAGATCTCTCCCATAATATTCACTATCACTATTATTTTTTGCCGACATGTTACAAACTCTCCCCCATACTGGGCTGTAGAGCGCCTCTCGGTGCAATCATAATCGTCATCAATGTTATCATAATCATCACCATCACCATCATCATATTCATATTTAAGATCATTAATGGTATCATCATCGTCGTCGTCGTCGTCATCATCATCATCGTCATCGTCGTCGTCATCATCATCATCATCATCGACATCCTAATACACCTCATCCTCAGCCTCAGCCTCGTCATCGTCAATGTTGTAATCATAATTGTCATCAATGTTATCATCACCATCATCATCTTCATCTTTAAGATCAACAATGGTATCATCGTCGTCGTCGTCGTTGTCATCGTCGTCGTCGTCATCATCATAGACATAGTAATCAACCTCATCCTCAGCCTCATCATCGTCAATGTTATAATCATCATCATCATCAATGTTATAATCATCATCATCGTCATCATGTTCATCTCCATAATCATCATCATGTTCATACTCATTAGACTACTCGTGGTCGTCATTATCTCCATATTTATGATCATCAATGGTATCATAATCATCATCATCACCATCACCATCTTCATATTTAATATCATCAATGGCATCATCATCATCATCATCACCATCATCATCTTCATATTTAATATCATCAATGGCATCATCATCAGCAGCAGTAGCAGCATCATCTTCATCATCGTCATCATCGACATCCTAATCAACCTCATCCTCATCCTCAACCTCATCATCATCAATGTTATAATCATCATCGTCATCAATGTTATCATCAGCATCATCATTATCATCATCGTAATCACCATCATCATCTTCATCTTTAAGATCATCAATGGTATCATCGTCGTCGTCGTCGTCGTCATCAACATCCTAATCAACCTCATCCTCATCATCGTCAATGTTATAATCATCATCGCCATCAATGTTATCATCATCATCATTATCACCATCATCGTCTTCATCTTTAATAGAATCAATGGTATCATCATCGTCGTCGTCGTCATCATCATCGTCATCATCGACATCCTAATCAACCTCATATAAATAACAAATATAAAATATAAAATATAAAATAAATATATATATATATATATAAATAATAAAATATAAATATTAAAATAAATATAAATAATACATAGAAATAAAATAAATATAAATAATACAATACATACATAAAATAAATAATAAATATAAATATTAAATAAATAAATAAAACATTAAAAAAACAAAAAACAATTAAAACTATCCATCTTACCTTTCCCTTGTCGTGACAACCAATTTTTACATATTTCACTTACCTCACCCAAGAATTACGCCCGAGGTCGCAGAGTAGTTTCCAAGGTTGCAGATGAGGTTTTTCAGTTACCTCACCCACTAACTAGGCCCGAGGTCGTAGAGGAGGTTTGTTTCTTCACTTGCCTTACCCACAAACTAGGCCCAAGGTCGTTGAGGAGGTTTTTCACTTACCTCCCCCACAAACTAGGCCCGAGGTCCAAGAGGATGTTCGAAGGTTATTGAGGAGGTTCCAAGGTTACAAAGGAGGCATTTCTTGTTCGTTCAACAAACCCCTAGTCTGGGTTCTTCCTATAGGTCACTTTTTATTGGGTGGGCATCGGGCTTCAGCTCAATTTTAATGGTACCCCAGCTTTGGTGGTTTTCTATCTTCAAGGCTGTCCACCCCCTTCATCTCCAAAAGATATGCAGAGGGACATTTGCAGATTGAGATCGAGACCCATAATAAAAGGTGAAGGTCAGTGAGGCATCAGGAAAAGCATACGCTAAGGTAGCTTCCAATATATTATTTTCCCGCAGAGATGTCTATGGTAAGTCATCTACTTTCATTTAATCCATTAAATCGTTTTCTAGTTAGGGTTTTATTGATAGATACAGGTTTTCATTCCTGGACTGTGGAACCTTGGAGATCCCTTGGTCAAGACTTGAAGGGTGTTGTATATTGCATATCAGATTCCACTCAAACTTTAAGACCGAGGCTTAGCAAATCCCAAAATTTGTAGTGTCATCATATTGATACTATTGGAGACCTATGTTTACAAAGGTTGTTATATTATCGTAGGTGGCCCAATCCTATATGGAAGGCACGTGATGAACTGACTTCCCTCCACCTTCCCTTCACCTTCGCTATGCTCAGCTCAGGATTTCCTTCTATCATTAATGGATTTCCAATGTGATTTATATACATTATTTGTTTAAAGAATAGGCCCTTCTAAAATTCAAGGGAGTTCTGAAGGTCATTCACAATGCATGTGTAAGAGCCTCAAATCAATGGATTTTATCCCTGGGATTGTATTCTTGGTGTCTGCTTAGTAAGTTCTATAGCTTTCCAGCTTTCATCAGCTTTTCCATTAGCTCCTACCCATCCTTTGGCTTTGCCTTCTATAATAATAACAATTCACAAGATTTTTGAGAATAAAAGGATAAATAAAAATGAAAATAAAAAAGTAAATAACTATTTCTAGAGGAGTGTTTAGGAAGTTGCATATAAGGAAATAAAAAATAAATCTACAATGTACCAGACAACCAATGAATAAGTAGGTAGTTAAATAAATAAGAAGTTTTCTTAAACGGGGTAAGAAAGAATTATTTATGCTAGATCAATCTCTTAGGTTTGCACAACTAAATATAAAAATGCTCTTAGGGTTGTCTTAAACAGGGTGACTAATCTTGAATTTCCAAGGTCAAGAATAAGGCTCAATGCTCTAAGGTCTGCACATATAACTAAAGCATTAGGTTGTTACACAGAATGGGTAGGAGCGGGTAAATCTAAATTAAAGGGGTAATACTTCTAGACAGGTAATACTTGTTAATACCGAAATAATCCCTTAAGGAGGTCGTATATAACTAATTATGTGAGGACATTATGTAAGGTACGATTATTCTACCATAAAAGGGTAAGTAAGGCCAAAAATTCTGTGAAGATGAGTATCCCAAGATTCATACTTTACTCAACCTTATAACCCGTCCTAATCTCTTCTACGTCACATAGGGACCTTATAATTCACATAGGGAACTTGTACTTTCTCTTGCTTTGAATACTTAACATAGGTAAACAAAGGGTTGGTTGCTTTCCCTAATGAACATAGACTACTGGCACCATGGTTTTCTACATACTTAACAAGTGCTACTCGACTTACTTGGTTCCTATTGAACACCTAGAAAAAACTATAACTTATTGTGTGATGAAATTACCCTTATTTGTTGTACCTTGAACAACCATTTGATGGCATGTCAATTATCCTTTGGATACTTGAAAATGAATGTATCTATAGGCTATTTTGAACCTTCAAACATCACAAACTTCAGTGTTTGATGATCACTTCGTAGATCTGCAGCTGCATCCATATGCTTAGCAGTACTTGGATGCCTTCAAGGTGCTATCATGTCCATCTACAATCAACTATCATATCAATACACTGACACAACCACGTCAGTGAGAAGTCCATAGTTTGGTCACTTTGATCACTGTCCAGTTAAGTTGTCAAAACAAATCACTCCCTTTCACGTGTCATTGCAATTTTATATCAAATTAATGTGAATAAGGTCACTTCCTTGTGGTCTTTACTTGTCAACTCCTCATGTTTTCATGACATGATAGTTCAAATGTCTTCAATGCTTTGGTAGCTTTAGAATGTCTTAAGGGAAAACCCAAATCATTCTAAGCTTACATTCATGCCAAAATAACTTCTTAAGAGGCCAGGTTCCCAAGATTGTCACTGTTAATGTAAGAAGTCATTAGGCTATTCAAATTATGAGCTTGATCAGGACTGATATACCTTTCAGCATGATTGATTCTGCCTTTGAAAAACCAAGATTTGAGAGGATTTTAATGTTATATCTACACATTTTATTCTCACAAAAGTTACTACAATTTGTTCCACAACTTAACAAGGGTAATGATGACATATCATTGTATCATGAATGTATTTATTACGTTGCTGCAGTTTTTTAATGTTTAAGCATACACCCTTGCTACACTTCTTTCATATGTAAAACTTTTTCCATGATCTGCCCTCAAGATGTCTTCAAACAATATTCAAATCTGCCACTAAACTTCTTTGTCCAGAATACTTCAAATCTGCCATTGGGTATACTATGTGTCTACACAACAATATGCAGTACTTAACTTGTCTCATATATGGTCCCTTATCAATTATTCTTCAAGATTCTCCATATGCTCATCAATACATTCTCTCAAGTATTCATGTGATTTCTAGAAGTTGTCTTCATACAATGATAAAAATCTCGATAACCAGCTCTGTATAAGTCATATAATCAACAACAAGTGTTTTTGAGGTCATTCTTGCTAATTATATCAAAATCTAGAAGAAGTCATTTGAAGAATGGTGTAGTTATCATAAGGGTAATCTTGCATCAAGGACACCCCTTCAACCATCATCATATCACATGAGATTATTTTTTCTCCCCTATCACCATGCCAGCTATGATCATGGTTAAGTGTATCCTTAAACACCTTCAACATATTGTGCACCTATAACCCAACATACTATAAACATTGTGTTGGCATATTGTAAATACCGTGCGGGCATATTGTAAAAACGGTGCAAGCATATTGTAAATTCTGTGATATTTGAAGATGATATCATGCTTATTATATTGTTTCAGCGGGGTACTCACAACATTCCTGCGGCTTCTGGTTGTCAGGTAAACGTGATTGTCATATTAACACTAATTGTTTTCTTCATTAATCACGTTTATTAGACATGAATCAATTTTTAGTTTCCAATATGAAATTGTGTTGATTCTTGTATTCTGGCGGGATGACCGTGGGAAATCCCCAATGGTGTCCCATAAGGTAAATGTTAGCTTAATAGTACCTAAACATTTCTTAAAGTAATTTTTTTATTAAATGCATTTTTTTTCACGTGAATTTTTGTAATGATAAAAATAAATTAACTACTTTTATTGATTGATGTTTGTAGAGCACACCACATGACGATGATGAGGTGGTCACTGAGGAAGATATATTTTATTCAACTGACCCAATGGAAACTATGAAGAAGGATTTGAAAATTTCCAATCAAGAACTTCTTGCACTGATAAAGATAAGACCCGTGACTGAAGAAATCAAAGCAATAATTTATGACTTGAGGAAAACAATAGTACAGTACATAGTAAGTGGAATCTCTGAAAGATCATACGAACTATGAGACATATATTCATTTATGTTATTTTAGTTCACTGTTTTTTATATGATCTAATCATTTAATGTTTTCTTTTTTGTAGGAATTTTTGGAGACAACACCTGTGCATCAAGTACAATATGTAGATGTCAGTATTGGTAGTAGGCATGGTTCAACACATCATCAATCTACCATACCAATGAGTCTATTTGACTCTCCTGACAAACAATTCCCTTTAGATGCTACGACCTCACCGAATGTTGGAGATCGGGAGGGCCCTTCACCCAATACTACTTCACAGGATGTTAGAGAGGAGAGTAGCATCGAATGTGAAAGTTGTTATCCTGGAACAGTACGTGTCGTTAGCAAGGGATCATTGCCCGTTACTTTCTTGGCAAACAAGGACTGTGTTCCAATCAAGATACCAAATATTGCAGGTAGTATTTAATTAATTCAGTTTTTTTCATGTAATTCAAAGCCAAATACCTAAAATTATTTTTAATTAATGATCATATTGTTTTTGCAAGAAATAATGTGTTTTATAAGAACCTGCATGAGAAGAAATTGGGCCCACCATTCGTACACGGTGCAATTTCCAAGATTACAAATTGAAATATGATTTGATGAACCACATGTTTAACTTGTTTGGTTATACCTTCAACAAAAAAGGTGTCACCGCAACAGCTAGCTTAAATTTGAAATATGTCAGAGAAGATTATAGGGACAATTTGCAAATTAACACTAAGTATGAGCGTCCTCCGATGGTTCTAGATAAGGAGTGGAAGGCGCTCATGGATGATGCAAAGGATAAGGCATTGAGAAAACAAGAAAATACTCAGCCAATCGGTTCAAGAAGGTATGTCACATATCATATTTTCAATGAAAAATGTTCAATATTTTTTTTTTACTTTTAAATATATTTAAGTTGCGATATCTAACATATTTGAAACATTTCATAGGCTCCCCGACACCTCTAAAGAAACAAAGGAAAGTGTATAAAAACATGGGCAGCACAAATTGGGCCAGGGTGGATATCAAAAACTAAGAGCATGAATTGTAAGAAACGAACGATCATTATTTGTAGCCAATGTTTTTGTAACTGTAGCGAACAAATAATTTTTATGGTGTTATGAATTGCAAGGAAATGCTTTTCAATAATCAGCCACTGAAGAAGACTTGAGGCTCGGCTTCAAGTATGGTTTTCAACATGTGTTGGAACGTCGAAAAAGCTTGGGAAAAACCCCAATTTCCCCATTGATTCACACAGAGGTAGATAAAACCATATGTGCATGTTCAATTTACTTACATTACTTTGGACTTGAATTATGTGTTATGTCAAATTTGTATATGTGAAAAATAAATTTCTTTTTGGTTTTCAGGGTGAGAGCAACAAAAGAAATGATTGTAGCGGTACCGAACAAGGACCAGATGATGGTGTGGAGTTACCTCATGTTGGTGGTGAGAATCTTAGCCATGATTCAGTTATGTATGTTATAAAATAGAAGTATTTATTATGATTTAAAATATATAATTGATTACATGTAGTAATAAATTTTCTTCTGTGAATGGCAGAGCATGTACCTGCTCATGCTCAAATGGAAGAGGAACAAATGGAAAAACCAATGAACACTCTAACTGTCTCAGCTAGTCATCTAACAAGTAAATATCATTGTAATGATCTTGGAAATAATGATGCATGTTGGCCTCTTTTCCTTACTTACGTGACCCAAGTTCAACATCAACACAAAACCAACAAAACACCCAAATACATCAACTCAATAGAGTAAGCTTAGTCGGTAACACCTGCGATGCAGGCACAATCTCACACGAGATATCTTAATGTGTAACTTCCAGAACCATGTTTCTGCAATTGGCGAGGGATAACAGTCCATTGGCGCATGGCCAAGGCACTCGACATAGATGAAGGGATGGAGTCTGTTAATATGCGACATTGGCGCAACCGTGTGACGCTAATTTATCCTTATGAACTTAACAATTTGTGTAACTATGCGATGCAGCTGATTCCTTAAACGTGCATGACAACAAAGTAGCAGTATTATAACTTAACAATATTTTAACATGATTAATACATAGTGATCGGCAATGCTTTAGTCATGCATTCATTTACTGCATTCATCAATATTGCGACATTCATTCACACAATAACTGTAAATAATGGAAGATAATCAAACATTCAACATTGACAGTTAAACATTCAAGAATTCACATTCACCATTCACCATCAACATTCATCAACATAGGAAATAACGTGGAAACCCATCTGGGAAAAACCACCAAGGTGCTCTTCATCTGGCATGAGAAATATAGGTAGCACCTTGCAGTCTGTGACTTACATACTACTCTTAAGATATGTCTTTTAGCCCAACTCTTCTTGCTCTCATTCTCTCTAGTTTATTCTTTTATCTACTCCTACTGATTCGCACATAACATGGATCGACTCTTCTACTCTACTATCTGCGCACTTAGCTATAGATCCATGGCTCAACAGCTTTCTACTATCAGACTCCTCTCTGATATTCTACAATACTTCTACTCTCACCAACTCTTAATGAAGTTGAAGTTAACCCTTATACAAAGCGGGTTCCTCTTATTTATAGTGTTTACAAGACCGTGCAGGGGCGACTAAGTACAACTCAGTTATTATAGACTCGAGTAGCTACAAAATATCTTTCATTACATTAATGTCGATCCATACCTATCCATAAAAGTCTTGCATTACATTAACCACGACCATAACTAGCCACAGAAACGTCTTTCATCCTGTTTGTACAAGTCATAACTAGCCGCAAAACTGTCCTTTAGTCTTCCTCTGACTCGTACTTCTGCAGTCTTCCTTGACTTGCACATGTTCATCCTTAACTCTTCTACCTGCCTCTATTCCACTGACTCATATCTGCCATTCCTCGTCATAATGATCCTCGTCACAGCTTCCTTTGCTATGCGCTTGTGCTTCTTCCTTTACCTACTTTTTTCTGTCGTGCACCTGCTTGTCCTCTTTCGATTGCGCTTTGGATTCTTCCTTGTGCCCTTTTACAGACCCAACAAGCCCCCAACACTCACATGTGGCTCATTCTGAGCCATTAAGCAAAAATTGATGTCTCTGCAAACTTTATGTTTCTGCAAAACTCATGTCTCTAGCGCAGGTTGCGCCACAATACCAACTTTGTCCTAAAAATCCTTCAAAATTTGTTGCACTGAGGAAACCTCTTCTGTTACTTCCTTCGCCTGCTTTATCCAACTATTCCACACAGTCGAAACTGATATGTTCTGATGGTCCCTCTTCTAATGACTGAGTGATATTTTGGAGCTTATGTTGTACAGGTTGAATAATCCCTGTAACTCATTCTGCTTCCAACTAATGCTATGTGATCTCATCATTCCTATAACACCCCGGTTTTGACCCCGTTTGCATAAAATATATATGATGTAAATATTGTATAGAACCATGGAAAGGAGATTAAGGCCAAGGCCCTGCCATTGATTGATGTTTTGTGTATAGGTGATCAAGGTTGATTCCTACGGCTTATGGTGCTAAGTCAAGCACAGCATATAATGTTAGACATCATATAAATATGCAATTTAATTAAAAACCCACAACCAACTATGTCAATACAACAAATAATGAGACGGGGGCATGATTTCTATTGTAATCTCAAAGATCACATAAGGTTATCAATAATATATACCAAAACATACATACATAACAAAGACAAGAGATAGAACAAGTAAATGAATTAACAGATTATATTAACATGAATGGGTCCATACAATACAGAGAGTTGAACCGAGTTCTCTTCTGGCTCACAGCTTAATATATATGATTACAAAACAGTTACAAAATAACTACCTGTCAGTTCAGTGAACCAACATGAACTTAGGTGGCCAACCTAATCTCTAGTTTAGTCGGCCAACTGACTTAGTCGACTGATCGACTAAGTCGGCTATCGTTCAAGTCGACTTACCGACTTGCTCCTCCAACATCTCCCCCACGAACAAAACGCTTCTTCATCCCAAAGAAACAGGGAGGTACAAAAATATTCCTGCCTGTCTTAGTAGTCATTATGATGTCTGTTGTACAACCATTGGACTTTCCCACTCTGATTGGTCAATAGGATAGATGATGCCTGTTGCAAGCATGTTATCAATTTCCTTTTTGATTATCTCTTTGTATTTGTGAGCTAGCTTATATGGCATTTTCTTCATAGGTCGAACATTAGGGTTAGTGTCATCTTCTCTTCTGGCTCAACAGCCTAATATATATGATTACAAAACAGTTACAAAATAACTACCTGTCGGTTCAGTGAACCGACACGACCTTAGGTGGCCAACCTAATCTCTAGTTTAGTCGGCCAACCGACTTAGTCAGTCGATTGACTAAGTCGGCTATCGTTCAAGTCGACTTACCGACTTGCTCCTCCAACAATTTCCTAAGGAACAAGGAGTGGGGATGTTTAAACCTGATCCATTGAGGGAAAATCCATGTGTCAAAATAAAACACCAAAAAATGTATGCCCGTTCCCTCATGCATTCATGTTTTCATCTTCCTTCAAATTTTGGAGAGCGGTGGAACATTTTTCATCATCCATCCTTCACGTTTTCAGTTTTTTTTCCTCATTTTGCATTCCCAGTCCATAATCTAGCTCTCACCGAAACGTTGTGGTCCATTGTGATCATTTGGGATTCCATTATGTTCATGCGCGATGTGCGTTCGTCCTGCTCGCAGAACCGTGTTTTGTTTTGAGTTGTTTGTTTGTGGTATCCTCATTGTTGTTGTTGTGCAATGGTCCCCTCTGTAACAGAGTGAGTGGAAGCCTATTTTGTTGTGTTGACATTGTGTTCTATTGTGTGTGCATATGTTTTTCCTTGGTATGAACTGGTTTGGAGTGGAATTGGATCTGAACTAGCTTGATAAACCTAGGGTAGGAAGGAACCTCACAATAGGTTTAGAGGGGCTAGTTTTCTCCTTTGCATACCTTGAACAACACTGGAATGGAAGGCATAGCCTGAGGGAGTGTGTAGCAGAGAAGGGGATGCTTCCTTGTGTTGGGTGTGTAGATGTTTTAGGAGCCAAGCCTAATCTAGTGCAGGTGTCCATAGCTCAATGGTTGAGCTCACTAGCTTAGAAGTTCAAGTTTTCTAGCTCCTTTGCAGTCTGATAAACCCATATGTTAGTTGGCTTGGCTGGTACTTAATGTGAATGTTGTCTTGGCTAATTAGCTTGATAAACCCAGCAGTATATTGGCTTGTTTGTTTGCATCCTAATAAACCCAACGGTGTTGGCTTGGCTGACTTTGGTTTTATTCTTAGCTATGTGTGAGCCTGCTAGTGTTCCTTATTCCTTGTTAGAATCATGCCCAGCTCGGGGGTGGCAGTGATGCTAAGAGATTGATGAGCGCACTGGCCTATGGTTGGGTGGAACATTGCAGTGATGTAGCTGGTTGCAGAACAATTTTTTTCAAAGATAAGTATCTCTGTGCTAATCTCTACAATTGTAATTGTTTAATGAAATATGATGAACATGCCTAATGTGTTGAATTGAGGAATTACTTCCATTGTATAACTACAATTGTATGCATATGTGTATGTTTCTTTCAATGCATCTCTAAATTACGTTATGGGACTTAGATGGCCAGATTGGTGACGGCCTGAATGATCAAATCTTCCCAAGACTTATGTTAACAGGTTAAATTTCCTTCTGCAACTTGCGGGATGCAGAAAAGACCTTCTGTGAACTCTGTTCCTCACTGATTTTCCTTCCGCAACTCTCCTTTCCGCATGTGGGATGTGGCTTCACGATCTCTATTTCCACAACGGTCTATTCCGCATACGGGATGTGGGATGTGGAATGTGAAATGCGGGATGCGGGATGCGGGACCACAATTCCCATATTTCCCCGACTCCGCAGACTCAAGATTTCCGCACCTGATCCGTATTTATGAAGGAACGCAACAAAATACACAAATAACCATAGAAACAAATATGCAGTGGAAATAACACTTTATTTCATTAATCAATAACTGAAACTTGTTTACATACAGAATGGAAATAAACTAGCTAGAGTGTTGGTAGCTTATCTCTAAGAAGAGATGTGGCGGCTACATGCCTCTGAACTCTGTGTTACAATGAGGCTCGAAGGCCTATATATTATTGAGAAACAATGGAAACCCTACACATTCAAAAACCTAACCCTAGGATGTGAAACGCCTTAATGTGGGCCCCGTTGGGTAACTTGGTACATCAATTTCCCGGGGTCGTAACTTTAGCATACTACCTCTGTTTGATTCGCATGATACATCATTAGAAATATATGTTTAAGGACTACATCCATAAACAACAAATTTTAAGTCTAGAACAAACTCATATTTTCCCAACCATTCGATGCCAAAAAAACGTCGTTTAGGGTCTCAAAACGGCTCCGGAAATTTAGGACCCGAAAACTACCAAAAATAGTAAATTGTGCTACAATTAAGGAAACTAGAAAAATGAAAGAAACAGTGGTGGTGGTCCAAGAGGAATAGGTGGGTGGCCACCAATATCCTCCTGGATCATTCCTCCCCCCTTAGGAAGCAATGGTCCCCATTGCGTGGAGTTCCTCCATGAGATGAGGAAACTTATGTTGAACTTGGTCCCCAGTGAGCCACTTTCCCTGGTGAAGGAGTTGGCCTGCTTTGACAATTCGATATAGCTGGATCTTCTGCTGGTGGGTGTTATTGATTTGTGTGTCCATAATTCAATCAGGGTTTAACTCTGTTGGTGTGAGTTGTTCTGCCAAGTCTGATGTGTCCAGTAGAGGTGGAAAGTAGGGCCGAAGGCGGTCCACATTGAAAACTGGGTGTAGACCAAGGAATGGTGGAATACTGAACTCGAAGGCATTGTCCCCGACAGCCTTGGTGATTGTGTATGGCCCATAACGGAGCGAGCGAAGCTTGCGGTGGGGTCCAATGAGGCGCTCCTTCTATAAATGTAGCCACACTTTATTTCCCACCTGGAAGTTATGTTGCACCCGATGCTGATCATGTCGCTGCTTGTACTTAGCATTGGATCTGTCCAATATGTCATGAAATCGTTGGTGAATGTGATGAATGCGCTTAATGAACTTGTTTTCCTTGGAAAATTTAGACTGGATATGAACTAAATCAGCCTGAGTAGCTGCAAATGGCATGGCTACGTCAATGGGACATAGTGACTGGAATCCCAAGCCCACCTGAAATGGGTTGTGGTTGGTTGAACTATGGAGGGCACGATTATAGATATGTTGTACATAGGGGAGGCTCTCATCCCATGTGCATGGATGCTTTGAGTTGTACATGTGCAAAATGTGTACGATCATCCTGTTGACGACTTCTGTCTGGCCATCAGTCTGGGGATGGAAAGCTGTGGACTTTGTGAACTTGGTGTCTAGCATTGGCCATAGGCTAGACCATAATGTACTAAGGAACCTATTATCCCAGACTGAGATTATAGACTGTGGGATACCAAAGTGTACCCACACTCATTCAAAGAAGATTTTAGCAGTGGCTTCTGCTATGATATTCTTCTCGTAGGCCACCATTATGGCCATTTTTGAGAATCTGTCAACAACCACAAACACACAGTCATTGTTGTGCTTAGTAGAAGGAAGGCCTAACATGTAATCCATGGATATGGAATCCCAAGGTCGACTAGGGGTAGGCAAAAGAGTATAGAGGCCTTGCTTCTTGATGGATGGTTTGGAAATGGCACAGGAAGTGCAGGATTAGATGTACTTCCCGACGTCCTGTCTAAGGTTCGACCAATAGAAATACTTCTGCAGTACTTCCACTATTTTCTCGACCCTAAAATGCCCAGTGACCTGATTGTAGTGCACTTCCCAAATCATCTTGGCACGCTCGCTTGAAGGAACACAAAGGTGTCCCATGTGACATAGTAGTATATCCTAGAACTTGGTTTCCCTCCAAGAGCGTCTGGTATGTGTGGCTGAATTTTGGATCACTCTTGTAGAGAAGCATCCAATCAGAAGTCTTGTGCCCACAAGAGTTGAGCATGGTCATTATCGCCACGATTGGTGGGCGGCTGAGGTAGTCTGTAACATTATTGGTGATTCCCTTCTTGTACTTGATGGTCAAATGAAACTGTTGTATATATGTGGACCACTTCTGATGGCAATCATTCTATAAATTCCCTTGTGTCTGCATGAACTGCAGGGGTCATTGGTCTGTGTGGATGATCATTTCCTTCCCCAAAATGTAATGCTACCATCGTCGGCAAGCCTATATAATGGAATACATCTCTTTGTCATAAGTGGGATATTTTCGGAATGTGTCTGACAGTGTCTCAAAGTGATATGCCATTGGATGCCCTCGTTGAGTAAGGACTACCCCAATAGAATAGTCAGAAGCATCTGTCTCGATCTCAAATGGTTGTTGCAAGTCTGGTAATGTGAGCACTGGGGCACAACAGAGGTGATGTTTCAATTCTGCAAATGCCTTCTGCTGAGTTTCTGACCAAAAGAATTTTGCTTTCGCTCCTCCCTTGGTGACTTGACTCAAGGACCAAGTGATATGAGAGAATCCCAACATAAACCTACGGTAGAAATTAGCAAGGCCCAAAAAGCTGCGAAGCTCTGTTAGAGTAGTTGGGGCTGGCCAATCCTGAATGACTTGGATCTTGGTTGGATCCACATGTACCCCATAGTCATGAATAATGTATCCCAGATACTGAACCTGGGTCATGCCAAAAGTGCACTTGTCCAAATTGGCACACAACTTGTGCTACCGCAATGTTTGGAGGACCTATCGAATGTGGTGGAGGTGCTCTTCCCAAGTATGGCTGAAGATCAGGATGTCATCCAAGTACACTACTACAAATGAGTTGGTTAATGGCCACAAGATGTTGTCCACCAGTCTCATGAAGGTTGCAGGAGCATTCGTCAGCCCAAAAGGCATGACCAACCATTCGAAAGGGCCCTCCTTGGATTTGAAGGCAGTCTTCAACACATCGGTTGGCTCGATCGGTACTTGGTGATACTCGGACTTTAAGTCGATCTTGCTAAAACATTTTGCCCCTTTAATCTGGTCCAAGAGGTCATCAATCTATGGGATCGAGTACCTATTCCGAACAGTGATATTGTTCAACGCCCGATAGTCAATATAGAGTCTCCAAGTCCCATCCTTTTTCTGTACCAACACGATCAGGCTCCCACGGGGCGATGAACTTGGCCGAATGTGACCCTTCTACAGCAGCTCCTAAATTTGCCTCTTGATTTCATCATTCTCCAGAATAGAGCGGCGATAGATCATTCCATTGGGCAGCAGCACACCTGGGGTCAGATCGATAGGGTGCTTGACCTGACAGTGGAGAGGCACCCCGGTGGGTGAGGTGAATATGTCCTGGTACTCCTCCACGACCTTGTCCATTTGTTGTTGTCGTGCAGAGGGGCCCTGTCTGGAGGTTGTGGCCACGATCTTCTTCTTTCCCTGAGGGCAGATCATCAAGAAAACAAACTTCTCGGTTTTGGAAATTAGCTTACTGCATTGTTTTGCAGTAACCAAAGAGATAGCGGTAGGGGGTGGTACCTCTGGTATCCTGTACAAATTATTTCCCAACATAATAATAACAGCGCGAGGCTGAGACTCATACACAACATGTCGCTTCCATAAGTATGGTTGACCTAATAATACATCACAAACATCAAGAGGATCAATATCAAATAATACCTCATCGGTGAAGGGATTGATGCTGTAGGGAAGGCGGCACTGCTGGCTGACGCGAAGATCTCGTCCTTGGTGAAGCCACCCGATGGTGTACGGCTGCGGGTATGCTATGGTCGGCAAACCCAATTACTTCATGACCTCTGCTGAAATCAGGTTCTTTTGTCTCCCACTTTCGACGATGAACTGTAGCAGGGAACCCTTTACCCACATCTGGGAGTGGAAAATATGCTCCACCTCCTCTGAATCTTCTGGTTCTTCCTTTTGGATCTTCATGGTGGAAATGGTGGCGTTGGGCTCTGCATTGATAATCTTCTTCCCTCTGGCATCTCCCTTCTTAGGTTCATATTCAGTGTCAGAGTATGCATCTAATTCAGAAGCCTTTATCTCAGCCACCAGTGACTACTTAGCCCAACACTCACTTGTGTTGTGAGTGGGGCTCTTATGGAACTCGCACCACTTTCCCGCTTCCTTCTTTGGCTTTGCAGTGTTGCTCTTTGCTTGTGGCTTTGGCAAGTTTTCTTGAGTCGCTATGCCTTGGCTATGTCCTTGTTTTTGCGGTTTGGGGGCACTTTTCCCTTGCTTCAGATTCACAGATCCAAAGTCTCACTTTTTCTGTTTGAATTTTTGCTCAATTTTGGCAGCATACAGATATGTCGTACCAAGCGAGGAGATATCAAGGAATTCCATTTCCTCCTAAATCTATTTGTGCAGACAACTGCGATACTTCAGCACCAAATGTTTCTCTGAATCTTTGATACCCAACTTGGTGCGCAGGGTATGGAATAGATTCATCAGCTCATGCACATCTTGATCTCTTTGCTGCCGTAGCGTAGTCCATTAGATGTACTTGTCCTCATAGCTCCCCACTGGACAATATTGTCCCTTTATGGAATCTCAGAAAGAATTCCAAGTGGGTACAGCTGAGAACAAAGAGGGTTCCTACTCATCCTTTCTCTCACAGTAGGTTTCCCACCAGTCCTTGACATGGGGGGCGACTTTGAGTAGAGAAAAAGTAATCTTTTCCCAGTCAGAAAAGTCATGAACCGAGAAATATCCTTCTAATAGATTCAACCATTTATCTACGACATCTACAACTATTTGAACATAAAATATGGGAATGTCGAAGTATAATTGTAGCTTAAAAGGGGTTGCACCTCCAGAGTGGCTGCTAGATGCAGATGCACTGCCAGTGGGAAGTCGTTGAAGGATCTAGGCGAAGTTATCCATCATCGCATATCTTTGTTTTTCAAGGGCCTCCTCGAGCAACATTTTGATAGGATATTCTGCGCCCTCATCTTTCTTTTTGTCCCCCATGGGTGGCCATTGGGATTTGTGAGGCTAATCTTGCAAAGGTTCAACCAGATCGAGCCCTAAATATTTATACCCCGCCCTCGTTGGGGACATGCAAAGAAGGATCGAGAAAGAGCAGATTGCTTTAATACCACTGATCCGAATTTATGCAGGAACGCAACAAAATACACAAATAACCATAGAAACAAATATGCAACGAAAATAACACTTCATTTCATTAATCAATAACTGAAACTTGTTTACATACATAATGGAAATAAACTAGCTAGAGTGCTGGTAGCTTATCTTTGAGAAGAGATGTGGCGGCCACATGCCTCTGAACTCTGTGTTACAATGAGCCTTGAAGGACTATATATTATTGAGAAACAATGGAAACCCTACACATCCAAAAACCTAACCCTAGGAGGTGAAACGCTTTAATGTGGGCCCCATTAGGTAACTTGGTACATCAATTTCCCGAGGTCGTAACTTTAGCATACTACCTCCGTTTGACGTGCATGATACATCGTTAGAAAGATCTGTTTAAGAAATACATCCATAAATAGAAAAATTTGAGTCCAGAACAGACTCATATTTACTCGACCATTCGATGCCAAAAAAATTTCGTTTAGGGCCTCAAAACGACTTCGAAAGTTTAGGACCCGAAAACTGCCAAAAATAGTAAATTGTGCTACAATTAAGGAAACTGGAAAACTGAAAGAAATAGTGGTGGGGGTCCAAGAGAAATAGGTGGGTGACCAAAAATATCCTCCTGGATCAATGCCGTTGATTCTTGTGGATTGTTTATCAATCGTTGATGTGTTCCCCGATGCAGAACAAGTTGTGACTATCGATTTCCATTGTGATTTTCTCCACCATTCGATCTCCTCTGAGATTTTTCTTTGTAGATCGTCTGATTGAGCCCTGACATAATCAATTTCTCTGCTATTGGGAAGTGAAGGAATTCACACAGATTTGAATAGATTGAACTTCGATCTGGATGCTCCTGCATCGGTTAGATAGCGGTAATGATCATGTTCCCTCCCTAGTGGGTAGTAGGGGATGTGACAATTCCTTTTCTGCTCCTGTTCATGGAGATTTTTCACTTCCTGTTGTAGTTGCTTGAGCTCTGTGACCTTTGCGATCTTTTCTTTGATCGGCAGCTTCTTCATGTATGCCTTTACCATGGTTATTTTTAAATCATCTTGTCGCGCATCTTCCTTTATCTTCTACACGATCTCATCCTCCAGAAGCACTTCCCACATCGCGGAAACGAATTCAAATGCCTCAATGCAAAGTTTTTCTCCTTGTCATATCCTCTCAACAGCCTCATATGATATTTTGTTGTGCTCTTCAAGAACCTCAGAAGGTGTGCTTGGTGTATGCCTCATCTTTAATTCCTCGACCTGTCTTCTTAGGTATATAGAAATCTGGGACATGCATGCTACCTTAGCGGCCGTATCAGCATCTTCTTGGAATTCTTCCAAGGGAAACTCTACAACTTCTTCCTTGATGGATTCAACAAGTGTAATCTGGCTTTGTTCTTGCGCCTCAATTTCCTGCTCTCTTTCTTGAAGGAGGGTCTTGCGCTCTTTCGCCTTCCTTTTATGCTTGGTTTCCTGATATGCAAGAGCACTCTTGCGGATCCGTATTTCGTTTGTTTCTACATATTGAACAGTATATAATTCAGCTAGCATGAGTTTATAGAAATCCATATACAATCTCTCAAACCCATGGACAACATTATCAAACTCGGTCCTCCCTATCTCCATTACTTGTGTCTGGATGTCTATCTTTACCGGTGGCAACAAGAGTGGTGTTTCTAAAACATCATTTGGATCCATGCCGTAAGTCTCAGCCTCGACTGTGCTTTCAACCTCATTGATAACCTCAGTCAACATGTTGATATGGTCCACCAGCTTGTCAGTCACGCGTAACTACTTTTTACTTAAGCCCTTGAAATTGGACTTTGCAACCTCTGCAATTGCTTTTGAAAGAACTTTGATGTCCTCCTCATGTAAATTGATAGTGTTAGCCATCTTGTTAGCTTTGTGCTTTTTGTGTCGCGGATGATGTTTCTCTTTGCTCTGTGCCTCTTCCCGAGCCTTCTGCACATCCTCATCAGTAGGTGTGTCTTCATAGTCATCGTCTTTGTCCTTGTTGTGCTCACTTTTATCATTGTCAGAGCTCAGCAACTGATTGTCTTGGCCGTCACCACCATCATTTCCTTTTCCATCATATTGGTCATTTCCTTGACCATTTCCTTGGCCATTCCCTTGGCCATTTCCTTGGCCCTCACCTTGGCCACTTCCTTGGAAATTTCCTTCTTGGTTTCCTCCTTGGTCCATCTGCACGTCACCTGGTACATGCCATTCTGTAGGCCAATCTTGGAAGAATGCATCTACATTTGCATCAGTGATCATAAACCATTCTTGATGCGCTTTCTTGTCAGGGTCCCGTCATCGCTCAAGAATGATGTTGTGGAAACCAACCTGAAATATTATAAACAAGGCATATTTATGCACTGTAGCAACTCTTACTCTGTGTTTCTACTTTATTACATCACATAGTGCCTCACCATGCATAAATAACTCAATGTTGTTGTCCTTATGTCATATATTGTCCTCCTTATCCTCCCAGAGGTTCTGATACTTTGTGCCAAGGAAAAGCACCGGGACGTCCAGCGGCTGGTAGTTCGGTGGGTTGGACCAAAGAATAAAGGAAATTAGAATGAGCAGCTAAGAGTAGTAGAATTTAGCCTTACCATCCTCCTGCTCCTACTCTGCATCATCTATCATCTCATTCAACAGGTACTGTGACTAGTTGAAGATTACGCCCACTATGCACTGCTCTGCGAGTTCTACTGTTCTAGCGGTGCACTTAGTGGGTCGCATCTTGTGCAACATCTTGCAAGATAGGATTTTTGCTGCGAAATTCATTGTGTTGTCCTCTATAGGGGCAATGAGGAATCCCCTACCTATGCCCTAAATATCATATCCCTGCTTCATCTTAGTTGTTTCTCTATTTGGGCGTAGATACGGCGCAGGGTCTTCTCCTACCTTTGGAAGACTCGTTATCGATGATATGAACTTGACATCGACAGGGTAGGGTCGATCGAGCCATAAATATCATCTGTAAAAACACACAAGTAGTTGTCACACATACGTAGTTACTTGCATGCTTCGACCAAAGTGCGGCATGAGCAGCAAGTTTAACAAGCCTGCGTCGTCTACACCTCTGGCCCACTCCATTGGTACTACGAGCTGGGGCTCAAGAGGCATGGATGGAAGCGTAACCATGTAATTTTTCCTTTCTAATATTTCCTGCTTGCAGGTATCAATATCGTCAAATTGCAACTTGGCCAGCTTCAGTAGTATATCCATCAGCAGGGGTACACTAGTAGGGATCCATGGTGTCGCTAAGGAGGAGTGCGCTTTCGATGGAAGCCTCACCTATGGCACCTCTTCTCTCCTCGGCCTAACATAATGTGGTAGCAGTTTTTGTTCTTCAATGGTGGCACCTGCATCTCTACATGGTGGCAAGTTTGGTGCGTCCTCCCCAGGAATGTCCTCAGCAGGAATATCCATAACGGCCTTAGCCTTACACTTCTTAGATATCTTTGGCCTTGATGAATCTAGAACCTCTCTCGGTGGCACAAATGGTCGTGGACCTGCAATGGGTACATTAACAGGCATATTCTGAACAAGGTTTGCCGTCGGGCCCGAACTAGAGGCTGGAACATGGGCTGAACCGGTCATAGGAGATGTTTGTTGTCTTGGTTGCACCATTGTTTCTAATTCTTGTTCTTGCTGCTGCACTTCTAGTGATGCAATTTATTCTTCAATCGGACATGGTGAAGCGATCGTTACATTAGATCTCCTACTGGCATTGTAAATCTCAATAACTATTAGCTTCGGCTCTCTCACTCACAATCTCTGGTTCGCTTTTCTTCTCTCTAAGCACGTAAAAGATTCTTGCCACTCAAGCCTCGTACTAATAGGGATGTGCTCATGCCTCATGCGATCATTGCATGGCATATCGACGTCTTTTCAATCACATGGGATTCTTGTTCGACACATTCCACATCAATTCGCCTACTCAATTTCTGAGTTGTACATGTCACGAAATTTATGGCAGTTATGATGGAGACGACTGATGGGACCCAAAAATCACATCATAATTCTCCTCGGACTTGTCGAATTAATGATGCTTTGTTGTCATAACCACCTAAATCATTTGGAGGTATCTAGGATTTAATTACGACCAGTTGTCATTGCCGCCTTTTACTGTGATTTTCCTGCTTACGTCGCAGACATGCAACTAAACAATTTCCTTCCCTTTTTTTCTCTTCTCCTTTTTTTTCACGCACGACACGACCTTATCCAGGTATGTTGTGGCCATCATAGTAAGGTTTCAGGTGACTTCCATTCACCATTCATGTGACGTATGTTCCATCTAGCTTCTGCAATTTCATTGCACCCACGTCAGTGATGTGCGCGATCAAATATGGCCCTAGCCAATGCCTCTTCAACTTCCCTGGATGTTTGAAGAATTTACTATCATACGAAAAAACAGGTCCTCCGACTTTGAATGGCTTAATCCAGATATGGCCATCATGCCATGCTTTTTTCCTTTTCTTCTCTATGTTTTGATGGAATCCTATGATGAAGTGTTCCTCTTCAATCTGAACGAGATGCGACAATATTTTCTCAATGGAATCTCCATCGGTCATTTCCATCAGTGCAACAATTCTTAGGCTCGGCACAACAACTTATTGTCCATACACCAGTCTGAATGGGGTGTTCCTGTCAATCACTTGAAAGTTGTCTGGTATGCCCATAACACAACTGAAACTTTATGATCCCAATCATCTAGATGCACATTACACACTTTGGTTAATGTATTCTCCAGAATCTTGTTGAAGGCTTCAACCGTTCCATTCTCCTGAGTATGATAAGGTGTCATCTTCTTATGCTAAATCCGGAACTCTGCAGTAAGCTTAGCAATCATTTTGTTAGCGAAGTGTGTACCTTGGTCGTTGAACAGAATTTTTGGACATCCAAATATGGTGACCACATTCTCAAAAAAAAACTTCACCTTAGTCGCAGGAGTGAAATCTTTAACAGGAGCGGCCTCATCCCATCTGGTTAAATACTCTATCATAGCAATAATGTATCCTGCACCATTCCTCTTCCCTGGGGGGTTTATTGGTCCAAAAAAATCAACATCTTACTTGTCAAATGCTTGAAGGGTTATCTGTGGCATAAGTGGCATCTCGTCGAGACGCAACGATTTTCCTGTTGCCTAGAAGATATCACAGCACCGACAGAAGATCTTAGTATCCATATTTATGGTTGGCCACCACAGTCTTGCCTGCAATATCTTGCGCATAGTTTCCTTTCCAGCATAGTGTCCTCTTGCAACACCAGCGTGTGCTTCACTCATTACCCACTGTTGTTCATAGTCAAAGACACAGCGTCACAATAGTTCATTCATGCCCAGCTTGTATAAGTGTCCCGTGATCAATGTATAATAATCGGATTTGACAACCAGATGTTTCTTCTAGTTAGTGGAGAATCCTTCAAGAACATAGCCTGTGTTAAAGAAGTGGATGACAGCGTTAAAATCCTTATTCTGAACCTCCATCATGGTGACTACAAACAATTACGCATTGTGTAAGTTATCCTCTAGACTAGTTGGTTCTTCACCACTTTCTATCCTCAACAGGTGGTCAGGCCCGACATTCAGTCGACTAGGTTTAACAATGATTTCAAAGTCAAATTATTGAAACTGGAGAAGCCATCGACATATCTTCCCCCCCCCCCGACACTAGCTTAGTGACCAGGTATTTTAAAGTCAAATGATCAGTGTACATTTTAAAATGTCCTCCCAATAAGTAGTGTCATGTTGGCCTCCCAACAAATCCCTTTCCCAACTGCAAGGGGAAGGGAACCCACTAGAGAAAATCTTTGAAATCTGTAGCTACCGATTTCATTTATGTAGCTTCTGGCTGCAGATTTTCTGTAACTAAATCTCACAAGTGCAGGTTGGTTTTGGATTCCAAGCTGATATTTCAACAACTTTTCTCAATTCCAAGCCTTTATTATTCAAATGATCATATTGAAAAATTAAGATTAATTATCTAAATACTCAATTCGATATACATCTTAAAAAGATACATGTGAAGGTTTAGAAATCAGCATATTTTTTCTTTTTACATTTGGCAAGGTAGGTCTAAAGTGCATATCTGCGTTTTCACTTGGGCTTGCAACCTCTTACTAGTTCTTCTCATTAAAATTTTCATGGTATTCTTTTAAATTCATTTGGTCCTTTGTATATGAATGCTTATATATTCATGATGGTCACATTTTATACGCTGGTTTAAATTACTTATGTGAAACTATTCCTTATAATTCAAAGTTATTTTTGTTTTCATTAATTATTTATGTTTCCAAAAATTAACTTGTTCAAGGGATATGTATTCATGACATATATGGAGCCAAAGTGTATACATTTTTACAATATGAAAATTCCAACTCTTGAGTTTGTTTTACCTTCACGACAACCTCACAATTATAATAATATAATGATGATTTTTATAAATAAAAATTATGCATTTTGGTTGTTTAGGTTTAAAGGCGACCGTTGAGACTGAAATGATTATGTAATGATTATCCTGCAATATTTTCCTCTATGAACAGGTAGTACGAGAAGCCAGCTCAATGATTTCAATAAAAGAGGATACCTATTTTCATAATTTGCCAGCATTCTAAAAAGAAGATTGAGGGTAAGGAAATTCCGAGAGGACCGTTTTACATTCCACAGGATTTAAGGAGATAACCTTAAATATTTAATTCCCATGCGAATAGCAGAAGGAATAGATACGTGAATTCATCCTCGAAATGTTTGGAAGAAAGATAGCTGCAATCTTGTATTGCCTTGCTTGCTCCAGAGAATGGTAGTACTAAGCCTTATTCCTAGAAAAATGCATAGAACGTCAAGAGGTTAATCATATAAAAATAAAGATCACTGAAACAGAAAAATAGAAACTGAAATATTTTACAGAGATTCGAGGAGGAAGAATAATACTCTCATTAGATGTTATCAAATGGAAAGCATAGATCAAGGAATATCTTGTTTGAAATTTAATTTCCAGGTTTCTACTACAAGCCACATTACTAAAGCATTCGATGCGAAGCCAAATCACCAGGGTAGTTGATCCGGATCACGAGAAGCCATGATTGCTGCCAGGATAAGCGTAACGGTTTTAAATTACGAGTCAGTGCTGGAATAAAATTTGATGTTTTATGGGACACATTCACTCCTAATAATTTTGGCGCAAAAGATCAGAGATTTACCATGAAAACGCCATAACAAAGGGGGAGATCTATTGTTTATCTTTTTATTTATTCTTTTCTTTCTGGGTAAATTTAAGAATACCTTTCTTTATGTCTCTAATATTTACATTGATTGAAAGTAATAAGAGGTTTTATTTGTTTATTGCAGATGGTTTCCTTCTTGCTGATTTTATCTTAAGTGAAGCACATCAACCTAAACGAGGAAGACGGGTGTAGTTAGATCTTCCAGCTGGTAGGAATCGCGCATCTGGGGATCTACGCAGAAGAGAAGGAACTTGTGTTCTTTGGTTCCTACTTGTAATTTGGAGGTTTATAAGAAGCAAAGGAGGCACTGTGCTGGAGAGGAGGGGTGCTAACAGGACAGTGGAGATTTGTCTTTCACAATTCGAAGAGCAGACTCGAGGTTGCATTGAACAGGCCAACCATATTTTTCTTGATGTTTTGATTGAGATGCTTCCAGCGAGAACTCTTTAGTGTTTCGGGAGTCAGAGGATGCACTGCACTGAAGCTAATGGATTGAGTATGCACAGAGGCTGATTTCCAGAGAGATACAGGATCCAGGATTCAGATTGTTAGAAGTTTTCTGCAAAGTATACACTTTCCCATTTCTTAAAAATATTTTTGTGGAACTGAAACATCAAATGATCTTGAGTGTTCTGTTTTCAAAAATCTTAAATATATGTGGTAACTGTGTATTTGTTTCTATCAATAATATAAATTTTGAATTATTTCAGGTTTCTATTATTTGTATTTAAATGCAAACTCTTCTTTCAATTTTTATTGTTTTCAACGTTATTTTGATTATTAATTTTTAATTATAATGATTTATAATTAAAAATTATATTATCTTTTACATAAGAAAGGAATTACTTTACATTTTTATGTTAATGATAGTTAATCAGGAATGCTGGAAATGTTTTATTTACTTTTCGTGGAAATGTTTTTACTTTTCCTGGAAATGTTTTATTTACTTTTTCTTCTTTGAATAACGGAATAGTTATAAAAAGAATGTACTGTTGAATTATTTCATGTGTTACGTTCTTTATTAAAGTACACAAAAAAGAAGTAAAAGTTCTTTTTGATCAAGAAATCTTTTAGGTTAGATATACTTTAAATAGTTTATTTAGTTTTATTTTCTTTGATTGATTAAAGTATTAGTGGATTTTTCCATTATACTTTAATTCAATTATATTTACTTTATTTTGAGCTTATCCTTGTCTTGGAAAATTAAAAAGATAATTCACAAAAAAAAATAGCAATTTGGTTTCCTATTGTTTCAATTTTGTAAATGTTATTACATATCTATATATATATAAATAAATAGTTTTGATTTTTATAATATTTTCTTTATTTTAGATTAGTAATTAGTTTTCCTGTACATTTGATTTAGTTCTATCTTTTAGGTTTCTTTTAGATTAATTCTTTGGCTAACGGAGCCGTAAAACCCGTCGGGAACAACCATTCCAAACAGCTTGGAACCTGCTTTAAGGATCCCGGTATGGGTTGTTTCCCCTTGTTGCGAGCAAGTCATATTTTCCCGTCTACATGTCAGAAATTTTACAGCGCATAGACCATGGCAAGTCCTTCTCTCTTTGTTGTCATGTAATTGTTCTCTATTGTCGACAGTTTTCTACTAGCAAAATCAATAGGGTGTTCAAGCGCACCCTCACTTGGTTGCGTCAAGACTATGCTGAGCACGAAAGATGACGCGTCGACATGAACATGGAAATCCTTCTTCCAGTCTGGGAATACAAGTATTGGCGTAGTGGCCATCTTATTCTTTAATTTATCCAAGCTTTCTTGACAAGGCTCCATCCATTGAAACTTTGCATCTTTCTTTGACAGTTTTTCCATGGGTTCAGTTCTCTCTGCATATCCTCTGATGAAATTCCTGTAGTAGCCTATGTGTCCTAGTACCGATCTTAGTTGCATGACTGATGTAGGTGGAGGTAAGTCAAGGATGATGGCAACTTTCGTTGGGTCAACCAAAATACCATCATGACATACAACATGACCCAACAACACACCAAATAGTGCACAAAAAATACATTTCTTGGAATTAAGCACGATCTGATACTGGAAATAGCGGCCCAGCATCATGCGTAGACTCTCAATATGGTCTCTTACTAGAAAAAACATAGTCCAATCATCAAAGTAGACCTCAAGAAATTTATGTATGAAATATTTAAAAGTAGAAACTACTATTCTAGAAAAAATAACAGGTGCATTCTTGAGTCCAAAGGGCATTACCGTATACTGGTTGCATCCCCATTTTGTGACAAAGGTCATTTTGTGGCGATCCTCCTTCGTGATTCTGACTTGATGATAGCCAGAGAAGCCATCAGTAAATGAATACATCTCTTTCCCTCTGATGCTTTCAAGTACTTCATCTGTAAACAGTATTGGGAATGGATTGTGCAAGCATGTGTCGTTCATCTTTCTTAGGTTGAGACAGATCTTGACTTTGCCTGTTGTCTTCTTATCCCAGATTACTATAGGACTAATCCATTCAGATTCCTCCATAGGTTCAATTATCCCTTCGTCGAGCATGCGATCCAATTCTGATTTTACCTTCTCTTTATACCTTGGATTCAACCTATAAGGTCGTTGCTTTCCTGGTTTAGCATCTGGTTTCAAGGATATTTTCATTTCCCCTAGGTCAAAAAATATTCCCTTCACTTCTGCGAAATTGGTGGGGAATAGATCCTGATACTCGTGCAACAAGTATATTATCTTTGATATTGTCTCTTCGTCCCAATAATATTCTATATTGGAAAAATTTGGGTTCTCTCACAATCCAATGTTCACTTTCTTGGTCTTCAACAGTTTTAGGAACTGGTCGCTTGAAATACCACTCCCTTCTTCCTTGCACTTACCCTCCAACTTTGGTATATTTATGTTAGTCAAATCATCATCTGGTTCTCCTGCCATATTGTAACAAGCCATCCATTGCTGGATAGTCACACTGCACTGATGGGAACTTGCTTTTGCAACAAGGATTTCAGCAAATATCTTATCTTTAATTTCTTGAAGCGCAGCATCAACAGTCAGTTGCTTGTCAACAAATGTAAAGGTGTGCACAAACTATGTAACCATCTTATCCCAATCTTGGGTTCCTCGTCGCAACTCCATGTATGTATACCAACTTCTAGGTGTCATTTCCAATGTATGAATGAAATGATGGACCCATTCCTGTCGCGGGTATTCTACGAATTCCACGCGACACTGACTGATATCGTCGACAAGGTTTGACAACCCTGTGTAATGCTGGCTTACAACTATAACTTCTTCACCGACTCTAACCTCCAGCAATCTTCTGCACTGTGGTCATTCCGATATGAATTGATTATGTGTGCCCCACCATCTAGTGGGTGTATCCTTCAACAAATAGTCCAATGCAAACAAGTGTTGCGACTCTGTGACAAGTCCTTCAAACTCGTTGAGGAAGGTCGCAAGGTTAGGTAACCCTTCATAGGTGGGTATCTCCCTCAACTGATTCTCCACCCGTCGCACCGACCAAGTAACTCTAGTGCATCGCCTCATAAAGACTTCATGCAATCAATTTTTCCAGTTCTCTAAGGCCTCTCCTGAGTCGGATGTGCAGGAACTAGCAATCTTCTAGCTTAGGTTTCCATCCGCTATCGGATTGATGTAATATTCTTGTAAGGCAGTGACATTGTAGATCTGGTCGAGATAATCACCTTGTCCCTCATTGTAGATAGGATCAACATATCTTTGTCCCTCTAATGGATGAATAGGTGATACTACCCTCATCTCATCATCCTCGAATGGTAGAATCATTTTCTTAAAATTTATAATAGTTTGATTCTCTATGGCCCAATCTCTCCCCAGAAGCGCAGGATATGGGTTCGTGCCATTGACAATGTTGATGAGTTCAAAGTCTGCAAATGTGTGTAACCCCTCAATGCCGGTAGGGAATTGATTCAACCTACCAATTGGTAGGACCTTTGCCTTATTTGCAAGTCGCAACTAGACCGGGGACCAGTCCAAGCGTGGCTTTCCCATGCTCTCCCAGGTTTGTCATGTCAAAATATTGACGTTCGACCCCATATCTAGAATGATGTAATCCATGTCATAATCCCCTACCTTTGCAGTGATTCTTAACTCGCACCCAGTTTTGAATTTCTTCTTGACATGGTTAACCTTTCTTTCAGGTTGTGGTTCTTCTGGGGTTTCTTCTTTCAGTGCTTGTAGTTCTGCAATAGCATCCTTATCTTGAATTAGTGCTAATAAAATTGACAGAAACAACTTGAACTTACTAATATTTTTTGGGATCTGCTTCTAGATTAGTTGTTGGAAGCGTTCAAGCATCTCCCTGACTTCAGCTGATGTCGATGGTTATTCTTGATCCACAAACTCCGGTCGCACGTCCAAAAATACTTGCTTCTGCTTTTGAATGTCGAATGGAACTTTCTTATGTGCTATGGTTGTGGTTGTTCCTGTGGTATATCTTGGTCAGCTCCAGTTGCAGCACCTCCTCGTGTTATGATAGAAACGCTCAGGTTTCTTGTATCACTAGTAATCATCTAAACATTTAAGTTAGGATTTGGATTCAGATTTTGATTATACATAGAGTTAGGACCTGCGATGGTCTGAGCTTTCCACTTCACAATTAACTGAGGACATTGCTCCACATTATGGTCCTGCGCTTTACAATATGAGAATGTATTTGCAGGCTCTTGGAAATATCTAGCATAATGGACTAGTTGTCCACAGTTATAGCATGTAATTCGATCTCTTTCTCTGCCAAATCCTCCTCCTCCTCTTCCTCTGAAGTTTCCACCATCACTTCCCTGAGGCTGTGGTTATTGTGGTGGGTATTGATTCTGCTGGTATTGCAGCTGATATTGGTTCTGTGGCGCAAATTGAGGCTGATACTAGTTCTGATATTGATTGTGTGGCATAGGCGCAACCTGGTAGTGCACTTGCGCCTATTCAGCCTGAACCTTCCCATCACTTTTCATGAAGTAGGTGTCTATTGTCTTTTCCTTCAATTGTTGGTATGCTCTCCAATCCTTCTCTTCATGCCCTACTGACTTACAAAATTTACAGAAAAGTATTTTTGGGTTACTTACAATATTTTATAAGTATAAGAACTCCTCGTCGCGATGTCCTCTAGTCTGGAATATGCGGCACCAGGGTAGTCTATGGGCACTCAATGGGTTTGGCGCACCCGAGAGATGTAGTTCATGTAGGTCTAACAATTATCCTTGGTGTTCCCATTTGTTTTGCATTTAGTACACCATAAATATTCTTGGGCAGCCTTTCCCTTCCTGATATCCTAAAGTTCTATCGTCAGACTAGCCAGCTGCGACTGAATCTGCACCATTCCTACGGCACCATCTCCGATTGGTGAGGCTTCTAACTTCATTGCTAATTCTAGCACTTATGTTTGTGATTCAATCTTTTGTTACATTAATGGGCCTCATATGTGTGGTAATATCACGGCAATAAACCACTCTTTATGCTATACATATGGCATTTGGAAACTTACTTTGGCCATCAAAGTTTTAAATTGTTGGTCAAAGTCCTATACAAACTCTTCCAATGATTGCTTTATCTCCTTGATCTTAGTGATACACTGCGACTCAGATTTAGGTTTTCTGAACTCACAGATCATCGCGAGTCGGATTTCTTTAAGGGTCTTCTGTGGTGTTCCTGGTGGTATTATGCAGAAATTCATAAACCAGTCTAGTGCACGACCCCTCAGAGTCATGATCATATGTGCTTTCTTTAGGTCCACGTTATGAACTAGGCGAACCATCCAAATAGCTTCAAAAAGGAACCAATGTTGTTCTGAATCTTCTACTCCATTCCCATTGAATGTGGGTAATTGTTGTAAAGGAAAGTTTCCTGTTGTTAGGGTTTAAGAGGCCATCAACGTACTGGGGTTGAAAGAGATATGCACATCTTTCTGCAAGTATATATAAGCAAGTTTCAGAAATTAGAATGGTTCATACCTTAGCTAAACAAAGGTTGATCCAAGAAACCCTTCAATCCTCTTCTTGCTCCTCTTACTCCAAGAGACCTGCAAAACTAATTATACCTTCCTCTAACCAATATGACCACATATAAAGTAATGATAATCAAAGGAATATTAGAAACTATTCTGATTAACATAAACATCTGATCATAAATATAAATTCAATCACACATTGAACAATGATTTGGGAAGAAGAAGGACATCACATCTTTATTAATCATGAAATGAAGTACAAATATACCTTCTCTTCAAGTTGGGAACCTCATGAAACCTTTGATCTGGCTCTATTGCTTCTCTTCTCCAAGTAACTCAACCTCTAAGCTCTGCAACACAAGGGGATGATCACTAGGGAAAAGGTGTGGGAAAAGAGAGTCCCAATTCCTCCATCATAACAATGCAAAGATTCAAATCTCTTCTCATGGACCTCCCTGCCTCTATTTATACATTTCTGAAGAGATAGGGTCGAAGGAAAAGTAGTTACAACTGAAGGAGTTAGTTGCATAACTAACCAAACCTCGAAAAACGTATTTTTGACATGAATACGCGGGTTGCAGAGACATCATTCGTGTGTTCATGGGATACACATAGGTTGCAGTTCAAATAATCATGTATGACACACAAGTTGCAATGCAAATAGTCATGTCTTCAGGGTATATGTGAGTATTATATAGACAAGTCGTGTACAATACGGGGGTTTCCTTAATGAAACTCGTGTATTCATTAAAAATATCATTTTTAGGGTACTTCTGAGCATTTTCAGACTTTGGTCTATTCTAAAAAGTTTTAGCTAACTAAAATACCCTTCCAATGGTGTAGAGAAGAGGTCAAACGGAGTTACATAACTCCATATATGGGTCCTCCAATATAGGTGTTTTTTTAGTGACTTTCATGAAGTGTCGTCATGGAAGTGTCGACATGTGATGAAATCATGGGAAAGTGGTCACATGCAAAGATGTGTCATTTTTAGCTATAACAGAAATCTAATATCTACCCCAGCCATTGATTTGGTGTCGGGGTTGTCTGATGAATAATTTAATGGAGGTGTACCCTCTTGAGCACTAGTCGTAGTACTAGCACTAACAATATTAACAACTCTTTGAGGAGATGAGGTTCTAGATATTACATATGGTGATACTCCTACTATGATGTAGTTGCGTCCTGATCTTGGTGTCTCCAAAGATTCTTCAGATTCTTTTGCTCCTTCATAAATCGAGCTTTAGTATTCATCTTCATCGCAAGACCCTTCATCTAGTCGCGAATCAACTTCATACTCACTCTCTTTAAATAGACTAGGAGTTCATCTACCTCCTGTCGTCTTTCTTCTCTTTCCTGACCTGAATCTGCTTCCACTCCTTAGGAATCCATCTTCTAGTTCAGGTTCTGTAGTTCCTGGGAACATCTCAACTCGCCATCTCCCATTGTCTCTGCAGGTAGTCTACAACATGTCCCCTCATCTGGATATGCGACTGAACTGCTCAACTATAAGATACCCTTCTCATAGACGAGCATATTTATCCATGTACTTATAGACAGCAAGTACCTTCATCGAGGTCCTTGGAAAAATTTTCTTTCAGCCTCATTATATGAGGTTATCGTTTCTACTATAAACTTGGTAATATACCTTTGCAAAATACTATCAACCCAAAAATCAACAGCTCTAGAGATGGCATTACTTACACTGGTTATCTCGCAAACCAACTGATCACTCCACTCGACCACGTCCATTCTATGGAAATTTGTCTTCTGAGTTCCAATCTTGACAACCACTCATGCAGCACAATAGGAAACTTTGAAAAGAAGATCTCGTGAATATCAAAGTATATGTATCGGTCTAACCAGTCTTCTACGCTCAACTACAATCCTACACTCTCTTCTTGCACAAAGGTTAGTGTCTTAGACTCTAACCAATCCTCTATTTCCTTCTTTGTCAGATGCCACAACATTTCCCTCAACTCAAATGATTAAGGTCCTGGAAACGCAACCATTTGTTGGCCTCTTTTCCTTACTTACGTGACCCAGGTTCAACAACAACACAAAACCAACAAATCACCCAAATACATTAGCCTGAGAGAGAAATATCAGTCGGTAACACCTGCGAGGCAGGTGCAGTCTCACCCGAGATATATTAATGTGTAACTTTCATAACCATGTTTCTACAGTTAGCGAGGGATAACAGTCCCTTGGCGCATGGCCAAGGTGCTCAATAGAGATGAAGGGATGGATTCTATTACTATGCGACATAACTGTGTGATGCTACTTTATCCTTGCGAACTTAACAACTGGTGTAACTATGCGATGCAGCTGATTCCTTGAGCGTACATGACAACAGCATAGCAGTAAAATAACTTAACAGTATTTTAATAGGAGTAATACATAGTGCTCGACAATGCTTTAGTCATGCATTCATTTACTACATTCATCAATATTGTGACATTCATTCACACAATAACTATAAATAATGGAAGATAATCAAACATTCAACATTGACAGTTAAACATTCAACCATTCACCATTCAACATTCATCAACATAGGAAATAACGTAGAAACCCATCCGAGTAAAACCACCAAGGTGCTCTTCATCTGGCATGAGAAATATAGGTAGCACCTTGCAGTCTACGACTTATAGACTGTTCTTAAGATATGTATTTTAGCTCAACTCTTCTTGCTCTCATGCTCTCTGTTTCATTTTTCTATCAACTCCTACTGATCCGCACACATCCTGGATCGACTCTTCTACTCTACTATCTCCGCACTCAGTTGAAGATCCGCGGCTCAACATCCTTCTACTATTAGACTCATCTCTGATCTTCTATAATACGTCTACTCTTACCAACTCTTAATGAAGCTGAAGCTAACCCTTATACAAAGCAGGTTCCTCTTATTTACAGTGTTTACAAGACTGCGCAGGGTCGACTGAGTACTGCTCAGTTATTACATACTCAAGTAGCTACAAAATATATTTCATTACATTAATTTCAGCCCATACCTAGCCTCATAAGTCCTGCATTACATTAACCACAGCCATAAATAGTTGCGGAAACGTCTTTCATCCTGTTTGTACAAGTCATAACTAGCCGTAAAATTTTCCTTTAGACTTCCGTCGGCTCGTCCTTATGCAATATTCCTCTGTTCCACTGACTCGGATCTACCTTTCCTTGTCACAATGATCCTTGTCTCAGCTTTTGTTCTCAACCCAAATGGCACTTCTCCATCTGAGTGCCGACATTCTTTATGTTGGTACACAAAAGAAAAAACTAGGATTGAATTTTGCCAAAGCACTATAGATGGGCATGACTTGGGATGCATTTACCTCTTAAACCAGCTTGCTATTATTTTTCAAAGTGTTGATTTGTGTATGTGACTATCTTCATTACAACTCACGTACGGTACGTGACTATCTGCATTGCAACCCGCGTACACTCCTTTGAGCAACTCGCGTGTCATACGCGGGTTGCCTATATCAATAGTCGCATACATCTTAGTCTGGCTTTAAAAAATATAAAATATGATTATTTGATATTAGTTGGGCCATAATATTTAACTATCCCAACTGTGTCAACCACCCCAGCCTTCGAAACTACTCCATTTCCCAAAGTATAAATAGAGGCCTTGGGGTGGGTAATAATAAATCAAGTTTGGAGAGAAACGTTATGCTGGTGGTATATCTTCAGAAGTCTTGGAGCAGCAAAACTGAGATTCCTTTGGTTGCCTAGGATTCCTTGTCTCAGAAGCTGGGTTGTACTCTTATCTCATTCACTGATTGTTAATAAAGAGAATTCTTCTTCCAACATTGTGTTGAGTCTATTTCATGTATTGTGGTTAATGAATGTATTTGATTATATGTTTGATATATTTTTTATCTAACCTCTTATATATACATGCATGAGATATTAGTTGGAGAATTTGCTCTTTACAGGTGAAAGAGGTGCATCCCTAGAAGCTTTGGAGAGAAGAGGAGCAGGAGAAGATCAAGCTTGGATCAACCGTCGGTAATCGGGTAATTCAAGACTTTCTTCCTATTCCCTTTCCATTTTCTAGTAAAGTTGATTGTCTGCAAGGTTAGTAGTAATTTTGTAACCCCAGGTAACCCCAGACCCTCAGTTACAAGGGTGCTTAATCCTAGACAACAGAACCGGTGACTCCGTTGGGGATTCCAGCCTGTTGTGGGTTAGTCCTGTAGATACTTGCCAATCTTTGCTCTGATTCGATGTGTGGTTTTTTATCTTGCCTTTGATTTCCAGTAGTGTGTCTAGGGACCTATATTATTTTTTCTTTTTGAAATTTTTTTTGTTGTGTACGCAAGTTGCTGTGCTACACAGTTGCATACAAGAACTTGTATACGTGGGTTGCTCTATTGGACAATCGTGTACAGTACGCGGGTTTCTCTATTAGATAGTCACGTACATATTTTAGCAACAAATTTTTAGGTAGGGTTGCTTGTCCCTATCGTATTTGGATTTTTATCTGCTTTAGGGTGTTTTGTTGTTGGCATTTTGCTGTAAGTCTGAAAGTCCTGTACACCATACTTTGTGCTTTTCAGTAAGCCCTTGAGTTTTTGTTGTTTGAATCTTCTTTCACTTAGCAATTTGAGGTGGATTATCATGTTTGGGTGATAGGTTCAGTGCTGTGTATCTGAGTCAGTGATCAGGATTTTAGATACCTTGTACTCTATACTGCTTTAGAGTAATATCAGTTTTGTCACTTGTCCTTTAGTGATCTCAGTGGATTTTATTCATTGTTTCTTCCCGAGCTAGGTGTTTGCCAAGTATCCTCCTTAGGTGGTTGAATTTGGTTCTTGCAAGTCTGCTAAAATTCATATTGCTTACTTTATGGTCTGATTATTCAAGCATACTCAAGAAGTTTTTCATTTAAGTGCATGGTAATTTTTGAAGAATTTGAAAAGTGAAGAAAAACATTGGAAACATTTGCATTTTAATTGCATATTGTAGTTTTATTTTCAGTATTTTCGAATAAAATTTCAAAAATTGCAAAATCTAAGTCTTAGTCTTCTCATACTTAGTTGTAATTTCATTAGTTCATATTTACAAAAAGAAAAGAATCTTGTTTTAAGTAGTTGTAATTTGTTTTGGAATTCATTTTATGCACCTTTTTTTAACTTTTCTTATCGAGTCTATAATATCATAGTCATTCACGCCACTTACCCTCTGACTAAGAACAACCCTTAAAATGAACGCTATAATTTAAAATTTATTAGTAAATTTTGTTTTATAAGGTCATACACCTACTAGCTTAGGATAGATTTGTGGGATAGGAAGTGTAAACTCCCCACAAGTGTTTAAATTCAGACATAGTTGGCCATTCGATAGGTAAATCCTTCTCTATGTTGGTAGTATCTGGGAAGATCCTCTCAAACCGGAGTTAAGCATGAGGCCGCATGGACGCTTGGACTGAGGAGATAACCATATGATTCCTTGTCAAAACGTAGACCAAGGTTTTTGCGCATCTGGGGATTCTGTCATAGATAGAGTTTCGAGCTTTGCTACCCTGCCCATGTGTACAAATCAGGCTTGCGACTGTTCCCCGAGACTATTGATATAGTTAAGGTAGCCTTTAGGCTCTTTGACATATAGGGTTTATACACAGGTAAACCAGAAGGCTATTTCTGGTTCACCTTGGAAGGGATTGGAAGGTAACCCTTGTTGAAAGTGTAGGATGGCGGTGGGTCATTCCTCCGCTTGTGCCTAAGAACCTCTTCAAGGACGCCAAGAAACTGTCTCTCAGCTTTCTTCAGGAAAGCATATCTTATACCTCTTGTGATTGTTGAGACTTTAGGAAATTTTGTAGTGATTCCTCTATGGTTTGTCTATGTTTAGCTGACCTTAGGGTGTGAAGAGTCAAATTTACAATCATGGAGGACCAATTTGTCAGAAGGTCACGAAGGTTGCAAAACCTTCCTCCGCTTATTACTTTGGAACCTCCACCTCCCCCTCATAGGCGAATATTAGACACTGACAGTTCTTTCGAACCGATAGGAGTTAGTGAAGTTCCAGGTGAACCAGAACTTAGGACATACCAGTTTGATTTAACTACAGTTGAGATAGAATACTTGCAGGATGACGAGTTTGCAAGGAACTTTAATTCACCTCTAACTGACTTAAACAATCTTATGATTGTTCAGGTTCTTCCTTTCAATTCACCTGTGAATGGTGTCCCTCTGGGTAGACTAATGTCTACTGCAGGAGAAAGTTATTCTACCTCCACCTCAGTCGCTCCAGCTGAAGGAGTGCCACCTCCCCCGGTTGGTGCCCCTAGAACAAGTATACCTACTACACCTTTAACTCCAGCCAGCCGAGTGGTTCAACCACTGTCTCCCACCAATTTAGAAGGTACTTCTAGTGGAGTGGTCACTTGGATTCCTAATGTACCTTCAGTTCCTACTTCCTTTGCACACACTACTCAGAGTGGTCCTATAGGATCCCTGTCATTTTTCCAGGGTTTTTCTTGGAATGGGGGGCACATTCCCCCATCCACTCCATATGTAGGTCCAACATCGGTATATGTAGGGGTGCAGTTTGGAAACCCTAATCCTTATGGTCAATGTTTTCAAACTCTGGTTTCAGCTCCGTTCATGAGCTCTCCTTTCTCGCTTTTTAGCGGAGGGATACCTGCTCCTGTGTTCCAAACCCCAACTTCGATTGGGGTACCTAGAACCTCATACACTACACCGCACATAAAAAATCCACTGGATTATGGGTGGAATCCTTTCCAAAGCGGCCCAACCACTTTGCAACCGGCAGCAGGGGGAAACCCCACCTTCACATCTAGGAACATGGGGGCAAGCCCCTCTAATCCCCAAGCTGGTACTTTTAATGCTTCGGTCAGACCCAATCTCCCTTTCCTGGAAACTTTGAGCTTTCCAAACTTATCAAAACTAATGAATGACCCAGTGAGACATAACTCCTCCTGGCCACCCGTTCCTACCAAGCTGCCCTCAGACATTCCAAAATTTGAAGGCAAATTTGGTGATGATCCAGGAGCTCATGTCACCACTTTCCATTTGTGGTGCTCTTCCAACTCACTGAATGACGATACATTTTATTTTATACTGTTCCAAAGAACTCTGACGAGTACTGCAGCAAAATGGTACATTGAACTGCCTTCTGTTGCGTTTGATAGTTTTTGGGATTTGGATAATGTATTCCTTAGTCACTTCCAACTTCCTATCCGATATGATTTCAGGATAGACTTGTTGTCTACCTTTCGGCAGGACAACGCCACTTATATTTTGGATCACATCCAAGAATGGAGAAGACAGAAGAGCCTTATCAAAGCCACCATCCCTCCCAATTTTTTACTAGAGTGGTTCCTTAAATCCCTATTGCCATATATATCTAAGGATGTATCCACTTCGGGAGTGACCAATGAGGAAGAGGCTATCCTCAGGTCCCAGCAGCTAGATTTGATATATTCCCAGTATGGGATTTTATATGAGATCATCCCTGATGCACCGAGGCCAATGCACAATGTAGAGAAACCTAAGCATGGACCCCATGTCTATGGTGTGGTTGGTTCTGTGAAATCTCCCACTATAGAGTTTTTGGCTAAACATCTCCATGAGTTGTCTATCAAACATTCTACGGTGGAGGTAGCAAAGGCTGCCTCCTCACCCCATAATGCAAATGTTTTTGCACAATCCTCTCAAAAGGTCAATTATCAACCCGATGGGAAAAAGAAGGAAAAAAAGGTGAGGGAAACCAAAACAATCAAAAACCCACAAACAATGCTGATGGGGAGGAAAAAGAAAAGAAGAAGGTGAAATTCCCATGTAAATTATGCCATGAAGATCACCTGACTCATCAATGTCCCCTTATGGAACAAGCTCAAAAGATGTTAAAAGGCCAACAATCAGTTGTCTTGAAGGATCCTTTTCCCCAAGGACAGATTTCTGCTTCAACTTTAAATGTAGCACCCCAAATGCTCCTGACCCTAATTATATCAACATGGTTCGATCCCAGAATTTACTCTAGACTAGGAACAAGAACTATGAAACATAGGCTTCGGAGAAGGGTAAGTCGATAGGTGAAAAATCCAACCTTGTCACGATTGAAAAACCTGCTGAACCTATGCCCAAGATACCGAAAGGTGTCTTCAATAAAACCTTGCACAATCCCAATGCTAGGGCTGCAGCCAACTACTCTGTAGTTGAAGATTTAGACAAGACCCCTTCTACAATGTCAGATTTAGAGGTGTTACAGATTTGTCCCGCCCAGTGAGATGTACTCTTAGCAACCTTAAGCAGCATGGATTCATCGAGCCTCATGGCGAAATTTAATTTGTCTGATGTCAAAATTCGCCTACCTTATCATGTAGCCTTATCGATAGATGTCATCCATGGTGGAAAAACCATTGGAAGGGCATTTGTTGATGAGGGTGCTTCTACATGTGTCATGTCCCTGTCTTGCTGGAAAGCTCTTGGATCTCTAGAGCTAGTCCCATCAAACACCCTACTTACTGCTTTCAACGAAAGGTCATTTCATCCACATGTTATCCTACCGGCTTTTGAAATAAATTTGGTAGGGAAGGCAGTATCCATTGAGGTAGAGGTGATTGATGCACCTTTGGATTATAACTTTCTCTTGGGGAGAAGTTGGACTTATGCCATGTCCGTTATTGCATCGGTCGTACTTAGGGTTGTAGTGTTTCCACATGAAGGGAAGTTGGTTACTGTAGACCAATCCAACTTTACTCGAAAGGGCCACATGGAAACTAACGAGTCCACTATACCATTGGTTGATCAGGTTAAACCTACTTCAGAGAGATTAGGACCTAGAATGTATGCATCATTGATGGGCACATTTGATATTCTAGCTCCGATTAATTTTATAGGTTCTACTAGTGTAGGGAAGTCTATAGCAACGGTTGTTGATAGAACAGATCCTTGGGTTCTTCCTTCCCGCCATGAACCTGAAGTGCCCTTATCAATAGTGAAAGTGGCTTATCAAGCTATCATTCATACCGTTGTTGATCCCATTATGGTTCCTCTCACAGTCTCAGAGGAGCCGGAAGAAGCCTATCTACCTGCTTGGGCAGAGAACTCTTTGCATTCTAGAGACTGCTTAGATATGGTTTTACCTTCTGATGAAGCCATTTTGGAAGCTATGCACGGACGAGATAAGATCTGCAAAGATCTTCACCATCGATCCAATTTTCTTCCAGAGTTAAGAAGAATTAAGAACCAAGAGTTCCATATGAGACTGGTAGGCGATGTGGATACACCTATTAATCCCTTGCCAAGGGAAGGAATATTTGTTGAGGGGAATATGGAAAATATTTCCACTACCATTCCTATCAACATCTCTGCAAACCCAAATGTTGTGGAAAATGTACACATCGGTGCAAACTGCTCTCCGAAGGAGATTTCAATCTATACAGCATTGTTTAAGGAATTCCGTGACGTATTTTCTTGGTCATATGAGGATATTCCAGGAATTGATCCATCAATACTCGATCATGAAATCTGAACTTACCCTGATGCTAGGTTCATTCAACAAAAGTTGAGACTTTTCAATCCATGTAAAGTGGCAACTGTTACGGCTGAAGTTGAAAAACTGTTGAAATCCGGTTTCATTTACCCCAATAGCTTTGACAGAATGGGTATCCAACTCCGTTCCTGTCGACAAAAAGCAAGGGACTATACACGTTTGTACTGACTTTCAGGACCTAAATAAAGCCTGTCATAAGGATAACTACCCCATGCCATTCATAGATCAAATCATTTATGCATGTGCGGGGAGTGAAGTCTTTTCGTTTATGGATGGTTTCTTCGGGTATAATCAAATCCAAATTAAACTGGAAGACCAACATAAAACAACTTTCATCTATCCTTGGGGTACATTCGCATACAAGAAAATGCCCTTTGGATTGAAAAATGTAGGGGCTACCTTTCAGCGGGAAATGAATTTTTCCTTTCATGACATTAAATCCATTGTCAAACCCTACCTTGATGATATGCCAGCACATTCTCATAAGAGGATTGATCACCCAGATCACTTGCACTTGATTTTTGAATGACGCAAATACTACAAAATTTGCTTGAATCCCCACAAGTGCTTTTTCTGTGTTGAGTCAGGGAGACTGCTCGTATTCATTGTTTCCAACAAAGGTATTTAGGTGGATCCTTTGAAAGTTGAGGCCATAGTAAATCTTCCTCCTCCTCATTCTATCAGGCAGCGTCAAATCCTGCAAGGGAAGTTCAACTTCCTTCGACGTTTTATTGTAAATTATGCCAATATTACTAAAGGTTTCATGCGCCTATTGAAGCAGGACGCCCGATTTGTATGGGATGAAATCGCACAACTTGCATTCGAGGCATTAAAGAAATCTTTGTTGTCGGTACCATTATTGCGTCCGCCAGATTACTCTCGTGATTTTATTTATATTGTATCTGGCCACATCTGAGTCAACCATAGGGGTAGTACTAGTCCAGGAGGACGATAAGCTCCAAGATCATGTCATCTACTATCTTAGTCGGGATTTAGCTGGCCCTAAACTTAGGTATTCTCATGTCGCGAAGTTGGCCTTGGCAGCTGTATGCGTTGTTCAAAGGTTTCGTCACTACATCTTACTGAGGACCACGACGGTAGTGGCGGATGTTAATCCCTTCCAATATGTTTTTTTCCGATGGATAGTTGGAGGCAAATTCAATAAATGGATAGTCATTCTTCAGGAGTTTGACTTAGATTTCCAATCTTCCAAATCCAAGAAATCCTTAGCTTTTGTTGAGGTCATTGCAGAATTTCCAGTAGAGGAAGATGTAGCCATTGAAGAGGACTCATTCCCAGATGAGCATATCTTTTTTATTTCCACCTATGACCCTTGGTACAAAGATATACTTGTCTATATCCAAACTTTGAAGTACCCTACAGCCTTCTCGTGGGAAGAACAGCGCAAACTACGCGTACATGCCAAGAACTACCTCATTATTGAAGATACTTTATATCGTAGGGGGTAGATTTCATTTTGCATTGATGTCTTACCCATGAAGAAGCAGAGGTTGTCCTAAATGATGCCAATAGTGGAGCGTGTGGGGGTCATTTATCTGGGTTAGCAACGGCCCAGAATATCTTACGTGCTGGTTATTTCTGGCCCATGATCTTTAAAGATTATGTGGAAGTCGTGAAGCGTTATCATCCTTGTCAACTTTACACCAAAAAGATGCGGTCGCATCCTGCTCCGTTATTACCTGTCATCTCAGTGGGCCCCTTCACGAAGTGGGGGATATATTACATGACGTGCAACCCAGTCTTGGTAGGGGGGTACAAACATATCATTGTCGCTATAGATTATTTCATGAAGTGGGTAGAGGCAATGCCCACCTATAAAGCTGACAGGGAAACTACAGCTTTCTTCGTTTTCAACCAAATTATCGCACGATTCGGTATCCCTAAAGAGATTGTCACTGACCATGGAATTCACTTTCAAAATAGTATGATGACTGAATTGACCACTATGCTAAGGTTTAGACAAAAGTATTCATCTTCTTTCTATCCTCAATCGAACGGTCAAGTCGAGGCTGTAAATAAAACCTCGAAGACTATTCTCAAGCGTACTATTAATGCAACCTCTTCCAATTAGCACATCATGTTATATCCTACACTTTGGGATTATCGGACCAATGTGAAAACTGCTACAGGGTTCTCTCCTTTCCAACTTGTTCACGGAGTGGAAGCAGCAACCCTGGTTGAATGTGAAATCCTGTCCTTAAAGATTGATATTCATTTGTTACCTGATACGACTAGTTGGAAGAACATTTGTTACACTTAGGACATCTAGATGAGCAGCGTAGAGATGCGCTGACAGCAAATGAGGCTCATAAAAATAGGGTCAAAAATCAATACGATAAATCGGTCAAACCTTGGATTTTTTTCTGAAGGGGAGCTTGTCTTTCTCTAGGATCAATACAAAGAACCCCTGGGGGAAGGTAAATTCATGTCTATGTGGTTGGGACCTTATGTCGTGTCAAAAGTTTTGAAGAAAGGTACATATGAATTAACAGATTTCGAGGGGAATAAGCTGACCAAGCCTAGAAATGGGCTCTACTTGAAAAAGTACTATGCTTAAGCTTAGCGCTTTTTCCTGTATTTTTATTGTATGTATTTTATGTACAATAGTTCGTCGGTTTGTGTTCTTATACCATCTGTTGGTTGTTACTATTGCCTTCTGAGTGGTTCATAGGTTTCGCAGATGGCGCTAGTCGCCACACTTGTAACCTGGCTTCAGCCGCATGGGTCATTTACTCACCCTTAGGACAGCTAGTTGCCTCTGGAGGCACTTGCCTAGGTCCTGCTACCAATAATGTGGCTGAATACAGGGCTGTCATTGAGTTTTTATGGGATGCTTTGTCACATGGCATCACCCAGCTGGAAGTCAGACTTGACTCTCAACTGGTGGTTTCCTAGCTCAATCGAGCTTATCAGGTGCGGAACCCTATTTTACTATGTCAGTTTATGCAAGTTAGGTTATTGAAGAGAAATTTTGAGTTTATTACATTCAATCATATTCCAAGAAATCAAAATTCATTAACTGATGCATATGCTAATTATATCTTGGATTGGAACTTAACACATTTTGCATAAAAATAGACAACAGATAGGTCCATATAGATAGGTGTGTGTGTGTGTGTGTGTGTGAATATATGTCCATATAGATAGGTCGAGTTTTTCTGATCCTCAGATCCAATCATAACTGTATAATATAAGAAAAATGGATCAAAGTCCATAAAATGCTCCTAGGTCTAAGCTCGACCACCCTGGTCATCTGGACCACCCTAGTCCCCCTGATCATCCTTATCACCCTGCTCTCAGGCTTCTTTAGCTTCCTCAACTACAGCAACCTCAACGGTGTCGATGTACACAAGTACTGATCTAGCTACCCGCCTTATAAGGCGTATCTAGACAGGTGGTATACCAACCACTAGCTCCTTCATAACGACAAGGATATGCTCAATACGTAAAGTAGGTACTCTTTGGGTAATCCTGGCCAGATTTCTCTCAAGAACCCTAATCAAACCATGGTATTCTCCCGCCACAGGACGCAAATACATACGTGGATGCCCAGCAAGGCGGATTGGTCCAATATCTACATTTTAACATTTTTAAAGGATTTAAAACCCTTATACACATGTATATATCTTTATGACTAAAATTCATAAAAATTTAAAAACTTGAAAACAAAAAATACTTGACGCTCCCCATGCTCCTTCAGCAGGGAGGATAAGGTCGGTATCAACTCGAAAATCTACCCTAGCATATGGAAACTTTTCCAGTGCTGGTAGCTATCACCCCCACCATAAGTAGAATTAGTCGTCATATACACTCTGAACCGATCTACCGCCTCCCTAGTAGAGGAGGATTTCCCCCCACCTACTCAGTCTAGGCTGACAGGGAGAACGAACTGGTAGTGATACTGTATGACTCAAACCAGGCACCCTCTCAAGAAAAAGGCCACCAATATGCTAGAATAACCGAATTTTTTTCGTCGACCTCTTTTACAATCAGAGAGTTGCTTCCTCATTATCGGGATTACTCCCGAACACCAGTCATATAGGGCTCCCTATAGATAGTCTAGTGCAAGTCTCATTTGTTTTCGAGTTGCAAGGTGAAGTGATGATGACCCTGCAACCCTCACTATAGTACTTTCCAACACCTGTAATGGAAATATGCGAATATGAAAAATAGGGATGCAACTACCCCTCTTTTGAGTGTCAGGCGCACAATATGCATCAATGTAGTTCTGCACACTTAGAAGGTCACCGCCTCTACTGGTACCTTCCAAGTTAACCAGATCTCCTCGTCGTGACAAACCAGAGATGAAGTAGATATATTCCAAGGTAATCTCTAGAAACTCACCTTGTAGGTCAAACACACCAAGATCATGATCCCAATAGTTTATCATAAACTCTAGTAGGCGGACATTGGATTGCATAGGTGAGGTACAGAAGAATTTTAGCAACCCACTTTTCCGCAAAGAATTCATCGTGGGGGAATTCCATAGAGCTTCTTGGTCCATGTCTTCATGCTCCCTCTCCCTCCACTCAAGAACCATGTTTCAATCTGGTAACAAGCCATTTATCAAACATTAAATTCATAGAACAACTTTGTTTTTTGGCCATACATAGCTTTTTCCTACGTCGCGCAATGTACGCAACTGTCTTTTGGACAAGTCACATATTGTACGCGACTTGATTTCAGGAAACCCGCGTACAAAATGCGTGTACGCGACTGTTGATATACCATACCCATGTCCACAGCCTAGCTGCCTTGAGGACGGTGGAAAACATCAAATTTTAGCCAAAAATTGAAATTTGCTTGGATCAAATGAAAGAGCATGGAGTGTAGTTTTACCTGGCACTTGTTGTTTTGAGAATTGTCCACCGATTAATCCACAACGAGCAATTAAAGGCAGAGGTAAAACTTGTCTATTTTGGGTAAAAAGTCAAATGGTGAGTTTTTTATTTCTATTTTGAACTATTTATAGAAATATTATTTCAAAAGTGGATTTTTAACCTATAGTTCATATTTTTTATAAAAATCAAACTAATACCATGTCTTTTTCTTCAATGTAACAAGTCTAAGGTCGTTTAAAGTTGTTTTTCACTCATATAGGATAGGATTTCGTTCATTCACATGCATTTTTGCATTCACACCTAATCCGCCTTAACCCTAGAATTACCACTTTGACCATGGACTATGGTATTTTAACCAGTAGTACCTCGTCTATGCCATTGTTCTTCCATGGATAGGGCTTTCCTCACATGAGTATCCTCGATTAGAACCCACTTATTGTCTTTTGATACTCATGTTGCACTTGTCATAGGTTCAGTGGAGTCTCCTTAGCTATTTTTCATGCCAAATTGAGCCTCATTTTGGTCTCTTTAACAAGCTATCCTTTTATAAGACTCCCATCCCTTATGGAGTTTCTTTAGGACCAAGTCTAGCTCCCCAAAATAGACTTGACTACTGAGTAAACTTGTCCATTCATGCTTGTTAAGAATATGTGAATGGGAATATACATTGGTGGTAGGTTATCTCTTTCTCAGACCATGTGGAATAATACGAGAAAGGATCACTCTCTTTTCTGCGGAATTGACAAGAGTATTCTCGGGTATAGGTTTATCACTTTTCCGGACCTGAGGGACTAAATTTATGGAAAAGGAACACCAAGTATGAGCTCAGTTTTCTCTTTTTCGTGCTCTGGACCTAAACATGAAAAATATTTCGAGTGTACTTTATGTCTTTGTCATGCTCATTAAACAACAAGAACAAAACATTGAGTTTACTGTTGTAAGCCCCATTTCTCATACTCAAATGGATCTTTCCGAGTGATCTTGCTTTCCTTCACACTAGTAAAACTCAAGCTATATGCTTCTCTCGAAGGAGCATTGGGTAGGTGGTAATTTAACCTTTTTCGGACCTCCCTGACTAAGTACGAAAAAGGTTCACCTTTTCTTCTATGAAAGTTAAGAGAGTTCTTATGTGGTATGTTTTATACTTTTCTGGCCTCGGGAGACTAAATTGGATGAAAAAGGACACCCCTAGAGTCTTCTTTGGAGTTTTCAGACTCTCTAAATATGAAAACACCAAGTGAGCATATACTAGTTCGGGCTCATAAAATCCATGAATCAATGACACTATCAAGCATTATTCCTCTTCTCTTCAAGCTTGTCAAAAATAAAGAGAGAATTTAGTTGACTTTCTTGGACTCGTTAAAATTTAATAGGAAAGATAAGGAAGAAGTTTTCTTTTGATTCTCAGTCGGTGGCACCATGTCTTCCTTGAACATAGCACTCTTTGTACTTTCTGATACTCATGTTTCAGTGTTCACTTTCATTTCAACTATCACTTTGAGTTTCTTACTCCTCTTCTTTTCCGTTATACCTGGGGAATCTGATCATGTCTCCTACATGATAGATAAGTCTAGTTGTATTATCTGCAAAGTTAAAGTTGCCTTGGGTCATCTCTATGCCGTGCTCACTGTTCAAGGATTTATCCTTGCATCTGATTTCTCTCATGATTCCATCATTGTCCTATCTGTTATTACTTATGTATCCCTTCCTTTATCCAATTCCTAGTCACTCTTGTGATCCGTTGGAGGATCTATTTCCTTCCTCATCACAGTGCATTTACTGACGACGAAGACATAGAGTTTTTTGACGATAGTACCTTAGGATTCACTTTCATTATTGGTGAATTCCTTTGCTTCAGTTGTCAATTATCACCTATTGGTTGACAATCTGTTGAATCATATCCATGTTCAACTTCAACGCATCTATTCACATGGCATGGATTGTACCGGTTCTTTTGGATTTTTGACGAAGACCTTAGGTTCATATCTATGGCCTATGTTGCACAAGATTATGTTGTGTTCACTTACACAGTTTCTAGATATTTGAAGACTCATCATTATTGTATATTGTGGCTTCCATCCACCTTTGTAATATACATGGTCTTGAACCCATATCATATGATGTACTCAAATATTGTAAAGGAGCTAGTGTTCCAGTATATTGAACATGGCATCCTCAGATATGATTTTGTATATGACATTACTATGTATTTGTTTCAGGTACTTCCTCTGCTCCATTGGACCTATGAGTTATCAAGATAATGATTATAATGTATTTCGGCCATTTCTTCCCTCTGACCTCACACATTAGGGGGCATATGTCATCAACCCAAACGGCACTTCTTCATCCTAGTGCCGACATTCTTTATGTTGGTACACAAAAGGACAAACTAGGATTGAAGTTTTCCAAAGCACTATAGATGGTCATGACCTGGGATGCATTTACCTTTTAAACCAACTTGCTATATATTTTTCTAAGTGTTGAGTTGCGTATACAACTATCTTCATTGCAACTCGCGTACTGTACGCAACTATCTACATTGCAACCCGCGTACACCAGCGTACACGGGTTTCCTTCGAGCAACTCGCGTGTCATACGTGGGTTTCCTATATCAATAGTCACATACATCTTAGTTTGGCTTTAAAAAATATAAAACACAATTATTTGATATTAGTTGGGCCCTAATCTTTAACTATCCCAACTGTTTCAACCACCCCAACCTTCAAAACTACTCCATTTCCCAAAGTATAAATAGAGGCCTTGGGGTAGGTAATAATAAATCAAGTTTGGAGAGCAAATTTATGCTGGTGGTATATCTTCAGAAGTCTTGGAGCAGCAGAATTGAGAGTCCTTTGGTTGCAGAGGAGTCCTTGTCTATGAAGCTAGGTTGTACTCTTATCTCATTCACTGATTGTTAATAAAGAGAATTCTTCTTCTAACATTGTGCTGAGTCTATTTCATGTATTATGGTTAATGAATGTATTTGATTATATGTTTGATATATTGTTTATCTAACCTCTTATATATACATGCATGAGATATTACTTGGAGAATTTTCTCTTTACAGGTGAAAGAGGTGCATCCCTAGAAGCTTTGGAGAGAAGAGGAGCGGGAGAAGATCAAGCTTGGATCAACCGTCGGTAATCAGGTAAGTCAAGACTTTCTTCCTATTCCCTTTCCATTTTCTAGTAAAGCTGATTGTCTGCAAGGTTAGTAGTAAGTTGGTAACCCCAGACCCTAGATTACAAGGGTGCTTAATCCTAAACAACAGCTTCCTCTGCTCTACGGTTGCGGTTCTTCCTTTACATGCTTTTTTCCATCGCATGCCTGCTTTTCCTCTTGTGATTGTGCTACAGATTCTTCCCAGTGCAGTTTTCCTGGCCCAACATTTCCCCTCACCAGTGACCTCCACTCCCCACTATTCGACATACTAGAATTATGGTATGGGAGGGAATTCCCACACAATCAACAGAAAGAGAGGGCACAACAATTTCAACATTAAATGACAACGAATTAGATGTCCCCATCTTGGAAATTATAAAAAAAAAAACAAAAAAACAAAAAAAATGCAGTTGTATACATTTAATATTTTTATTTTTATGAGTCGGTGCATAGCTTATTTTTTACAATGTGTGACTTCTTCCAAAGACTATGGTTATCCTTAAGTGGTTGGATACCCCTTCCTGAGTTAACCTGAGGAATATGAGATGACCACATGAGAATCTTTATCTAGTGATGATGATTATGAGCTTCCACTCTTTTCATGAGACACATGAGACGTATGGCCACATGATATCTGGGAAGGAAACCTACCCTCACGTTGACTTGATGTGCATGAGCCTAGTATGATGTCATTTTGTGTTGTTATGTTACGTTGACTTGCATGTTTACTTGTATGTGATGTTTAGCCTTGTGGTGACTCATGATTGATCCTTGCATGGTAACATTGAGCTATACAACGCTTAAATGTTGACCTCCATACTGTTGATGACTAGCGTGACCCCTTAGGGGGTATTTCCACCCTTGCGTTGACCTTAAGATCCCTCCTTAGCCGCCATCCACCATAGCGCTACCATATGTGACTTTTTTGGAGTACTTTGTTGTCATTTTTTATTGAGAGTTGGCCGTATTGTTGTGCTTCTACTGTTTTTTATTTGTGAGGTTTGGATGATCTATTTTAGCATATTTTATAGTTCTGGGTTCTCTCCTTTCACAGGTATGTTTTTCTAGTTCAATAGCATACAACTAACCTAATGCTAAGATGTTGAAGTCTGTTTAGAAGCATTTTTTTTGAGGATAAGGGACATATGCCCTAACATCTTGTTTTGAGTTATCTTATGTTGAATTTATAATTGGGTCAGATATGATATATCATGCTTTTGTTATGTATTGTTGTATTTCATTATCAAGTTAGATCTGATATAGATCACTACTCTTATTACTGATATTGTTTTAAGTACTTTAATGGTTATTGTAACTCATTGTTTCTGGGACATGTTGGACATGAAGGATATTGAGGTATGGTTTTTCTATGTTGGATATGCTTCTCTCATTGTTTCAGCTTTGAGCTTGAATATTTGAGAAAAATAATTATAAAATACAAATGAGTTGAATCTACCTGAGAGTTTGCATATTTTCTCAAAATGAGCTAAAATGTGCATTGGTACATTTTTATGGATCTTGTGTCTTTAGAGTGGCGCTTGTGTAGTCCAGTGAATTTACCCTAGTTTGTTTGCGTTCCTTTATTAATTTGTTGTTCTTTCCTATCAATTGATTAAGTTGTGAAGGTTTTGTGCTTGTGTAGGATCTAGCCTGCTTCTTTGACTTGTTAGCAGTTACTTTTTCTTACTCAATTTCTAAGGATTTGGAGGTTTTTATGAATGTTGTTTTTTCTCAGCAAATGTTTGGGGTTTGGGATGAGTGATAGAGCCACCCTTGTCACACTTATGCCCTCAACTTGGGGGTGTATTTGTAAAGTGCGATCCTATGGCTGGGCGGAAAACCTCTAGAGGAGAATCATTATGCAAATTTGATCCCAAATTAAGTATTTTATCCTATGATGTTTATGCGGATGCACCCTTATTTTCCTATTCCTCTTTATTTCCATGAGACATCATCCAAGGTGTTTTTCGTGTACATCCTATTACTACTTATATTGCATGGGTGTCCACCAAGGAGTTATGAAGCTTTATGGGCATAAAAAAGCCTGTAGAAATATTCTAGGAATTAATTTCTCAAATTTCAGCAGACCAATGTGTGTGAAATAGCAGCAACAAGTCTGATCCCTCAAGTATGGGAAAACCTGGGTGTGAAAGAAACCTTAATTCTCCATGATTGTGTATCTAATCCGCAATGAAGAGTGACATTTTTAAATCTGGGTTAATTACAGTTTCAAGGTGGACATCAGTTTCGAGGATGACATATAGTCTCTAATACTCATTGCCAACCAACATCATTGTAAGATCCTAGAGGTATCCCTCGATTTGAAGTAAAATATTTGCTGCAAATTCTAGGGTAAAATAGCTAGTCTCAAACAACTCACCAACCTCCATATGTTACCCACCAACATTGAATTATGAAAAAAAATTGGAGCCTGCATGGACACTTATATAGACCTACATGGAAGGTCTATACTATGCACGCTTGATAAATACTAGTGTCTCTCTTCTCTGGTGGTGCACACCCTCTGAAATGTGGTCTCTCTCACCATTAGCTAGTCTCAAATAGCTCACCAACCTACTAGTATTTGGCACCACTAGTGAAACTGCTAGATGTAGCAAGTTCCTTATTAGTTGAGTGCATGTGAACAACTCGTGGCAGAAATCTACATTTGTGTGATATTAATTTTCATCAATTATGAAGATATATGTGAGACAAATTAAATAGCTTGAGATGAACAGACCGGAAAGGTTTAAGGGGGGAGCAATTAATCTACATATTGATAGGGGGGGCGGTATGGTTAGATAAAGAAAAACAAATAAAGTGAAGCGGCATTGCGATGTTTTCATTGATGCATGCTTACCTTTTATGAATTTACTAGATGAATGTTGAGACATTCATTATGTGGGCATGTCCTTAGATGTCACGGGCATGTCCCTCACTTGAGAGTAAAAATGCCCCCATCTAGTTAAAAATGCATATAGGGCAATAGAGAAATAAAAATTCCCATAAGGAAATAGAGTAAAAATGCCTGCAGCTTGTAAAAATTCTCGTAGCTAGTTAAATATGCCCACATTTAAGTTTTAGAATACAGTTACATCAATTCTTCAATTTGGATAAGCAGTTGATTTGGGAAAATGTCTGCAACCTGTTGATAAATTCCTTGCATCCAGTTTGTAAATTCCTTTTGGACTGATAAAATTCCCACGCTACCTTATAAAATGCCAACAGGCGTCAAACATATGCACGCATGTCCAGACAAATGCCCGTAGAAATGCACAAAAGGTTGAAAAATGCTCGCAGACAGCCATAGCAATAGATGAAGTAAAATGTAGGAATAAATTAGGTACATTATGTTTTCAGAAATCCATGGTTGTGAGATATTACTTTTCATCGATTATGAAGATATATGTGAGACAAATTAAATATCTTGAGATGAACAGACCAGCAAGGTTTCAAGGGGAGCAGTATGGTTAGATAAAGAAAAGCAAGTAAAGTGAAGCAGCATTGTGATGATGCCATTGATGCATGCTTACCTTTTATGAATTTACTAGATGATTGTTGATACATTCATTATGCGGGCATGATCTTAGATGTCACGGGTATTTTAATGATAAAGTTAAACACTTGACAGGTACAACTAAAGTAAAGTTGTTATGGGAATCCTGAGCTAATAAATATATTCTTCAACTATATTGTAATACCACTCGGATGTAGATGAATTTCCATAAGTCCTTGATTTGTTTAAATTGTATGCTTGATCGTAGCATCATAGGTACAGTAAAAATTCCCATGGCTAGTTAAATATACCCACATTTAAGTTGCAGAATACATTTACATCAATTCTCCAAATTGGATAAGTAGTTGATTTGGAAAAATGTTCATAGCCTGTTGAGAAATGCCCGCAGCCAGTTTGAAAATGCATGTTGGACTGATAAATTCCCACACTACCATATAAAATTCCTGCGGGCCACAAACAAATGCATGCGGGTCCAAAAAAAATCCCGCAAAAATGCACAAAAAGTTGGATATGGTTAGATAAAGAAAAGGAAGTAAAGTGAAGCAGCATTGTGATGTTGTCATTGATGCATGCTTACCTTTTATGAATTTACTACTCTTATTACTACTCTTATGAATTTACTACTCTTATTACTACTCTTATGAATTTACTACTCTTCATCCTAGTGCCGACATTCTTTATGTTGGTACACAAAAGGACAAACTAGGATTGAAGTTTTCCAAAGCACTATAGATGGTCATGACCTGGGATGCATTTACCTTTTAAACCAACTTGCTATATATTTTTCTAAGTGTTGAGTTGTGTATACAACTATCTTCATTGCAACTCGCGTACTGTATGCAACTATCTACATTGCAACCCGCGTACACCAGCGTACACGGGTTTCCTTCGAGCAACTCGCGTGTCATACGTGGGTTTCCTATATCAATAGTCACATACATCTTAGTTTGGATTTAAAAAATATAAAACACAATTATTTGATATTAGTTGGGCCCTAATCTTTAACTATCCCAACTGTTTCAACCACCCCAACCTTCAAAACTACTCCATTTCCCAAAGTATAAATAGAGGCCTTGGGGTAGGTAATAATAAATCAAGTTTGGAGAGCAAATTTATGCTGGTGGTATATCTTCAGAAGTCTTGGAGCAGCAGAATTGAGAGTCCTTTGGTTGCAGAGGAGTCCTTGTCTATGAAGCTAGGTTGTACTCTTATCTCATTCACTAATTGTTAATAAAGAGAATTCTTCTTCTAACATTGTGCTGAGTCTATTTCATGTATTATGGTTAATGAATGTATTTGATTATATGTTTGATATATTGTTTATCTAACCTCTTATATATACATGCATGAGATATTACTTGGAGAATTTTCTCTTTACAGGTGAAAGAGGTGCATCCCTGGAAGCTTTGGAGAGAAGAGGAGCGGGAGAAGATCAAGCTTGGATCAACCGTCGGTAATCAGGTAAGTCAAGACTTTCTTCCTATTCCCTTTCCATTTTCTAGTAAAGCTGATTGTCTGCAAGGTTAGTAGTAAGTTGGTAACCCCAGACCCTAGATTACAAGGGTGCTTAATCCTAAACAACAGCTTCCTCTGCTCTACGGTTGCGCTTCTTCCTTTACCTTCTTTTTTCCATCGCATGCCTGCTTTTCCTCTTGTGATTGTGCTACAGATTCTTCCCAGTGCAGTTTTCCTGGCCCAACATTTCCCCTCACCAGTGACCTCCACTCCCCACTATTCGACATACTAGAATTATGGTATGGGAGGGAATTCCCACACAATCAACAGAAAGAGAGGGAACAACAATTTCAACATTAAATGACAACGAATTAGATGTCCCCATCTTGGAAATTATAAAAACAAAAACAAAAAAACAAAAAAAATGTAGTTGTATACATTTAATATTTTTATTTTTATGATTCGGTGCATAGCTTATTTTTTACAATGTGTGACTTCTTCCAAAGACTATGGTTATCCTTAAGTGGTTGGATACCCCTTCCTGAGTTAACCTGAGGAATATGAGATGACCACATGAGAATCTTTATCTAGTGATGATGATTATGAGCTTCCACTCTTTTCATGAGACACATGAGACGTATGGCCACATGATATCTGGGAAGGAAACCTACCCTCACGTTGACTTGATGTGCATGAGCCTAGTATGATGTCATTTTGTGTTGTTATGTTACGTTGACTTGCATGTTTACTTGTATGTGATGTTTAGCCTTGTGGTGACTCATGATTGATCCTTGCATGGTAACATTGAGCTATACAACGCTTAAATGTTGACCTCCATACTGTTGATGACTAGCGTGACCCCTTAGGGGGTATTTCCACCCTTGCGTTGACCTTAAGATCCCTCCTTAGCCGCCATCCACCATAGCGCTACCATATGTGACTTTTTTGGAGTACTTTGTTGTCATTTTTTATTGAGAGTTGGTCGTATTGTTGTGCTTCTACTGTTTTTTATTTGTGAGGTTTGGATGATCTATTTTAGCATATTTTATAGTTCTGGGTTCTCTCCTTTCACAGGTATGTTTTTCTAGTTCAATAGCATACAACTAACCTAATGCTAAGATGTTGAAGTCTGTTTAGAAGCATTTTTCTGAGGATAAGGGACATATGCCCTAACATCTCGTTTTGAGTTATCTTATGTTGAATTTATAATTGGGTCAGATATGATATATCATGCTTTTGTTATGTATTGTTGTATTTCATTATCAAGTTAGATCTGATATAGATCACTACTCTTATTACTGATATTGTTTTAAGTACTTTAATGGTTATTGTAACTCATTGTTTCTGGGACATGTTGGACATGAAGGATATTGAGGTATGGTTTTTCTATGTTGGATATGCTTCTCTCATTGTTTCAGCTTTGAGCTTGAATATTTGAGAAAAATAATTATAAAATACAAATGAGTTGAATCTACCTGAGAGTTTGCATATTTTCTCAAAATGAGCTAAAATGTGCATTCGTACATTTTTATGGATCTTGTGTCTTTAGAGTGGCGCTTGTGTAGTCCAGTGAATTTACCCTAGTTTGTTTGCGTTCCTTTATTAATTTGTTGTTATTTCCTATCAATTGATTAATTTGTGAAGGTTTTGTGCTTGTGTAGGATCTATCCTGCTTCTTTGACTTGTTAGCAGTTGCTTTTTCTTACTCAATTTCTAAGGATTTGGAGGTTTTTATGAATGTTGTTTTTTCTCAGCAAATGTTTGGGGTTTGGGATGAGTGATAGAGCCACCCTTGTCACACTTATGCCCTCAACTTGGGGGTGTATTTGTAAAGTGCGATCCTATGGCTGGGTGGAAAACCTCTAGAGGAGAATCATTATGCAAATTTGATCCCAAATTAAGTATTTTATCCTATGATGTTTATGCGGATGCACCCTTATTTTCCTATTCCTCTTTATTTCCATGAGACATCATCCAAGGTGTTTTTCGTGTACATCCTATTACTACTTATATTGCATGGGTGTCCACCAAGGAGTTATGAAGCTTTATGGGCATAAAAAAGCCTGTAGAAATATTCTAGGAATTAATTTCTCAAATTTCAGCAGACCAATGTGTGTGAAATAGCAGCAACAAGTCTGATCCCTCAAGTATGGGAAAACCTAGGTGTGAAAGAAACCTTAATTCTCCATGATTGTGTATCTAATCCGCAATGAAGAGTGACATTTTTAAATCTGGGTTAATTACAGTTTCAAGGTGGACATCAGTTTCGAGGATGACATATAGTCTCTAATACTCATTGCCAACCAACATCATTGTAAGATCCTAGAGGTATCCCTCGATTTGAAGTAAAATATTTGCTGCAAATTCTAGGGTAAAATTGCTAGTCTCAAACAACTCACCAACCTCCATATGTTACCCACCAACATTGAATTATGAAAAAAAATTGGAGCCTGCATGGACACTTATATAGACCTACATGGAAGGTCTATACTATGCACGCTTGATAAATACTAGTGTCTCTCTTCTCTGGTGGTGCACACCCTCTGAAATGTGGTCTCTCTCACCATTAGCTAGTCTCAAATAGCTCACCAACCTACTAGTATTTGGCACCACTAGTGAAACTGCTAGATGTAGCAAGTTCCTTATTAGTTGAGTGCATGTGAACAACTCGTGGCAGAAATCTACATTTGTGAGATATTACTTTTCATCAATTATGAAGATATATGTGAGACAAATTAAATAGCTTGAGATGAACAGACCGGCAAGGTTTAAGGGGGGAGCAATTAATCTACATATTGATAGGGGGGGCAGTATGGTTAGATAAAGAAAAACAAATAAAGTGAAGCGGCATTGCGATGTTTTCATTGATGCATGCTTACCTTTTATGAATTTACTAGATGAATGTTGAGACATTCATTATGTGGGCATGTCCTTAGATGTCACGGGCATGTCCCTCACTTGAGAGTAAAAATGCCCCCATCTAGTTAAAAATGCATATAGGGCAATAGAGAAATAAAAATTCCCATAAGGAAATAGAGTAAAAATGCCTGCAGCTTGTAAAAATTCTCGTAGCTAGTTAAATATGCCCACATTTAAGTTTTAGAATACAGTTACATCAATTCTTCAATTTGGATAAGCAGTTGATTTGGGAAAATGTCTGCAACCTGTTGATAAATTCCTTGCATCTAGTTTGTAAATTCCTTTTGGACTGATAAAATTCCCACGCTACCTTATAAAATGCCAACGGGCGTCAAACATATGCACGCATGTCCAGACAAATGCCCGTAGAAATGCACAAAAGGTTGAAAAATGCTCGCAGACAGCCATAGCAATAGATGAAGTAAAATGTAGGAATAAATTAGGTACATTATGTTTTCATAAATCCATGGTTGTGAGATATTATTTTTCATCGATTATGAAGATATATGTGAGACAAATTAAATATCTTGAGATGAACAGACCAGCAAGGTTTCAAGGGGAGCAGTATGGTTAGATAAAGAAAAGCAAGTAAAGTGAAGCAGCATTGTGATGATGCCATTGATGCATGCTTACCTTTTATGAATTTACTAGATGATTGTTGATACATTCATTATGCGGGCATGATCTTAGATGTCACGGGTATTTTAATGATAAAGTTAAACACTTGACAGGTACAACTAAAGTAAAGTTGTTATGGGAATCCTGAGCTAATAAATATATTCTTCAACTATATTGTAATACCACTCGGATGTAGATGAATTTCCATAAGTCCTTGATTTGTTTAAATTGTATGCTTGATCGTAGCATCATAGGTACAGTAAAAATTCCCATGGCTAGTTAAATATACCCACATTTAAGTTGCAGAATACATTTACATCAATTCTCCAAATTGGATAAGTAGTTGATTTGGAAAAATGTTCATAGCCTGTTGATAAATGCCCGCGGCCAGTTTGAAAATGCCTGTTGGACTGATAAATTCCCACACTACCATATAAAATGCCTGCGGGCCACAAACAAATGCATGCGGGTCCAAAAAAAATCCCGCAAAAATGCACAAAAAGTTGGATATGGTTAGATAAAGAAAAGGAAGTAAAGTGAAGCAGCATTGTGATGTTGTCATTGATGCATGCTTACCTTTTATGAATTTACTAGATGACTATTGATACATTCATTATGCGGGCATGTCCTTACATGTCACGGGCATACAGTCTTCATCTGTGGGTGCTTACATACTTATGCGGGCATGTACTTGCATGTCACGATAATTCAAATGATCTGCTAGCATTTCAATGATTTTCCTGCGGACATATTTCCACCTTTATTTCATGCATTTTGGGGTTCAACGGCCATTATCTATTACCCTGTGGGCATGATTAACTAGATGTCAGCATTTTATCTTACTCTTGCATCCATAATGCAATACTTGCAGACATTAAATGTCTTCAAAATATTTTACTAACTCATAGTTATACCTGGAAGCAGGGTTAATAGGGTAGCAATATGGTTAGATAAAGAAAAGGAAATAAAGTGAGGCAACATTGTGATGTTTTCATTGATGCATGCTTACCTTTCATGAGTTTGCTAGATGATTGTTGATACATTCATTATGCGGGTATGTCCTTACATGTCATGGGCATATAGTCTTCATGTGTGGGTGCTTTCATACTTATGTGGGCATGTCCTTACATGTCATGGGCAGTTGACTTACCAAAGACATCTTTGTGGGAAAAAAATATACTTATATTGGATCTACTATTGGTTTTTAACCACCTGGTCCTAAATTTTCCTTAGCCTATGCTTTTCCTGATGCCTTAGTGACCTTCACCTTTTCTTATGGGTCTCGATCTCAATCTGCCAATGTACCTTTGCATATATTTTGGAGATGAAGGGGGTGGACATCCTTGAGGATAGAAACCCCCCAAACTTGGGATACCATTAAAATTAAGTTGAATCCTGACGCCCACCCAATAAAAAGAGGCATGTAGGAAGAACTCGTACTATGAAAATTGAGTCAAACAATAAATTGATTTGTGACTGGTGTAGCTTAAGGGTTTCACCACGCTCACAAGCTAGATTTCTAGTTGTTTCAAGGAAGGGGTTCGTTGAACGAACAAGAGTTTCCTCCTCTGCAAACTTGGAACCTCCTCTATGACCTTGGGCCTTGTTCCTTGGTGAGGTAATTGAAAAAATATCCTCTACGACGTTGGGCCTAGTTCCTTGGTGAGGTAACTGAAAAACCTCCTCTGCAACCTTGGAAACTCCTTTGTGACCTCGAGCCTGGTTCGTGGGTGAGGTAAGTGAAAGATGTAAAATTTCCCTGTCGTGACAAGGGGAAGGTAAGATGGATAGTTTTAATTGTTTATTGCTTTTTTAATGTTTATTAATTATAGTTGTCATCGTAGTCAGCAGGATTATCATGGCCATTGTCTTTATGACCATCATTGTCATCATAGAGAACATCATAGAGGACATCATCGTCAATAGACCCTTTCTTGAAAATGATTTGTCATATGAGTGTAATATGGTGACCATTTCGAAGTTTGACACACAAAGGATGCTTAATAAAGACCATCTCATTGTTCTTATTTCCTATGCCATTGTCAAAGGCCATAGTACAACATGAAAACCCAAAATAGTGGGTGAAGGCATGAAGGTATTGTGAACTAGAGTGGTTTATTTTTGTTTTTGGGAGCTATGATTATTGGAGGGATTTATTTTGCGTGCCTGGGGATATATCCACTATGAAGAAGACTTTCAACACATTTAAAGGGAGCACAATATGAGTGCTAATGTTTTATCCAAGGAAACACTTTCACTCGAGATGGGAAAACTCTCCTATATTGAGATGTTGGATGGAGAGTCCATTGGGAGAGATACCATCCTATTCTTTTAAGTTATGTTATTCAACATAACTGTCGTGGCTTACTCATATTTCTTAGAAAATATTCAAGTTTTTTTAATCCTTTGACTATGCTCTATTGATTGCTCCTTTGGATGAGTTGTTTTCATGGCATAAAAATTCCTTACTTCAGGGGGGATTTTCACTTTACCCTCTAGGTTCTTCCTTGGATAAGCCTTCAGGGCTCATTATGTGCTTCTTTTGACAGCGTGGAATGTCTTTTTGGTGCTAGATTGAGGCTTTCTTTTGTACACCCTTTGATGACGGGTTGTAGGATACGTTTTTGACATAGACTGGGTACTTTGTATTGACAGAAGCATATTATATAAGATATTTTTGAAATTATTAAAACCAAATCAAAATGTGATTTTGAAGTTATAGAAAGTGTTTGTTGTTTTTACTAGTTGGTCCATACTACAACATGAAAAACCAAAACAGTGGGTGAAGGTATGAAGGTATTGTGTGTTAAATTTTCATATGCTTAATTAAGACATCAGTATATCATTTCATTTTTCATAATAAAAGCATATAAAACAGGATCACTGAAAGAAACAGTATCACAAGAACAACACAGATTTATCCTGGGAAAACCCTAAAGGGAAAAACCCAGCAAAAGCTTCCTCAATATAGATGCCCCAAAAAGGGAAAAAGGGAAAACCAACAAGGAGATCAAAAACCTGATTCTCCTCCTTCTCCAGCAACTCCTCTCCTCCACAAGTGCGCTATTCCAAGTGAGTGTGTGTCTCAAATGAGGAGCACTACACCTCTATTTATATTCATCCATTTACTTAAACTTTACTCAATTAACATGTCGGCTTAAGTTAACTCATGTAGGCTCGAGTTACACATGTAGGCTCAAGTAACCACGCTGGGGTGCTAATGACCCACCTTTACAATTAGAGGGGACTACCTCATGACTCTTATTAGTTCTTCCGATTAGGAGCATCGGGGTACAATGTAATACAAGTGGTTCTCCTGGTTGGACCATCGGGGACCACAAAATATACATAAAGAATATTCTTCGAAGTTACAATATTTCAACACTCCCCCTTAACGAGAAGGGTATTCTACATCAACAACAACAAGAGTAGAGATAGCAGACATCATCAACATTAGCAGGGTAACACATCTATAAATCATTGGAAGATTTTCAACATCATGTAGTCTTCATCTTCAATCTTCAGTCTTCATCATCAACAACATCTTCAGCATTTTGATCTTTCAATTTGCAGCGACATCTTCAGCACTTTGACCTTTTGATCAGCAACATCTTCAGCACTTTGACTGGTTCGATCAGCAACAACATCTTCAGCATTTTGATCTTTCAATTAGCAACGACATCTTCAGCACTTGGACCCTTTCGATCAGCAACATCTTCAGCACTTTGACTGTTCGATCAGCAACAGCATCTTCAGCATTTTGACCTTTCAATCAGCAACATCTTCAGCACTTTGACTGTTTGATCAGCAACAATATCTTCAGCATATTCTGATCTGTCAATCAGTATGCCATCATCATCAGCAGCAACAACCTGCAAACCACAACTCAAAGACAAAAAGTCTTTGGATAATTTTTGGACTTAAAGTCTAGGGATGATACAATCCCACCACATTCTCGACAACCGAAGTCACCGGATACAATTACGGGATAATCACTCCCTATCACTTTAGGACTTGAGTCCAAGGATGATGCAATCCTACCACATTCTCGACGACCGAAGTCACCTGATACAATTACGGGATAATCACTCCCTATCACTTTAGGACTTGAGTCCAAGGACGATGCAATCCTACCACATTCTCGACGACTGAAGTCACTAGATACAATTACGGGATAATCACTCCCTATCACTTTAGGACTATGTCCAAGGATGATGCAATCCTACCACATTCTCGAGGACCGAAGCCACCGGATCTATTATGGACAGATGTCCCAGGATGATACAATCCCTCTTCATTCTCGAAGACCGAGGTCTCCGGATCACTTTAGGGAAGGTGCCCAAGGATGATACAATCCCATCACGTTCTCGATGACCGAGGTCACCGGATCTATTCTGGACAGATGTCCCGGGATGATACAATCCCTCTTCATTCTTGAAGACTGAGGTCTCAGGATCACTTTAGGCAAGTGTCCAGGGATGATACAATCCCACTACAGCATCACTACTCCCCCTTTCGGGGAAGGTCCTTTCGAACCACACCAAGCTTGTCTCGAAAGTGTTCAAACTTTACTCGGGACAGAGGCTTTGTCAAAATATCAGCAACTTGTTCATCAGTACTCACATACTGAAGCTTTATAGCTCCCTTCTGCATCATATCTCGAATGTAGAAATATCTGATTTCTATGTGCTTTGATCTGTCATGAAACACAGGGTTCTCTGTCATCTTTATGCAACTTTGGTTATCACATAGAATCATGGTAGTGTCCAGCTCTAGGTTGAATAATCCTGAAAGTAGCTTCCGAAGCCATATGGCTTCACAACTAGCAGAGCAAGCTGCTATATATTCTGCTTCGGCTGTACTTAAAGCAACACTGGATTGCTTTCTGCTAAACCATGAGATCATAGCAGATCCCAAACTGTAACATCCACCTGAAGTGCTTTTTCTATCTGAGATGCTTCTAGCCCAATCTGCATCTGTATAGCCATGCAATCTATACTCGTGACTATTATCATAATATAGACCAAAGTCTATAGTTCCTTTCAAATATCTCATCACATGTTTTGCAGCTACCAAGTGAACCCGTCTAGGTTGAACTAGATATTGACTTAGGGTGTTCACAACAAAAAAAATGTCTGGCCTGGTATTTGTCAAATACATCAATGACAAAATGATCTGTCTGTAAAGGGTCACATCTACTAACTCTGATGAGTCATCAGTTAACAACTTCAGGTTGGAATCCATGGGAGTGGATAAGGCTTTGCAATTCAACATGTTGAATCTTTTCAATATTTCTACTGCATACTTTCCTTGATTGAGAAAGATTCATTCTGAACTCTGCCATACTTCCAGACCTAGGAAATAGTGCATTAACCCAAGGTCTTTCATCTCAAATTCTTCTGCTAGTCTCTTCTTGTTTTCCATAATCTGTTTCTTATTTCCTGTCAAGAATAGATCATCCACATATAGTAGTAGGATGACAGGTTCTTCTTCTATACCCTTGAGATAAAGGTTAGGATCAGCCTTACTCTTGATAAATCCTATGCTCGCCAGGAAACTATCTATCCTCTCATACCAAGCTCTAGGAGATTGTTTAAGACCATATAAGGCCTTCTTCAACTTGCACACATGAGTACGTCTGTCTTCAACTTCAAATCCTTGAGGCTGCTCTATGTAGACTTCTTCTTCGATAACACCATTCAGAAAAGCGGTTTTCACATCCATCTGATGTAAGTCCCACTTCATTATGGATGCAAGAGACATGATAGTTCTAATCGAAGTATATCGTGCTACAAGAGCAAATGTCTCTTCATAATCAATTCCCTCTTTCTGAGAGAAACCTCTGGCCACAAATCTCGCTTTATACTTCTCGATACTTCCGTCAGCTGCATGCTTGATTTTGAATATCCATTTGGAGGATACTATACTTTTTCCTTCTGGCTTGAGAACTATATCCCATACATCATTCTTCATAATTGACTGGTATTCTTCAGTCATTGCTTCTACCCATTCTTTCTTCTGTACTGCTTCTTCATAGTTTGTAGGTTCTTTTTCTACTAGGTCACACATCAAGGCTACATAGTTGGAAAAAGTATTAGGTTTCTTTCTTTCCCTTGTAGAGCCTTCAGGAGCTCCATATCTTTCTGCCTCTCATAGAATTTCTCTTGTCCAAGCAGGCTTTCTTTTTCTTGAAATCTCCATCATGGTAGGTTCGTGCGGTTCTGCCATGTCATGATCTTCAGGAGCCTCATCTTCAGGGAGACACGAAGTTTCTTTACTTCTGGGTGGTGTTTCTTCTTCATATACTTCTTCAATTTGGCACTTCCTGGATCTTTTGAGAGTTGTCTCTTCATCAAACGTCACATCTCGACTGATTTCTATGTGGCGGAATCCAGGAATGTAGATTCTAAATGCTTTGGATACTTCACAATATCCAACAAATATCCCCTTCTTTCTGGCAGGGTCTAATTTGGTTCTTTTCTCTTTTGGTATATGGATATATATTGGACAACCAAATATCTTGAGGTGACTTACCTCAGGATTCTTTCCTGTGAATATCTCTTCTGGAGTTTTTGAACCCAAGAGCACTGTGAGATATTCTATTTTGTACATATACAGCAGTTCTTGCCGCTTCTTCCCATAGGTGCATTAGAAGATCTTGATCATATAACATTGTCTTTACTGCCTCCATGATGGTTCTATTCTTTCTTTCTGCTACCCCATTCTGTTGAGGATTGTAAGGAGTACTTAGCTCCCTTTTTATTCCTGCATCTTTGCAAAAAGCCTCAAACTCTTTTGAGGTGTATTCTCCTCCATTGTCTGATCGAAGAATCTTGATTTTCTTGTCAGAAAGATTCTCTATCAAGGCTTTGAACTCCTTGAATTTCTCAAACACTTCACCCTTTGCCTTCAAGAAGTATATCCAAGTCTTTCTTGAAAAATCATCAATAAATGTGATATAGTATTCAAAGCCACTTAGGGATGTGTAAGACATTGGACCACATACATATGAATGAATCAATTCCAACGTACCTTTTGATTTTGTTTCACTCTTTGGGAATGGATTCTTGATGTTCTTTCCCTTTGCACATCCTTTGCAAATGCCTTCATGCTGGATATTCATATCTGGTAATCCCGTCACTACCTTGTTCACATGAGGTAGAGCCTTGTAATTGATGTGGGCAAGCCTTCTATGCCAAAGTTCACTAGGGTCAGTGGACTCATGCACAAAGGTTTTTTCTGAGTGCCCCTTGAGTTTATACAAGCCCCCTTCTTCTTCACCGATGATGATTGAGTCTTCAATATTCTTTCCTTTGGGCCACATAAGTACTTGACCACCTATGAAGGAAACTCTGAATCCTTTCTTATCTAAAGCTGAGATAGAAAGTAAATTTTTCTTTAGACCAGGTACATATAATACATCTTTCATTTTTAAGGGATTACCTTATTCAAGTTTGTAGCTTGCTTCACCAACTCCTTTGATCGGATATTGATAGTCATATCCTAGGGATACTTTCTGAGGAGAGCTCTTTTCTTCAAGTTTGGACAAAGTTTTCTTTTGACCTGTCATGTGCTTTGAAGCACCACTATCTATAAGCCAAGTGTCTTCTCCAGGAGTCACAGATCCATAGAGGGAAGAAAACAGTACATATTCTTCCGCATCTTCTTCTCTTGCTTGCTTTCTCGAAGGTTCTTCATCTTCTTCTTCTTCATCCTCATCTTCAGCTAGATGAGCTTGATGTCTTTTGTTGTTGTTGATCCTTTGTCGATATTCTTGCTTCTTTACAGGACAGTTTCTGGCAATGTGTCCTATCTTGTCACAGTGGAAGCATTGAAAACCAGAGTAGTCCTTACTTGAAATAATTTCTTTCGATCTTTGGAATCTTCTGGGATGATGATGCTCTTTGTGATTTCCTTTCTTGAAGATGGGTTGATTCCTTCTTCTTTTTCCGGTATGAGTGGCTAGAGATTGATCATCCTCTTTGAGTAATGCTTCTCTATTGGCCACTCTAGTCTCTTCTTGAATGCAATCTTCCCATACCACATCGAACAGCATGCTTTCCTTTCTGGAACACATCATTTGGATGAATGATTCCCATGGTCTAGTGAGGCCATTGAGAGCAGTCGTCACCAATTCATCTTCATCAAGCTTATCTCCAATAGCTTCTAGTTGCTGTTTGATCTGGGAGATCCTTGAGAAATAGTCATGAATGGATTCTCCATGACTCATCTTGGTGCTCTTCAGCTGAGCTCTTAGATTCATCTTCCTGTTGATGCTTCTTCCTTCAAACATTCTGGAAAGGGCATCATACATTTCTTTTGGAGTCTTCTTGGATGACACTTGAGGAATCAAGTGATCCTTAATGGAGTCAGCAATAATTATTTGTGCCTTGATCATATCCTTTCTGTGCTTCTCCTTGGCTTCAGCTTCTTCAGGTTCTGATACTTCCTCTTTGACATACTTATCAAGATCATTCTCTTGGAGAATGAGACCAATCCTGTATTTCCAAGCTCAAAAATTTTCTATGCCTTCTAGCTTGTCTTCAAGCTTGGTGCTTGAAGTCATCCTGATAGATAAAATAAAAATTGAACCTTTTTGTGAAAAGAGAACCTGAAATTACCAGGGAATGAGCTTGAATGAGGTGAGATGTCTGATGTACTTGGATCCTGAGAATCTCAATTCTTCAACTCTCAAATCAGGTGATTCAGCTTCTGCAAAAATTCCTGTCACTGTTTCTGAGATATCTTCGTACTATCTACTCCTCTATGTCTGAAACTTTGCACTGAGGTGACCTTGAATGTTCTTGATTCAACACCACAGGTTTCATCAGAATTGGATTCACCAATTGGGATTTATGACCCTTTTCCCAAGGTAACCTGTTACAGGACTGTTCAGAACAGAGAAGTTGTACGGCATGACACGTGTCACTGGATCATCTTCTGAGTCTGATAATCATACCACTGAAATTAAAGTCCGTTCCCTTTCTGGAACATCTTCAGGAATTCTATTTGGACCTCTGTAGCCCAAGATATTTCAATTCTCCCCAGGTGTCCTTTTTAGGGATGAATTCTGGATGAGGCTGGAACCCTAACTTGGAGAGACCATATCTCCTGGAATATAGCGAATCTGAGGATAAATTTTGTACACAGTGTTCATAATGATTTTATCTTTGTCCCATGCAATTTTCAGCTCCTGAACCTTCGCCAATATCGAAATATAGAGAATGTACCAAAACGTATCAGTTTTAGTATTTAGGGTTTTTCCAGCTCGGGGTCAAACTAGGGTTTGACTTTCCCGGAGATTCACCCAACCAAAAATCTTGATCCAGGTTTCTAAACTTCTATTTTGATGAGGGGAGAATTCCTATGCCAGGCTCACAAGAAAAATCCTCTTCAATAAGAAGCCCTAATTTCCCGTACCGAAGATTGAAAAATGTCGGAATCGAATTCCGCTTCGACAGAACGATGCACCCTTCAAAGGAGAGTCAGCCTAGCCTTCTTTTGCTGATTGATTGTGGAGAGAGAACCAAAAATAAGAAGCCCTAGCTTCTGTAACTTGTGGAAGCTGCCCTATTTAGGTTAGCTCTGATACCATGTTAAATTTTCATATGCTTAACTAAGACATCAGTATATCATTTCATTTTTCATAATAAAAGCATATAAAACAGGATCACTGAAAGAAACAGTATCACAAGAACAACACAGATTTATCCTGGGAAAACCCTAAAGGGAAAAACCCAGCAAAAGCTTCCTCAATATAGATGCCCCAAAAAGGGAAAAAGGTAAAACCAACAAGGAGATCAAAAACCTGATTCTCCTCCTTCTCCAGCAACTCCTCTCCTCCACAAGTGCGCTATTCCAAGTGAGTGTGTGTCTCAAATGAGGAGCACTACACCTCTATTTATATTCATCCGTTTACTTAAAGTTTACTCAATTAACATGTCGGCTTAAGTTAACTCATGTAGGCTCGAGTTACACATGTAGGCTCAAGTAACCACACTGGGGTGCTGATGACCCACCTTTACAATTAGAGGGGACTACCTCATGACTCTTATTAGTTCTTCTGATTAGGAGCATCGGGGTACAATGTAATACAAGTGGTTCTCCCGATTGGACCATCGGGGACCACAAAAGATACATAAAGAATATTCTTCGAAGTTACAATATTTCAACATTGTGAACTAGGGTGGTTTATTTTTGTTTTGGGGAGCTATGAGTATGGGAGGGATTTCTTTTTTCATGCCTGGGAATACATCCACTATGAATAAGACTTTCAACACATTTAAAGGGAGCACAATATGAGTGTTGATGTTTTATCAAAGAAAGCACTTTCTCTTGAGATGGGAAAACTCTCCAATATTGATATGTTGGATAGAGAGCCTATTGGGAGTGATACCATCCTGTTCTTTTAAGTTATGTTATTCAACATAACTGTTGTGGATTACTCATCTTTCTTAGAAAAGATTCAAGTTTTTTTTAACCTTTGACTATGCTCTACTGACTGTTCCTTTGGATGAGTTGTTTTCATGGCATATAAATGCCTTACTTCGGGGGGATTTTCACTTTACCCCCTAGGTGCTTCCTTGGATAAGCCTTCAGGGGTCATTATGTGCTTCTTTTGACTACGTGGAATGTCTTTTTGGTGCTGGATTGAGGCTTGCTTTTGTACACCCTTTGATGATGGGCCGTAGGATACATTTTTTAAATAGACTGGGTACTTTGTATTGATAGAAGTATAAGATATAATATATTTTTGAAATTGAAAATGTAATTTTAAATTTATAGAAAGTGTTTATTGTTTTTACCAGTTGGGGTTCCATGATAAATTTTTGTTCTCTGTATATTGTTGATTCTATTTTTTATTTATTATTTTAAAAGTGGATAAAATTGTGAAAAATGTAACAATATTGATTCCCCCCCCCCCCCCCCCTTTCATATTGTCCAATAGTGTACCATTTAAATGATTATCGTTATTAATTTTTTGTATTCATTACTTTAATGATTATTAATGCATCTCTCTATTTTATATTATTGTGTTGATTAAAACAATTAATATACCTATATTTGTGCTTTTTACAATTTATATGTGAAATATTTGTTCATTTTTGTTGCATAGATTTTTTTAATATGTATGACATCTTCCGAGGACTATGGTTATACTCAAGGGGATGGCCACCCCTTTCTCAGTTAACCGGAGGAAGATGAGATGACCAGTACATGATCTTCCTTATCTAGTGATGATGATTATGAGCTTCCAATATTTGCATGAGACACATGAGACGTATGACCACATATAGTTGAGCAGTCCAGGTAACCTACCCTCACGTTGAATTGATGTCCAAATTGTCTTGTCCTTCTTATCATGTCATCATCCTTTGTCATAAACCTTTATATTCATTTTTGCAATGTCATCATCATTTTCCACCAACATCCTTTTTCCTTTATTGTTGTACCTATCATGGGAATCCTCCATCCAAGTGGTCGTACAATATAGTTGGAGAATATCTTTATAAACTCAGGCTTCCCATAACAGCTTTACTTTAGTCGTACCTATCAAGTGTTTAACTTTATCATTGAAATGCCCGTACATGTAAGGACATTCCCACATAATGAATGTATCAACAGTAATCTAGTAAATTAATAAAAGGTAAGCATTCATCAATGACAACATCACAATTTTGCTTCACTTTATTTGTTTTTCTTTATCTAACCATAATGCTCCCCCTAAAACCTTGCTGGTGATCTATTCATCTCAAGATATTTAATTTGTCTCGCGTATATCTTCAGAATCGATGAAAATTAGTATCTCGTAATTGTAGATTTCTAAGAACATATTGTACCTAATTTATTCCTGCATTTTACTTCATCTATTGCTATGGTTTCATGTGGTAATTTTTCAACATTTTGTGCATTTATGCCCGCATAATGAATGTATCAACAGTCATCTAGTAAATTCATAAAAGGTAACCATGCATCAATAACATCACAATGTTGCTTCACTTTATTTGTTTTTCTTTACCTAACCATACTGCTCCCCCTTAAACATTGTTAGTCTATTCATCTCAAGATATTTAATTTGTCTCAAGTGTATCTTTCGAATCGATGGAAAGTAATATCTCACAACTGTAGATTTATGCAAACATATTGTACCTAATTTATTCTTTCATTTTACTCCATCTATTGCTATGGCTGCCTACGGGAATTTTTCAACCTTTTGTACATTTCTGCAGGCATTTGTTTGGACATGCATGCATATATTTGACGCATGTGGGAATTTTATAAGGTAGCATGGGAATTTTATCAATCCAACGGGAATTTACAAACAGGATGTAGGGCATTTCTCAACAGGGTACAGACATTTTCCCAAATCGACTGCTTATCCAAATTGGAGAATTGATGTAAGTGTATTCTTAAACTTAAATGTGGGCATATTTCACTAGTTGCGGGAATTTTTACAAACTGCAGGAATTTTTACTCTATTGCCTTGTGGGCATTTTTATTTTTCTATTTCCCTATGGACATTTTTAACTAGATGGGGGCATTTTTACTCTCAAGTGCGGGAATATTTGATGCTTGACAATATTATTGAGGCCTAGATGGCGTTTGTCGAGTCCGCTTGTGGGAATATAAGGAAACTCCTCTTGCACCCTTGTGTTCACCTTAAGAGCCTTCGTTAGGTGCCATCCACCATATCGCTACCTTATATGACATTTTTTGGAGTACTTTGTTGTCTTTTTTTATTACAAGTTGGTTGTACTGCTGTGTTTCTACTGTTTTTTATTTGTGAGGGTTGGATGATCTATTTCATGTTCTTTTCTAGTTCTAGGTTCTCTCCTTTAACAAGTATGTTGGTCTAGTTTAGTCTCATGCAAGTAACCTAACACTAAGAGGTTGAAGACTGTTTAGAAGCATTTTTTCTGAGGATAAGGGAGCTCTGCAATAACATCTTATGTTGAGTTATCTTATGTTGATTTTATAATTGGTTCAGATCTGATATATCATGTTATTGCTATATGTTGTTGTCTTTCATTAACAACTTAGATTTGATATAGATCGCTACTCTTATTACTGATATTGTTTTAAGTACTTTAATGGTTATTGTAACTAATTGTTTTTGGGACATGCTGGACATGAAGGATAATGAGGTATGGTTTTTCTATGTTGGACATGCTTGTGTCATTGTTTCAGCTTCGAGTTTGAATAATTGAGAAAAATAATTATAAAATACAACTAAGTTGAATCTACCTGAGAGTTTGCAGCTTTTCTCCAAATGAGCTGAAATGTGCATTAGACATTTTTATAGATCTTGTGTCTCTAGAGTGGCACCTTGTGTAGTCCAGTGAATTGAAATATAGAGAAGGTTCTGCTCCTGGTATAGGACTAGGATGGGGTGTTACTGAGGTAAGTAATTTTGAATTTTCTCCTATTGAATGCCTTTGAGCCTGAACTTTTGGTGAATTTTCAAATATGGAGTGTGACATTTATTTTTCATTGTTTTTCACTAAGTTTACTTCCTCTACTCTTCAGGTGTTTCTAAAAAGAGTCAAATTATTAAGGCTATGATTGCTTCCAAAGCTCATTGGTCATGACCGATTACTCAACTTCTGGAATGTCAATTCTATGGTGAGTGTCAGTAGTTAATTCATAAAGTTATCATTTTCATCCTTTATATTGTTGTTATGAGTTTGTCTTGAACAAGGGAAGTACCACTGTCAATATCCTTCTTGAACTCTTCGGTAGTTTTAGGTCTTCATATTCGTATTTCATAACCTACCAAAATTTTCTTGTTATTTTCGAAAGGTATTTTGACTGTGTGAGACACAAAGAAGTTTACATGTTTTGTCCTCTTTCATTCACTGCCTAATACTATCAGTTTATCTTCTTGGTTTATCTGTACATGAATGTCCTTATCTGAATATCTAAGAGGTGTTCTTTTACATATTAGATTCTGATAATAGTTCTCCTGAGATCCCACACAAGTATAATTCATTTTAGGCTTGCTTTCAGTGCTTAACTTGCCACATTTAGATCCTTTCTATGATTTAGAAAGATGGGACTTATGTCTCACATGTAGTTGAGTCATCAAATGAACTGTAAAGGATTAATTGAGGCTTCAGTAGGGGAAACTTGAGTGGATTGTTTTCTAACTTCTAAATGACAATATAATTGATTAAAAGTATAGTGTTGAAGGAATGGAGTGGTGTGGTATTCCACGAGAGAGGTTGTTATGTGGCACACTTTCACCTTATGGTGTTGGTTTTATGGGCACACATTCAGTTGGGCTTCCTTGTCTGTTGCTCTACATAGTATTTGATTTTTCGCGAGGGGCTTCCCTATGTACCAATAATACCAATATTTCATTTTATTATATTCCAAAGTATTGTTGTTCCCCACGTTTCCTTCTATTGAGGCCTGGAAATTCGCAGGAAACAACAGCAAGGGATTCTCCCCAGTCAACGTTCCCAACTAGCCTGTGACTGTTTGGTACGGGGAATCCGTCCGGTTTGCGGTTCGGCTACCGTAGGTCAAATAACAAAAGAGTTTACCGGTTGCGGCCCGGTCCACCGTGTATTTTTTGTATTTTTTGACTTAAGTATGAAATGCACGTGCCTAATTAATAATGCAGGGTGATAAAGATGCAAAGAGAAGTCACAATGTGATGCGCAAGTTCTTACCTCTCGTCTTAGAACTCACAAGCATCCAAATCATATATGTGCAATAAAAATACAATACTAACTAAACTATATCTAGAGAGCTGGATATTAATTCATGAGTAATGCAATATTGTTCGTGTGTTATGGCAAATCACAGATAGTTGTTCTTATAACCAAACATACAGACACGAATAAAAGTATATATGATAAGATAGCTCATCAACAATTAAACTCCCATTACTCATAGTGGAAAAAAGACATCATAAAGGTACTGAAGAACATTCAGACAAGAACATAGGTTCAGGAAATTAGAACGCTCTTACAGCTAATGAGACACAGGTGAAAACGAAATAGTTCACATTCAACATTGCTCATTTAATCACATTGATATATTCCACGTAGCACTTCCTCCAACATGAAAAATTTGCAGTCTCTGGTTGTAAAACTAAATAGTTCCTCTTACAAGCATTAAGTTACAAGATTTTTCCAGGGAAAAATCCCCCTGTAAGTTCTAGCTTTCAAATATTTAAACTAAAACAGCCTACCGCTTGGGCTACCCCCAAACGTACGACCTTTCCGTCCCTCAAAACGCTTCATCTTCTCATTTTATTTTCTGTACACATTCATGATTTGATTAGTATCTGATCAATATTTCGGGTCTGTGCCTTTGTCACTATTCACTTTGTCTTTTCCTTTGTTTTTCCTTCTTGCAATCCTGCTGGCCACGGTTCGACCTTTTCCAAAAAACGCCCCTCTATGCCTTCGCGCCATGGTAGTCTGAAAAGTCCTTTGATCCCACCTGTGATTCATCAAAGTGTATCATTCACTGGGATTACATTATAAAACAAAACGTCAAATTCTATCAATCAAACGGCTGCTCAACAAGAAAGATCCTACATTGCATTACTGCTAACACGGCAGGGTAGACTTATCCACAGCCACATACGCGGGCCTAACAGGCGATGAGTGCTGCGAAATGCTTAAGCACGTCGGAGTCAAAAAAGTTAAGACTTAAGCTGCGGGCGGGAAAACTTCAAATCGGCAATCAGAAGGAGAATGACATTGGACAACAAGTGATTCACACAGCCGCAACGGCAGAAAGAAAAAGACTATGGATAAGCGACCTTCATCGACAGCGGAGTGCTTTACACTTCGGGTGCCTAGCCACTTTGGGAGCCGCAACGGCGAAAGATCAAAAGGTTATAGCCATGCGACACGAATTGGAGGGCGGAGCGTTTTACACTTTGGGTGCCTAGCCACTTTGGGAGCCGCAATGGCTAAAGATCAAAAGGTTATAGCCATGCGACACGAATCGGAGGGCGGAGCGTTTTACACTTCGGGTGCCTAGCTACTTTGGGAGCCGCAACGGCGGAAGAAAAAAGGACAACAGCCTCCGATCTGAGTGACAAAAAACTTTAAATTTGGTAGCGATTGAAAATGTTTCGCCTCTGAAACAACATTTTGCAAAGGACAAAAGGCCTGACCCATTTTCAACTCAACAAAACAAACTCTAAATCTGCGATCTACAACAATTCCAAACATGAGCAATTTATGAAAACCAGGATGAAAGATAATCTTCAAAAAGAAACCATCAAAATTCAAGCATGACCAAAAAGTTCAAGGATCCAAATAGTTAAAAACCACGCTAAATCATGAGAAGGGGACCAAAATTTTAAGAAATTTGGGGAAAACAGTTGCAGCTGCAACAATTGGCGACTACCTAGTGGACCTAGATCTCTGGACAATTTCCTCCTTAAGTAACAGACTATTTAACAATAAAAACAATCACATTGAATTCTTTTAGATATATGGATTTCCCAAATGGCAGATATATGAACTTTGAATCATTGAGGGTAGTCCAATTAGGAAAATGGAAACCAAGATTTTAAAGTCAAGATAACTCTTTTGAGGCCAGAAATATGAGTTTCATTTTTTCATCTGTCTTCGGGCAGCTTCCAGCTTGGACACCACAGGATCGTAATATATGGTAAACAGAAATATTCATTTGTTCCTCATTCCCGTGCCATTTTGCACCTGTGTTGTGCTTTTGGACTTTTTGTCCTGCTGAGTCCTCCTCATGCCTTTCTTTCTGAATTTTTTATTCAGGTTCCTCTATCCATAGTGTCCTTTTGTGTGAGAGATGTATGTAATTTTCAGCTCACGGACGGAGAGGAAATTTTGGCAATTTTATACTCATGTGATTTAGTACTTTGTTTTGATACATATTGCTTTCTTAGGATTTTTGTCTCTTCTTAGCCTTTTGGCTTTCAATTCTTGGCATGGGATCATTTATATATAATATACTATTTACCCTGCTTCCTTCCATGGATCTTTTGCTGTCACCCCCTAGGACATTTTAAGTGTGAGATGGATGGAGCCTCGAAATAGTATTCCAGACCTTTTGATCTCGAGTTACTTTATAGGGATTTAGCAGGACTTCAATGCGTTCATAGCCATTTAGGAAAACTGCTAAACTAGAAGAAATTCTATCAGGTAAAACCATAATACACAGTCTTGTAATCAAGGATTTTAGTTAGTGAAGAATTCTAATGCTCTCCATGCAACCAAAGCTTGCTTCTTTTATTGAAATCAAACAGAAAATCTAAACTAAAACAAAACTAAACCTCATGACTCAAAGACTATAAAAAAATGGCCAAGCCAAATTATTTATATACAAGATAGAAGAAAACAAACAAAACTCAGGAAAAATAAGGCTTGAGAACCAAACCATTTACCGGTAAGTTCTCTTCCCACCCTTGTAGATCTTGCAACTTATAAGTAGAAGGGCCAAGCTTTTCCGCAATCTGAAAAGGACCTACCCACAACTGTTGGAACTTCGTATGTTTCCCTTTCTCATCATGGGGGTGATCCCATTTGAGAACCAAATCTCCTACCTCAAAGTCTTTGGTTCCTGCCTTATGTTTGTCGAACCATCTCTTTATCACCTCTTGTTGTTGCTTAAAGCGCTCTCTGGCTTTATATCGAGCTTCTTCCGCTTTCAGGAGATTATAGATCCTTATTTGCAAAACTTCATCATCCGACCCTCAAGACTCTTGAGCTATTATGGAAGAAGGTAGCATGATATTGGGAGGAAGAATGGATTCTTTACCGTACACAAGGGTATATGGAGACACTCCTATCGAAGACTTGGGGGTGACTCTATCATCCCAAAGGGTGTTTGGTAGCACTGAGTGCCAACTCCTCTGGTTTTCTATTACAGTCTTCTTTAAAATTCTAATCAGATTTTTGTTAGAGGATTCATCCAAGCCATTTCCTTGTGGATAGTAATTAGCAGAATAATGCAATTTTATTCCTTTATCATGAGCGAAAGTAGTTAATTTAATGGATGAAAAGTAAGTAGCATTATCAAAGACTAACGAAACTAGAACTCCAAACCTGGTCATGATATGATCTTGCAGGAAGCTAATGACCGTGTCTTCATTTATTTTGCGCAGTGGGACAGATTCGACCTAGCGAGTGAAATAATCGGTCGCAGTCAGAATGTACTTGTGTTGTAGGGAGGAATTCAATTTTATTTATCCAATAATATCCAACCCCCATTGCTCGAACGGCTCCATGATCATCACCGGCTTTAGGGGTGCTTCTGCTTTAGGTTGTCTCCCACTACACCTTTGGCAAATATCGCACTTCCTGACATGTGCGTGTGCATCTTTGAAGAGCATAGGCCAATAGTAACCGGCTCTGAGGATTTTGTGGGCTGTAGTATCTCCTGAATAATGTCCCCCAACAAGCCCGTCATGCAAATCTCTCATGACTTTCTTCGCATCTTCTTTCTCTAAGCATCTAAGCAGAACTCCGTCATAATTTTTTCTAAATAATATTCCTTCAACAATTTGATAGGAAGCTGATTTAAGACGCAGCGCTCTTCTTTGCTTAGAATTCCAATGTTCTAGCAATAGTCCTGCCTACAGGTAATGCACGAGGTCCCTATACCAAGAATCGGGGGCTGTGAACAAAGAACATACATCCATCAAATGTAATTCAGCCTCATCTTCCCAGGTGTGTTCGTCATTGTTCCCGTTTTCAGTCATCAGTTTGCACAACCCCTGCCCTTTGACTATAGAGGCTGGTTTGAACTCAAGGTCATACTCTTGAAGAGTCGTTACCCAATTCCCCCTTCTTTCTCCTAACTCCTTCTGTACAAAAAGGGACCTTACAGCTGGGTATGGGACAATCACCTTGGTTCAATTTTTTAATATATAAGGCTTGAATTGTTTCACTGCTTTGAATACTGCGTAAGCTTGTTTATCAATTGCTGGGTAATTTAATTCAGCCCCTTGTAGACCAGTGCTCATGAAAGATATTGGGAATTCATCCCCCCCATCTTCCTTTTGGGTAAGCACAGCTGCTAGTGAATCATCGGATGCAAAAGTATATAGAATAAAATCTTTGTCGAAATCTGGGCTTTTCAGGGAGGATGCGTGTGCAACAGCAGTTTTAATTTTGTTGAATGCGTTCTTCTCAATCTCAGTCCACTTGAATTGTGCATTTTGCTTCACCATCTGCTGTAGAGGCTTGACAATCTGAGCGAAATCAGGCACAAATCTTCGCACGAATTTTATTGTTCCCATAAATGATTGCATCCCCCTTTTATTATGGGGCAAGGGAATCTGTTCAATGGCTTTAATCCTTTCCGGATCGATAGAGACTCCCTTCTTTGAAACTATGTGACCAAGCAGCTTACCCTCCGTAACAACAAACACACATTTTTTGGGATTGAGTGAGATGCCATATTTCCGACAGCGTTCAAAAATATGCCTTAGGTGGAACGCGTGTTCTCCTCTCCTCTTTGAGAAGATTGTAATACCATCGAGGTATATCACCACACTACGTCCAATCAAACCGCGGAAGGCTATGTCCATAGCCCTCTGGAATGTGGCTCCAACATTTATAAGCCCAAAGGGCATTCTTCTATAAGCGAAAGTTCCCCATTTGGTCCTGAATGTCATCTTCAACCTGTCTTCTTCAGCTACTAATACTTGATTCTAGCTCGAGAATCCATCTAGTAAAGAAAACAGTTCAGACCCTGAGACCATTTGTAGCAGTTGCTCCATGGGTGGAACAGGATAGTTACCTTTTTCTGAAGCATGGTTTAAATTCCTGAAATCCACGCACGGCCTGATTTCTCCAGATTTTTTCCTTACTGGCACCAAATTTGAGACCTACTCAGAGTGTCTGACTTTAAAAATGATTCTAGCATCCAACAATTTCTTAACTTCACTCTGGATCAACGGTTCCAATTTTGGGTGCATTTTTCTTAAAGGTTGCTGATACGGCTTGACGCCAGCTTTGATGGGGATAACATGCTTGATCATGTTGGTGTCATATGTCTTCAAATCTTCGTATGTCCAGGCGAAGACATATTTATATTGTTTAAACAGACTGACGAACTTATCTCTTTCTGCTGGTGAACAACATTTGCCAAGATTCACATATTTTGGATTCATCTCAGTCCCTAAATTTATCAACTCGAACTGTAGAGATGAGCTGTGAGTCTTCACGTTGGCTGTTCTTCTGAACTTTTCATTTAAATCGAACATTCTTTCTAACGTTCTAACTCCTTTAGGGATGAAATTATCATACTTCAGCTCGGCCTGATGTTCTTCATCGTCTATAATTGCTCCTTTAAATACCTCGTCATTTGTTAAGCATTCTATGATCTGCTGATCGTCATCGAATACTCGTATGTTGGTGATCATATCAGGTACCGAAAGCCTGAAAAGCAATTCAACAGAGCATCGATTATTAGTAGGTACGAGCCTAGCGGCTAATGTGGCCAACAAGTCAGTTGCTGGATTTTTAAGTCTTGGGATTGAAACAATATTAAATGCATTAAAACATTTGAGCAGATCCCATACCTCATTTTGATAAGCTTTTAGGTGAGGGGAAACACAATGTATTTGATTCCGGATCTGTTTAACAATTATTTCAGAATCTCCAAAAACTTTTAGATTACTTACCTTTAATTCGATTACTTTCTTCAAAACTTGCACCAATGCTTCATACTCAGCCGTATTATTCGTACATTCAAACTCTAATCTACATGAAAGAAAATGTTTATTATTTTTGGGGTCGATCAGGACACAGCCGGCCCCTGACCCTTCTAACATCTTAGAGCCATCCAAAAACAAAGTCCAGAAATCGCTACCTACTTCATGAGAATCTATTCCTACTGCTAAGTCTACTATTTTACAGTCGATTTCATCAGTCTGTGAAAATCGAAGGAGATCAGGCTGGGTGTCTGATGTGTTGCTGGCTTCTTCTGCTTGGTAATTTCCCGGTTCCAACTCAATAAAATAATTTCCCAACACAGAATCCACTGGTTCATTCTTCTCCTCCAGTTGAGTGACGGTATTTCATGTGAGGCTCCTGCAAAATTTTAATTTGGTTCGGGCTTCCTTTATATGGCAGCCACAGATGCGACCAATCCGAGGCAAAATAGCCATTTAGTTTGGCCGACCAATCTCTGCTCAGAACAAGACCGTAAGCGTCTGGTATATCGGCCACCACAATGTTAATAACTTGGCACACTTTATTATTTGACGCCAGGCGGACTAGGACATCCTCCATCTCACCAATTACCTTTACATCCGTCCTGTCCAATTGAACAACCCTCCACGTGGATGGCTTAGGCTGCCCATTTATCTTTTTACAGACTGATATTGGCATGACGTTAACCGACACCCCTGAGTCTACCAGGAAATTATGTACATTGTGATTAAAAATTTCGAAAGTGAGGAGGAAAGGTGGATGTTTGCTTTTAGACTTACCTCCAATGCCGGTTTCTCCAATTTCTTCTTCTTCATGAGGTTGATTGTCGGTGGGCAGCCTCTCATCCAATGCTTCAAGCGCTTTCAATAGTCTTTATTTTTGCTGCGGCACTTTACACATTTCAAATAGTGAAACATTCACCTTTACCTTCTTTATATCTTCCACAATGTCATAATCCATTTGCGGTTCAATGAGATGCGGTTTATCAACATTCATTTTTTCTTCATTGGGCTTGGCCAGCGCATCATTATGCCTAGGATCTTGGTTGGTAATGGTGAATTCGGGAATTTTATCAGCTGCGGAATTATTTTGAAACTTCTTAACATTTTTCTGCAGCCTTTTGATTTTTGGGAGTATGAGATTGTCTTCTTTAACCGAACCTTGGCTTCTTATTGTAACGTTGGTTTCCATGACGTCCTTGTAACCCTGATTCTTTTCTTCTTCAGGATCAAATAATGAAACAGAATTCCACAAAATCATGGTTTCCTCTTCTTGTTCCTTCGTTGAAGTGGTACTCTCTTTTCTTTCTTCATCTCCATCTTCTGTTAATTTAGAGTCCAACAGTTGATTCATAACCAACGTCACCGAGTTTATCCATTGAGGACAATTCTTTTCAGAGTGTGGTTGCTGATGGAAAGTGCAGAAATTGTCCATGCCTACCTCTGTTAAATTCATAGATGCAGAATTGTGTGGAGGAGGTTGGGACTGATTGTTATCCTCCCTTTTCTTGTAATAGGGTTTGTAGAAACTTTGAGTTTCCTTCTCTTTCTCCAAGTATTTGATCTTGTTAGAAAGCTTCTGCATCATTTTTGCCATACTCTCAAATTCTGGTGATTTCTCTTCCTTAGGCTTAGTAAACAATAAGGCTTTCCTTCCCACACCTTTCTCTCCTGACTGTTTGGGATAATCTTCGATACTTTCTCTTTCAGCCTCCACTATTTCCGCCTCTTCATAGGTTTCCGCCAAAGTAGGCTTGGCTCTTATTTTGGCAAACATGGCCAACTCAGGGCCTAAAGCTGAGGTATAATATTCAATCAGGACCTTGTCCGAAGGTTTGTCAGCTTCAGAAAAATTCTTGAGGTATGCTGCAAATCTTTGAGTAAAGCTGTGCACCTTCTTCTTTCTCTCTTTTTTCAAGGAGAATAGTCCTTTCATGAGGGCTGCATGAGTCGTTTGAGTCACATACTTACTTCTGAAAATTCTCTCGAAGGTATCCCAATCAGGGATAGAGTTTGCAGGCAACCCAAAATACCATGATGCTGCAGCTCCTTTAAGGGTGTGGGGAAAAAGTCTGCAAACTACATCCTCATGCTCCCCCGCCCTTAACCCTTCTATGGCCAAGTAAAAACTTTGCAGGTGGTCATCTACTAGTATATTCTCACTTGGGTCAAATTTGGGCAGCATCTTCTCAAAGGCTTGAGGTAAATCTTGTAATGGAGGTGTTAGATTTAAAGGTGATCTAGCTCTCCAGGCAGGTGATGGATTCGGTGGGTTTGGTGGTGTATTGGCGTTAACGCCTGCCATGAGTTTGGGTGGAGAGTGAGGAGGCGAGCAAACAGGAGTGTGAGCAGGAGAACTGTGAGGAGTATCTGGGCCTTCTTGATTCAAAGGCAGTACAACTTCTCGTAAGGCTGTTTCCACAAGTTCTTCCCAATCCCCAACTAGCACTGAGTCTTCCAATATAGGACGATCTTTTCTTTTATATTCTCTTCTGGGCAATTCAGGGATGATCGGCAATCCTCCAATCTTCTTCACATATGCCCTGGTGTGTCTTCTCAGGTTATTAACAACCTCATTGTCAACAGAAAACAAATGTTCTTTACTCCTTTCTCCCGGAATCGGATTATGAAACCCACTACTTTCAAAACTGTTACCGGTGGAATAATCTCGGGAAAACAGGTTTCCTCGGCCAGCCATGCACTGGCGGCCCTCCTTCTAGCGCCAGAAACTGTTGAGGCCTGGAAATTCGCAGGCAACAATAGCAAGGGATTCTCCCCAGTCAACATTCCCAACTAGCCCGTGACTGTTTGGTATGGGGAATCTGTCCAGTTTCTGGTCCGGCTACCGTAGGTCAAATAACAAAAGAGTTTACCGGTTGCGGCCTGGTCCACCGTGTATTTTTTGTATTTTTTGACTTAAGTATGAAATGCACGTGCCTAATTAATAATGTAGGGTGATAAAGATGCAAAGAGCAGTCACAATGTGATGCGCAGGTTCTTACCTCTCGTCTTAGAACTCACAAGCATCCAAATCATATATGTGCAAGAAAAATACAATACTAACTAAACTATCTCTAGAGAGCTGGATATTAATTCATGAGTAATGCAATACTGTTCATGTGTTATGGAAAATCACAGATAGTTGTTCTTATAACCAAACATACAGAAACGAATAAAAGTATATATGATAAGATAGCTCATCAACAATTAAACTCCCATTACTCATAGTGGAAAAAAGACATCATAAAGGTACTGAATAACATTCAGACAAGAACATAGGTTCAGGAAATTAGAACGCTCTTACAGCTAATGAGACACAGGTGAAAAGGAAATAGTTCACATTCAACATTGCTCATTTAATCACATTGATATATTCCACATAGCACTTCCTCCAACAAGCAAAATTTGCAGTCTCTGGTTGTAAAATGAAATAGTTCCTCTTACAAGCATTAAGTTACAAGATTTTTCCAGGGAAAAAGCCCCCTGTAAGTTCTAGCTTTCAAATATTTAAACTAAAACAGCCTACCGCTTGGGCTACCCCCAAACATACGACCTTTCTGTCCCTCAAAACGCTTCATCTTCCCATTTTATTTTCTGTACACATTCATGATTTGATTAGTAACTGATCAATATTTCGGGTCTGTGCCTTTGTCGCTATTCACTTTGTCTTTTCCTTTGTTTTTCCTTCTTGTAATCCTGCTGGCCACAGTTCAACCTTTTCCAAAAAACGCCCCACTATGCCTTCACGCCGTGGTAGTCTTAAAAGTCCTTTGAGCCCACCTGCGATTCATCAAAGTGTATCATTCACTGGGATTACATTCTAAAACAAAACGTCAAATTATATCAATCAAACGATTGCTCAACAAGAAAGATCCTGCGTTGCATTACTGCTAACACGGCAGGGTAGACTTATCGACAGCCGCATAGGCGGGCCTAACAGCCGATTAGTGTTGCGAAACGCTTAAGCACGTCGGAGTCGAAAAAGTTAAGAATTAAGCTGCGGGCGAGAAAACTTCAAATCGGCAGTCGGAAGGACAATGACATCGGAAAACAAGTGATTCACACAGCCGTAACCGCGGAAAGAAAAAGACTACAGACAAGCGACCTTCATCGGCAGCGGAGCGCTTTACACTTCGGGTGCCTAGCCACTTTGGGAGGCGCAACGGTGGAAGATCAAAAGGTTATAGCCATGCGACACGAATTGGAGGGCGGAGCGTTTTGCACTTCGGGTGCCTAGCCACTTTGGGAGCCGCAACGGTGGAAGATCAAAAGGTTATAGCCATGTGACACGAATCGGAGTGCGGAGCTTTTTACACTTCGGGTGCCTAGCTACTTTGGGATCTGCAACGGCGGAAGCAAAAAGGACAACAGCCTCCGATCTTAGTGACAAAAAACTTTAAATTTGGCAGCGATTGAAAATGTTTCACCTCTGAAACAGCGTTTTGCAAAGGACAAGAGGCCTAACCCATTTTCAACTCAGCAAAACAAACTCTAAATCTGCGATCTACAACAATTCCAAACATGAGCAATTTCTGAAAAACAGGACAAAAGATAATCTTCAAAAAGAAACCATCAAAATTCAAGCATGACCAAAAGGTTCAAGGATCCAAACAATTGAAAACCATGCTAAATCATGACGAGGGGACAAAAATTTTAAGAAATTTGGGGAAAACAGTTGCAGCTGCAACACCTTCATTGGGATTTTTGTTGTCATAAAATAATATCAAGCTTTTCATCCACTCTAGGGTTTGTTTTCACCTTCTAGGGATCGATTTTTCTCATTATGTGCCACATGATCAATGTAACAAAGAACTGGAAAGTGAAGAACAAGAAGAAGTTGTTTCATGGCCCTATTTTCTACCTCCAATTGGTGTTTTTTTCTCATTACCCCAATATTTAAGCAGATAGGAAAAAATACATGGATTATGTTTGCTTTTAGAGAAGCACCCATTGTTTGATCCCTTAGGAGAGATATTTTAGTCCAAAATGAATTTGTTCCATGCCCCTTGATTTACTTCAATTTGGGATTTATTGTCTTACTACCTGAATGTTTAGGCATATAGGGAAAGCTTTTTGGATCCTATTTTATTTTAGTGAAGCATTTGTTGTTGGATTTCTTTCTGCAGCTCAAAGTTTAGGTTTTACTCATATGTCATGTTTATCATTTCATACTACTCACTTTTTCTTGACCTTAAATTAACATAGACCACTCTTACATTTTTTTCCCTCATAATCACCTTTGTTAGATCAGTCTCTATCTTTTTCTCACCCTTTTCCATGTTCACCTGAGTATGTTCATCCTTGTATCTTTTTCTCACCCTTTTTCATGTTCACCTGAGTGAGTTTAGTTTTATATCTTTTCCATCTTTTTACAACCCCTTTTTATATTCACTTGAGTGAGTTCACTCTTGTATGTTATCTTCATATTTTTTCAACTCCTTTTCATATTCACCTTTTCGAAGTGAAACCCAAGTGATTCTTTCACCTTTGTTGATGGCATCCATGGTAAATATATCAATGTAGAGTTGTAGACTAATGTGGCTAATCCATGGGGATTTGAACCAAGCACATGTTGGCATAGAACCCAGCAATATTGGCCTCAACTGGTCGAATTAACTTCTTGAGCTCTCAAAATACTTTACTTAGATGCATTCAATGTGATTTGATTAGTGGCTCTTCAATGAGTTGTATGCAATGAAAAGGCTTTTAAGTGGCATTTTCTTTGCCATAAGACTGTTGGTTTGTTGTTTATTGAGAGCATTTATTTTTCCGAAACTATAATTATTTTTGTTCTCAGTGTTTGGGTGAACACTTAACTGTCCTCATGGGAGAATAAGCAGTAAATAATTGAAATACTTATGCCATAATCAGTTCAAGTAGCAGAATTTCTAGGTAAGTCCATTATCACAACTATAAGTCCTTTCCAGAATGCAGGTATGCCTAGATTTGAAATACAATCTTTGCTGCGAATTTATATTTTTGTTTTTTAAATGCATAGTAAACGTTGCTATAGCGATGTAATTCTAGTTCTATAACAACATAGAAACGTTACTATAGTGACGAATCAGTGCTTAGTCGCATCTAAGCTGGAATAAACGCTTGTCTCTATAGCAACAGGTTGTCATCTTTATAATGACGATAGACCGTCGCTATAGCAACGGACAATGACTTGGCCATTTCTTGGTGTCAACATAATTTTGTGTCTATAGTGATGGGTTGTCGTCGCTATTGCGACCAACCTACGTCACGATTGTGACTAATGTACATCGCTAAGCCGAAGTGATATGAAATAATAGCTTCATTTTGTGACAAATTTCCGTCGCTCCCACGACGCAAGATGAAAAATTCTCTTGTTTTTGCGACAATATTCTATCGCTATAGAGATTCCCAAACAACACTCAAACAACGCAATTTGACTTAGTCATTTGGTTTTCCCACAATAAACCGTCGTTATAGTGACGCGCAAGTGTGGCTATAGAGACCCATACACGTCACTATATCGACGCTTATTGTTTTTTTGAAGCAAAATCCATAATCACCACATGTTATCAATGTTCTGTTGTTATACCGATGGAATATTCGAAGAGTGGCTAATGCGATGAAAATTTAGGCTTCTAAACATCGCTATAGCGACGGATATGTGTTACTATAACAACGATTTTCCGTGGGAAAAAGGTTCACATGTACTAGTGTGTGCATTCACATCTCTTGGAATATTATGTTTCACATTGAGGGACTTATAACATCAAATGAAGCATGGGACAAGCTTGAATCATTGTTTGGAAAACAAGATAAGATTAGATTCCATATTCTGGAGAATGAACTAATTGCACTACGACACAGCAGTTTTGAGACTATTCATCAATTCTTTTCAAAATACAAAACTCTAGTACTACAATGCAAACAATGCGGGATAGAAAGGATATAGGAGCATCTCTTACTATCAATTTTGAGCAAGCTTAGCTTAGAATTCTCAGTCCTTGTCTCTAATTTACATTCCCAAATATTTTTCATTCCAAATTGGAAGATGCCTTCTCTAGATTCTTTTGCAGAGTCTTTGATACATGAATAAGACAAATTGATTCAAATGGGAGTTCTTCAAACCTCCAAGAATATAGCACTCTTAGCTGGGGACTCTAGCAATGTGCAAGCAAGAGGAAAGCCAAATGGGAAGGAGACCAAAAAAACTGATTCGAATCCAAAGGAGAGTCAACAATCTTCCATTGGACCCTTAGGTTCTAAGAAAAATAAGAAATTAGAGAAGGACAAATGTCCCTATTGTATGAGAGGATTTCATCCAAAGAGTCAGTGCATGAAGAAGACCATTGACCAGTTGACAAGGCTCCTTGAACAGAACAATATTTCCCTTCCACAAGGTGCAAAGATGTCTGAATTTGGAGAGAAGACTAAGAATATGAGAGGTTCCATGCTTTGAATGCGGGATTCACACAGTCAAAGGCCTATCTGAATGATTTAGGAGAATCCATCCACATGGTTTCCTCCAAATAATCCTTCACTACTCTAGATATCTCAGGAGGACCTAGCATTCATATGGGGGATAATTCATAGATCCCATCTATTTGGAGAGGTGCTATTAAAATCCAGCATGGAGAGTTCAAGAACGTACTCTATGTGCCCTCTCTTGCAACAAATTTGTTATTTGTTTATCATATGATACATATTGGCTCACCAAAGCAAGTTGTATTTGGTCTACCGAGATCTCAAATGTATCAATTGGGAAGATTATAGCGAAGGGTGTTCCAAACCATGCCTCCAAGGCATATGAATTCTCACACTTTCTGCCATACTCATCTCCAGTACAATCTCAGCAGCCATTCGAAAGGGAAGGTACAAACTCTCTTTCATATCCATTTGCAGATAATTATATGTTGTCTAATATTTCAGTTTTAGAAGATGAGGAACAAGATCGGCATGATCTTGATATTAATATTGTACCTCAAGATTATTTAGATCTAGATCTAGCTCCTATCCAAATCAGAAGCCTAAATGGGATGAAAATCTCATTGAAGTAGCTGGGAATGTTGTTGGGGATCTAGATGATAGAAGAAGAATGAGGTCCCAATATCACAATGAACATGTTGCACTTTCTCACATATATTCGCTACCTACAAAGTGGTGCAACAAACTTCCATAGAGATGCTACTTGATGATGAATATTGATCCACAATTTGGCCCATAAATGAACAAAATGGATCGTTTCATTCCTCCTCTAGAAAGAAGAGATAAAAGCAATGTTTCGCAGATCGGAAGAATATGGAGAGGTTCACATGCACAGTCCCGGGATGTTGATGCAAAGAAGAATCATGATTTTGCATGGTTTCTCCATAGAGTTGTAGATTGCAGCAATTTTTTCACAAGTTTTTGCTCAAAGAGAAAAAAATTCTCTTAAGTATGGAAGCTTGTTTCCTAATTCCTACTTATTTTGAGGGGGGATTTCCCATGAGGTTTTCCTCATTTTCATTATTTTATTAAGTAGTATTTTATTCATTTAGATTGTATGGGTGACTTTTGGCCTAGTTTCCAGGGCTCAATTTGTCCAAAGATTGGATTAAGGGGGAGATTTAAGATTAATTAATCCTCATTTGTCCAATATAGTCTATTTGGTTATTTTTCCTAACTTAGGAAGTCATAATCACTTAGCTAGAGTATGGGGGACACACCTAGAGGTTATATTCCACTTACTGCATGTGCATGCATGAGTTTATGTGCCTTCGAGACCAATACCTACATTATAGGAGCTCACTCTGAGTGCCACTAGTGGCCCCCTTCAGTTGGATATGGTAGGTAAAAATTTATGTTGAGTTATCCTCCAGTTACAATCAGTTAGATCACTTTCAGTTAGCCTAGCGCCAGTTTTTTATGCATGCAAGGAGTGTGGCGCCTTTTATCCACCTGCCTCACCAATTAACTGATTATAGACTGATTTATACATCCAGATTTAAACTAGTGAGCTCCGACAATGATTTATACACACTGAGTTATCTAATCAATCAGTTAGAAATGATTGTATTATTGTATTAATGAATGAAGATTAATGTTGTGATTATCTTAGGAATTCTTGTCCGATTTATCTGAAATTTGTGTCATGAATTTCTTGCTCAGTGTACATTCTTTTTTATTATTCCACTACATAATTCCCTTCCTACAACTTTCATATTTTCATGTAGATCAATGGTTCACAAATTTAACATTCATCTCCTAGGGTTAGGTTTATGGTTTTCTGTCTCTCCAAGCCTTTATGATAAAAGTCTCTTTGGCCTCCTTTTTTATTTATCTTGTCACGAGTGAGTGTACTCGTTACATCTCTTCTCATAGATACAGCTACCACCATTCTAGTTGTTTTTCTTTTACAGTTTTCTATGTTTCATTCATTTAATGGAATATGAGTTTACTGTATCACTGTGTTTATTGCTATATATGTGTATGTGAATATATATATATGATCTTTCAATTCGTTCTCACATAAATCTGGATCATGTTGTCAGTTATGCCTTCAAGCAGCAGTAATTTTTTTTAAGGGGAAAAAAGGTGGATCTTTGTGCTTGGATGGTTTATTTTGTTAGGATTATTATTAATCCTCCCTTTATCTCCTATTACCACATAAAGTCTATTTGTTTAAATTCCCTAGCTTAGGAGGTCTCGTCACTTCACCAGTTCATGGAGGACATGACTAGTGGGAATCTTCCACTTACTACACCTTTCTGCATGCATTTTGGAGCTCCAGGGATCAATCCCTATTTTATAAGAACCCACTCAGAGTGCCACCAATAGTGTCCAGCATATCACCCCAGTGGGTCATTAATTATCTTCATTTTGCTCTGATCCCCATCAGTTAGATCACTTCCAATGTCTCTAGCGCCAATTTGCATGATTCATGCGAACATGGGCGACTTTGCTCACCTACCCCCTTCAGTTAACTGATTTTAACTAATTGTACTTGGTTATTAACTATTTTGGTGATCTGTACTTGCACTAGTTATCTATTATGGTGATTTTCTCACTCCTAATTAGCTCTAGAGTCAGTCTAGGTTGGTAGATTCAACTACCTGAATAGTTATTCGAATTATTTATTGATATTGTATTATATATTCACCCATAATATGAATACTAAATTAATGGAATATTTCTCATATTGTTCTTCAATTATTCTTCTCTTATTTTCTCTTGTTGCATTATGTGAGTAGACTATTTTTTCCCAAGATCTTCTTGTCAGAATCTAATATGGTATCAGAGCCTGGCCAGGCTATTCGAATCTCCCTCATAGTAGGTTGATTCATCTTACAAAAATTATCTTTCTAGTTGTGTGAAGGTATTCAGTTCTCCCACCAGAAGTGCAACAACAGATCATGGATGTATCTAAGATAGTAACCTTGACTTCATTCAATTATTATGAATGGAAATCCAAGATTGAGATACTATTGCGCAGCAAAGGTCTCTACAGAGTTACTATGGCCTTAGAAATCGAGCCTAATGCACTTGTTGAGAAATTAAGGTGGCATAACAGGAAGGATGAAACTTATGGCTTGCTTTCTCTCTCTCTCTCTCTCTCCAGAAATTATTTTTCATCTTAATGGCTTGACATGCCCTAATGAAGTGTAGATCAAACTTGAATCTCTCTTTGGAAATCAAGATGATCTTAGAGGACATCAATTGGAGAATGATTTTATCTCATTGAGACCAAGTGATCAAAACCATTGAGGAATTCATCACCATGTTTAAGTCGCTAGTACTTTTGCTCAAGCAGTGTGGGATTGAGAAGGAAGAAGATCAGTTAATCCTCTCCATTCTATCAAAGTTGCATCCAAAATAATCCGTTTTGTGTCAACATTCTATGCTACTAAACTTGTAGTTCGAAATTGGAGTATTCCATCCTTGGCTGCATTCATAGAATCTCCCACAAGAGAAGATCAAGATGATTCAAATGGAGACTCTCAAAACCTCAAAGGACCATGTGCTTGCTACTCTTGGAAGCAAGAATCTCAAGCCCAAAGGAAAGCTAAAAGTGAAGGATAAAAAGACAGTCAGACTCCGAAGATGAAGGTTCTAACTCTACTGATGAAGGCTCGAATTTCAAGAAGGGAAACAAGAAAGGAAGATCACAGTGTACATGTTGCATCAAATCTTCTCACAATGAAAATTATTTCTTTAAAAAGAAAATGAACATCATGAATTAGTTCCTCGAAAGAAACAACATTGATGTTCCAAATTTTGCAAGAAGGAAAACATATGTTGATCCCCAAGGGCACTGTAACATTGTGCAATTCAAAGGTAATGATGCTCATGCTTTGGTTTCTAGAATAAAGTATGTTTCTGATGTCTCTGATTTTAATACTCATTCTGATATATCTGAATCAGAAATCTATTTGCCTTCCCTTGAAAAAATACATATCAGTCTCCCAGAGCCATCTCCTCTCAATACTAGTTTTTTACCACTAGTTTCTAACTTGTCTTCATCTGAATCCTTCAAAATCCATTCAAATTCTTCTTTCTCTAATTTAGAAGATGTTTTTCAACATAATAAGCATGTTATGACACCTATGTCCCATCCATTTGATACTCAGAAGACCCTACAACTCCCAAACTCCTTAGTTGGTAAACTATACAATTTTTTTGTTTCCTATATTGTATCACTGGTGAAAGTTGTTATGGTGTCTTTGTTTTCTATAATTGGTTGGTTTTCCTTATCATTGGTTGTAGGTGGGTTGTTAAAAAAAATTGGGTCTGATATAACCTTTATTAGGTCAAATTTTAGATCCTTATGCTCACCAAATTTGTCGAATTGTCAATATAGACTAGCTGCACCTAGTTTTCCTACTGTGACTCAACCGAATTTTGGAGCCACTATACCTTGGTTGCTTGTTGATCCATGTGACTTAATTTCTTATATATCAGAGCCTAATAAGATTTATTATAGAATTAAAAAGGTTTCACATCATTTTGAAAAGAAGGTTCATGATCGAGTTCACCATTATGCAGCTACACTAGAAATTGAGCCTGTTGATTTCATTGATGTTCTTTGTTTAGGAGATGATTGCACATATCTCTTTTCCATATCTGATTTTATGTTCATATCTGATATTTTATGTTTTCACATCAATAAGCATTCATATGATGCTCCTGCATCACCAGAAGATGAGCTACAAGGGGCTTCTCCTCATGCTTTTTGTTTACACAACATTGAAAAACCGATACATGATCAAGGAATCTACAACAACTCTACAAAGTTTTTCACCAAGAAGTAGTACATCCATCTTATTCAAGTGAAGAAAAAATACAGAGTGAAGATATTCATTTAAATTATGTTCTGTGTCCATTTTTTAGGAAGGATTTTCCCCATGCGGTTTTTCCTTTTTTCCTCATTTTTTTCATGGACAAATAATTTTTGCATCTAGATTGTAATGGGTGACCTTTGGTCTTAGTTACCAGGGCCCAAGTAGTCCTCCCTTTGTATCATTTTACCACATAAAGTCTATTTGTTTAAATTTCCTAGCTTAGGAGGTCTCATCACTTCACTAGTGCATGGGGGACATGACTAGTGGACATATGTCACTTATTGCACATTTCTACATGCATTTTGGAGCTCCATGGATCAATCCCTATTTTATAGGAGCAGTGTCCAGAAGTTCACCCCATTGGGTCTTTAATTATCCTCACTTGTGCTCTGATCCCCATTAGTTAGATCACTTCTTGTATCTCTAGCGCCAGTTTGCATGATTCATGGGAATATAGGTGCCTTTGCTCACCTACCCCCTTCAGTTAACTGATTATAACTAATTGTAACTTATTGTAATTGGTCATTAACTATTTTGCTGATGTGTAGTTGCACTATTTAGATAATATGGTGATTTATCACTCCTAGCTAGCTCTAGAGTCAGTCTAGGATGGTAGATTCAACTATATGAGTAGTTATTCGAATTATTCATTGATGGTGTATTATATATTCACCCATAATGTGAATACTAAATTAATGGAAGATTTCTCATACTTTTCTTCAATTATTCTTCTCTTATTTTCTCTTGTGCAATCTGTGTGAAGACTATTTTTGGCCCAAGATCTGCCTGTCATAATCTATAATATTTATGGAATTTACAGTTATTTTTTATTCGCTGATTGGAGTTGGCATAGATTGAGGGATTGTGTTTTTATTATGTGGATAATATCAATTGGAGTTGCATTCCAAGGCTATGGATTGATCCTTGTGTTGTTCAACATGATCTTTGTGCTTGAATGGCTGATTTGCATATTCATGGTGGATTTGATTCGGTTGGTAGATGGTTATGGATTGATCATTGTGTTGTTCTACGTTATCTTTGTGATTGAATGGTTGAGTTGCATATTCATGGTGGATTTGATTGGGTTGGTAAATAGTCAATGCATTGAATTGTTTCCTACTTAGGAATGGGCAAAAGATAAATGCAACAGTTGTAGCTGAGCGGTTCATTTCCCCTTCTTGTGCAGGTGATCATCTGTTACCGAAACATTTGTCTCCAAATGTAATTCAGTGGGTTTGATGGGATGGTATTGTGGTACTTTTTGAAGGTTTGATGGGGATTGTAAACCATAACATTGCAGGACCTAGCAGTGATATGAGGTTTTGTAAGGTAGTTCAGTCTAAAATGGGCTTGGTACATGATGTCTTGTAAATTGATCTGTCAGAGCCTAAAATCCACTTGAATTATCACAACCGGTTGCACCTGATGCTGAAGTTCATACAAGTAGTACTCAGTTCACCTGCCCCCACGCCCTCCCTATAGCCCCACTCACGAACTAGTAAACTCCTCACTCTAGCAACACGTCTAACCATTGTTTCGTATGGCGCACGGGTATCCTCTATCGGTGGGTATGTTATATAAATAGGGGACATCTCCTTTCCTTCCTCTCTCAGGTATGTCGGAACGATGGGTAACTTCTCTATTATCGGGTATGTCAGAACGATGGTATCCTTCCTTCTCTTCCGGGTATGGATTGAATGGGTACTTATCTCGTCGTCTGACGAAATTCTCTTCTATCTAGGCAACTATATCTAGCCACAAACACATGATGTCTGGCTATTGTATCGGTCGTTCTTGCGTAACAGGTTCGGCCATCCTTTGTGTTCGATCAACTCTATCGGGTTCTGGGTTTCTTGCAGCTCTATCTCGGGTTCTTTCTGGCCGCCATACGCTATAGAGTTGGCCTAGCACGTGAGGCAAGAAAGAAATCGTAGTTCACCTTCGCAACATACCCATGGTCACCCCACCCATACCCAAAAGAAAAGGAAGGTAGGCCCACAACAACACTGGTCGAGAATAGACATCCCCGTTCAAACAGAACCAAGAGAAGATAGAGTTAATGCATACCCCTTTTCCAATACAGAACAAAATGTTATCACCTGCTGGACCGGGTGGAAAGAATAACAATCATTACATACGTTGCACCGTTCAAAGATCATACGCCAGTCATACATAGATATGATCATAGCCCAATTGTCATTGCCATAAGCTCATAGCTTATAGCTGGTAGCCCTAGTCATTGTCTTTAGATTATAGCCACTCATAGGCAGTTTTCATTGCCGATGCCAATCACATTGCCTGAGGGTCATTCCAGAGGGTCCTTTCATAGTCCCGTATGATGGAGGATGTCTGCTTACCGCATGATGGCTGCTTTTAGTCCGTTTACGCTTTCTGTTTGCTTTCTAATTATATATTGCCTCTTTGAGAAGTGCCGGTGGGATCCGCCTATCTCGGAACAATATACGTCAGATTAGCCCTCGCTTGATGGGGAGTGATATAATTTCGAGCTTCAGTCGTGTAAGCCCAGGGGAATAAATTACTTGAGGCCTCAGTGACCTTGGTTGAGTAAGTGACCATGCGTAAGGCGGGTGTTATTAGGCAAATCTTGCCTGGCTTTCCTTTAAGTGGTAATTGAAACAGTTAAAAGTGGCCTATTGAGTTATCCTATATGTGAACCTGGCTTTGAAGTGGGAAATTAAGTAACAAAAGTGAATTTGGTCAAAAGTGGGCCAAATCAATTTATAGGTTAGTTTTGTAGTTTTTTGAGATTTAAGTTAATATTTAACTAGCTTATTAATGAGATTTAAATAGACATGTTGATTTATGTTAATGGAGTGGTTTTATGACCACATGAATGACCACATTTGGTCCTTGCCCCCACTATTGGTTGCGCTTCCGTAACCTCTTTTCTCTTTTTCCCAAAATAAATACCCATTTACTATTACAGCACAACACTGAGCAAGTAGGTAAAACTATGGGTCGAGACAGCGAAGGAGAAAATTACTGAAACTGCAAGCAAGAAAGGAGAAGTGGTAATAATGAGAGGTGTTATTTTAAGGCTATCGATTGCAACTCACAAGTGAAGAAAACACCTAGACATATCCATGCAAAGAGAGCAGAGACCCACCCACAAAGATCAACAGAGAATCGCTTGCAGGAACAGTGGAAGCCCATGGATCAATAACACACATACATCTAATAGGAGGCACTAAGTACAAAACCCACATGCAGAGAAACATGTGAATCTATTGCAGAAGGAAAACATTTAAAGAAAAACAAACCCTAGAAGACTATACGCAGCTCCATATAGTGACAGACACAGGGAAGGTTTAGACGGAAAACCCCATGGCGGAAAATATGTGGCAAGGAGCCACTCCTCATCAAAACACATACCTCTGATCATGCGTGGAAATATTGAACATAGGATGGTAGAAACCAACAAACCATGAAACGAACCATCGCAAAGATCCATCGTTAGAACCACGTGCAGATTCCATAGAACCCCTCCAGGATGAACACGGCTTAATGAACATGTAGTAAGAGTTTGATAACAATCATGAATTCCCCAAATTCATGTATAATACTATCAAGAAATAACATGGAAACATGAAAATTCAGCTGTTTTTCGTTATGCCCGAGAGAGCGTCAGTTATTTGTGGCTCACCCTCATTCAGACAGACACACATGAGAATACTGAATGCCAAAAGAAACATCAATTTTCTAGTTTCCGAGGCTTCCAAAACACTTTGTCGACCTAGCATGCAGCTTTTAAAATCACGACACAACTACCAGCTTTTAAAATCACGACACAACTACCGAAATGGAGATCTCGCACCAGAGGCAAGAGGAGGGTACTACTAGGTTGCATTGCTGCATTTTTTCATTTCATACTCAGTTGTCTATGATCCTAAAAAGCAGAAATTGTAGGTAAGATTACATTTCAGGTCTATCTATTAGGGTAATGGAAAGTGACCTTCGAAGACTGAAAATTGTTCCTAGTCTTTGTGTGTCCTTTTTTTCTAAAGGTTCATTTTTTATTTAATTTTTATTTTGAGTGTTCTAAATTTTAATAATTTTAATTTTTTTTTGTTATAGGTTATAGTTTGCTTTAATTTATTTATTTTTTTCTTTCTTAAGTTTTCTTTTTAAATGACTTATTAAGTATTATATATCTTTTAAAGTCTACCAATGCTGATTTAGATTTATTCCAAGGTGTATATCCAAGATCTAACCCTTGTTTTGAGCTCTTTTGTCAAATATGCCATGAGGAGATTCCTGTAGCGCAAAATTCGGGATCTATACCATAAAGCGCTGCAGGAATCATGAATCATTGGGAAGAGTGGTTGATTGATGATATAGCGTGGTCGTTGCAATCGAGGATAATGAGAACTCTTTAGATACCTGTTTAATGTATAATGACACATGTACATAACCTTGTTCCATCCATCATGACAAATGTATGAAGATGTGTGAATATGATTGAGAAAATCGTGGTTTTGAACTGCTATGGTTTTTGGCTTGGGTTCTGAATCTCACTATTTCAGAGCGTAATTTGAGAATTCTTGAATTTTCCTAAGGAAGTAAACAGGCCAAGTTACAGTATAGATATGGGAAAGAGTGGAAGTATTAACAGGTATGAACCTACAGACACAAGTTGGGCTATTAAATTTCCAGAATGTGCAACATTATTCAAAACAGCAGGGTGTTTTAGCTTCTTTGGGAAGATCATTGGTTTCAATCCTAAAGTTTCACATCATTTCACCCAGAATTTCATCAACAAGACTGTAACATTTCATACTCTCGGGTTTGAGCTAACAGAGGATTTAATAGTTGAATCCATAGGTGTCCCAACATATGGAGAATCCTAGTTTAAAAATATTCCTTTCAGTTTCGACCCTAACAATTTTTTACTACTAGGAAATGAAACCATAGATTGGGGCAAAGGAGTTCCATTAGAAAAGTTTAAGCCAGAATGGAAGGAAGCCATTGGTATTGTACATAACTATATTACATGCGATGGTAGGTTCGCATTAGTATTTAAATACCACGTTAGATTTTTACAGCATTTAAATCAGCATTCCAATATGAATTTGCCCTTATTTATCTTAAAAAGTCTCCAGAAGATGTCAAATAGAGTCAAGGGACATTTCAACCATACAAACCAATCTATATTTCACCATGGCTTTATCAAATTGATCATATGCACAATCTTGCAAAAGAAAAACAGGAGTTGGGATCACTTCTTATTCTAGTCAGGGTTTACTAATGAACAGGGTGATCATGCAAAGAAAAGGTTGACTAATAAACAATTTGGTTTTGTTAAAAGATTTAAAAAAGAGGTGGTTGAAGATTTAGTACAAGATAACTTTCAAGAAAATAGTTCAGTTCAAGGATTCAGAGATAATGTTGATGAAGATCGAGGAAAAGCATTGGATGATGAGCGAGAGCGCAGTCTGAAGAATGAAAAAATGGAGAAGACATATGATCTGAACCCTGATGAAGATATTGGTTCAACAGAACACAAGAAAAGTTTGATAGGTGTAAAGGAAATCTCAACTAAAGTTTATGTTGTAGCTGATTTGAAGGGTAATGTTTCGCAAGTCCCAGAGGTAAAGTTACAGAAGAAATCTCTTATGCAGTTGGAAGGATCGAAATGGAGGCCAATGACGAGAGCCACCAATAAATTCAGATTGAATATGAAGTGAATTTTAAACCCTAAACTGAAAAATGAGAAGGTTACAATCATTGAAGATTCTTCAGGTGAGGAAGATAATGAAAGTGAAGAAAATTTGAGCCCACGGTAAAATTTTAGTCAAGAAGATCATTTAATATCATCAGAGTTGACTCAAGAAAACCATGAAAGTCCAGAAAAGCAGGTTGCTCCTATTATATAACAGGGTATGACTTCGGGAGCTTCATTTGCAAAGGAAGCAATGAAGGATAGGCAGGAAGAAGATTTAATCTTTAAAAAGTTGAATATTCCATGGTTGTCAAACCAGGATTCTACATTACATGGACAGGTGTATATGGATTCAGAATTTGAAAATATCAGGAAAAATTTACAACAACATAAGTCACAGATTGATTTTCTTAATGAAACTAATGATAGGTTGGGAATGACAAATAGGAGATTAAGAGAAGACCTGGAAGACAATAATGCACACTATCAAAAACCCATAGTTCTCTCGAAAGAAGCATGGAAGAGAAAAAGAGAAATCTAGAATCAAGCTAAAGATTTAATCCAGCAAGTTCAGAAGTTAAGCAAGCAGAATAAAATGTTATTAAACAGAATTAGAAATCTGGAGATAGAGCAGGAGCGAACTAAGAAGCAGTCTCATGCCTTGGAGGGGATCACTATGCTAACAGAAGCAGCCAAGCGGTTATGACTGCTACCTAATTTTCAGTTGTTAAGTATTTTGTTTTCTTATAACACACACAGTAGTTAACATTCTATTGATTTTAAAGATTCGAAGTTAAGAAGTAACTATTTTTGTAACTAGTTCAAATTTAGACCTAAAAGACAGTTATGAATCAGTTATAAAACTGCTCTAGTTTGTAAAATGATAAAAATAGGAAGGTTCATTGGAATAGGGTTCGATTTTTGTTTCGAGAAGAGTTCTAGAGCTTAAGACTTTGGATGTATGTTCAGGCTGATGCATTTTAACTCTCATGTAAGTGTTGAAGACTGAGACTGATCTATTTATAGATATAATCCATTTTTTCCTCTATATTGTTTTTTTTTTATGTCATGTTTAACCACTCAACGCATGACTTCATTTCTTGATTAATGTTTTTATTCATGTAAATGCTTATGCGATGTGGATAGAACCAATATTGTGCTTCTTAATGTTCATGGTTTATATTTATTATTTATGTGTTTATATCTCAGTCATTCATGTTATTTCATGACTCAGTTCCTGTATTAGCTTGTTGATTGTTTACCTTCTTGTAAATGAACTTTCCAACCAAAAAAATCACAAAAACCAATTCCATTTTTTCTTTTTGTTTTGATATTGTACTAGCTTGTTCCTTTGTAGTCTAGGAACAATTTCTAGCACAAACATATTTGGATTTGTTGCCGGGGACAGAAGTGAAACATATGTTCCCTGGGATATTAGTATTGATCTGGTTTTGAGAGGTGAATGAAATCAGAAATCTTTCAAACTACATTTGCACTAGACAGTGTTTCACATTGGCTACTAGAAAGATTGGAACAAGAAGAAAATCTACTTCACCTTTACATTCGGGCATCTCAGACCCAGAGTAGATTTTGAAAGAAGCTAGGAAAATTCGGAGATCTTTGTCATCTCCTTCTTTGTTTACTCCTGGTCAATTAGAGTCAACATCCTCTTTTACATACTCATATCTTAAAACATAAGAAGGAAATAAAAATCTTTCTTGGTTAGCTCCTGCTACACCAGTTGAGACCTTTCTGATTCTTACTACTCCCTTGTCTACTCAAAAAACAAAAATTGAAGTTCCTGGTAAAACTCCCTTGTTTCAGTTTAAGCCTTATAAAATCTTTTCTCAGCCAAGTCCAAGCAAAGTTAGTCAACGTTTTTATTCTATAAAACAAAGTAGTTTCACTATGGCAGCACAGCAACCTCTGGACATGATGGATCGAATGGTAGCTGCTAGATATGCCCCCTTAGTTCTTCCTCAACCTCTAAATGCTCTCCCTGGAGGGGACTATCAAAAATACCTTCCTAGGTTTAATGGTTAGGGTGAGACTACTGTTGAGGAACATTGGGATGCATTTCTAAGTTATGTAGACAATCAAAATATCGAAGTTAAAGATGTGTGGATGAGGATGTTTGTTCAGAGTTTAGATGGGGAGGTCAGGAAATGGTTCTGAGAATTACCAGCTAATTCAATAACTCTTATAGAAGAACTGCAAGATGTGTTTATGAGGAAGTGGGGGGACACAAAGGACCATACTTATTACATCACAGAGTTTGGAGATTTGAAAAGAAAAAAAGATGAAACTATAACAGACTTGTCAAAACGTTTTAATAAGATGTATGGTAGAATCCCAGCTGAAATTAAGCTTTCTGAAACCTCAAATAAGCTAACCTATGCCAATTCTTTTGACCATAATTTTTCCTTGCATTTAAGAAAAAGAAGGTCAGTGAATTTATTGAACATGCAGGAAGCTACGTTGGAGGTAGAATCAAAAATTTTAGCTTCAAATAGGCTTAAACAATATTCAAATCATCAAGGATATAACCAAAAGGGTAAAAAATAAACAATTCCATCAGCTTCTACATCACAGACAGCAGAGAGTAAAATAGATGAAATGACTAAGTTGGTTAGAACTTTAACTGCAAAACTGAATAAGTTGGAATTAGAGAAAAATTCAAATAAACCTACACAAGAAGGAGAAAGGAATCCTAATCAATTTAGGCGCTCATTTGCTCCTAGATTTATCCCTAGAGAATTAAGAAACAATGACATTCAGAGGAAAAGAAGGGAGAAAGAAGATCAGAGAGTTCCTCCTCCACTCCAAAATAATGTAGCAGATGAAATTGAGGAAGGTGAATATTTGCAGTATCAAGATTCAAATCAGGACATTAATTACTTTGGGGAATTATCATCAAAGGGTTTCTTAACTGAATATGACTGTCATAATTATGTGTTCTTTGATGCAAATATTTATTAAGAAGAAAGTGATTTTTGCCCTAAAGTTTCAGCTGGTATATACCAAACTGAACTTAAGAAACCTTATAACTTGAGGTCCGATCACTACAACAAAAACTGGATTTCGCATCTCTTTTTGCATCATTTTTTGCGTATACACTATCTTTTAGTGTATTTTTCTTCATTTGTTGGACAAAATGACGCAATTTCACGGGTTGGTGATATTTTAGGCGTTTTTTGCGTCCTTTTTCTAAATCTGGTGCAAATTGCAGCGTAATTTGCACCGGGTTTTGCACCTAGTTATGCGCCAGATTTTGCATCAGGTTTTGCGACAGTTTTTTAGCCTAGTTTTGCACCTAATTTTGCACCTAGTTTGTACATCTACTCTTGTTGTGCCCCCTTTTACGCCCATGTTTGCCTCCTAAAGCTGGCCCTTGTTTTCATCCACTTTTGCATCCTTTTTTACATCCACTTTTGCATCCACTTCTGCTTCTTTTTTTGCATCCCTTCGTGCGCCAAGTTTTGCATCAAAGTTTACATCCTGTTTTGAGTCTAGTTTTGCATCTCGTTTTGTTTCAGCCATTTTTGCATCCACTTTTGCATCCATTTTTTCGTCCACTTTTGCACTCACGTTTTCATCCATTTTTGCATCCCATTTTGCATCCATGTTTACGTCTTTTTTTGCATCTACTATTGCATCCACGTTTTCATCCACTTTTTTTGCGTCCCAATTCATACCCATTTTTGCGTTTACTTTTACACCCACTTTTGCTTCAACTTTTGCATCTACGTTTGCATCTTTTTTTGCATCCAATTTTACATCAGTTATTGCATCCCTTTTTGCATCCATTTTTGCATCCACTTTTGCATCGGGTTTTGCGTTGGGTGTTACGACTACTTTTGCATCTAGTTTTGCATCTACTTTTGTTGCATCCACTTTCGCATCCAATTTTGTATCCAATTTTACATCCATGGTTGTATCCACTTTTGCGCCACTTTTTCATCATGTTTTGCTTCCATGATTGCATCATTTTTTGCATCCACTTTTGCATCACCTTTTGCATCCATTTTTGGTGCACCCCATTATGTGCCCACTTTTGCGCCTACTTTTGTTGCATCCATGTTTGCATCATTTTTTGCATCCATGTTTTTATCCACTTTTGCATCCAGTTTTACACCCAAATGTTGAAGATGAAAATGAGGATAATGATTATGATTTGAGGATGGTTATGATGATGATGATAATGTTGTTGATAATGAGGAGAACGATGACAATGATGATGATGATGACGATTATGAGGAGGAGGAGGAGGAGGAGGATAATGGCAATGACGACATTGCCGATGATTATGATGGCAATGCAATGAATGGTGATGATGGTGATGATGACAATGACAATGATGATGAGTACAATCAGAATGATGATGTTGATCATCTTAAAAAATAAGTTGTTGTTTGTCATGCATAAATCGTGTGTGTCCTCCATGACCCTTTTCCACTAATCACATATTTTGGGTAGATGTTATTTCTTATGCCAAAGGTAATGATGAATAACTGATGAAAATGTCAATAATCATGATGATGATGTCAAGGACAATGGTGATGATGATGACATAGATGATGATTATGCCGATGATGATGACTATTGTGATAATCATGATGACAATGACAAAGACGACGATGATGATAATCATCATCATCATCATTTAAAGCATATGGGATATGTTTACCATTTACAACATGCATAACAAGTGGGATTATTCTAAAACACGCCACCAAAGTACAAAATTCAAACTACAAGGGAAACATAATATTGAAATTGTTCCAATTTTATTTCTCCCAACAAAACATGCTTCATTTTAGGGAATTATGTTAAAATCCATACATTCATAGTCCATCCATACTATACTTGTAATAAATGTAAATATAATACTTAACCGAATTTATAAAATAGGTAAATATTTTATAAACACCCTTATGATATATAAACTTCTTTCACCTTAATAATGGTAAAATATGTAAATATAATAATAACATATAATTAATATAAATATGTTACTATAGTTCATATGTTAAAAGATTTTATATAAATAAATATATATAGTTCATATGTTATGTGATTTAATATAATTAAATATACACACATATTATTTACTTATACATTATACAAATTAAAATATAGATTAAAACCTATGAAGTTTCATAGGGAGGCGAAGCAAAACATGAATGATTTTTCAAATATAGATCTATGTACAACTACCCATTTCCCAATGGGGCTTCTGCTAAATCAATCTATGGATTCAGGGTTATGAGTATCAATTTGGTCCCTCTGGTCCGTCCCCAATTTGGCCATGAGAGGATTTAATTCGGTCATGAGAGGATTTAACATTATTCCACCCATGAGGACTTCTGAGGGCACCTAGTTGGCAACGTGGGTGTCTTGATTCTTGGGCCAGGACGTTAAAAGCCTGGATTTTGGGGATGGATCAAAGTAAACTAGGAGCTCTACCGTTGTTGATGCCTCTACTGTCTCTGTCTTAGATGTTGCTCTCTCGTACA
>LPNX010078598.1:208773-252226 GCA_001517045.1 Pseudotsuga menziesii | reverse complement strand
GAAATTGTGTTAGAAGTTGGTCAACTACTTGTTATTTTAAATGATTTGATTTTTTTGAATAATGAGAGGAATCAATTTGCACTATCTATAACAAATTTTTGTCCACTTAAAAAAAATCTCAAATTCAAAATTATATATATATATAATGCAATGATATAGAGCAAGCATTTTTATTAAAAACATTTAAAAAAAATAACATATTAATTAGTTACCTATAATCAATTTTAATTTTAGTTATAATCCATTTTAATTTTAATTTTAGTTATAAGAATACTTTTGAAAAAATTAACATATTGATTATATAATTAAAGTAATTTATTTTAAATTTAAATTTTTTATATTTAGAATAGGGTATTTATTTTACATTTATGCTTTTCATTTAAGTGTCATTACATTGGAGGCACATTTTGTCAAATTCATGAAAATACAAAATATGTATGTTGGTTTTAAGTGTGATTCACAGTTTATGTTCCTTATTTGGTGGACTCTTCGAGTCTCCTCATTGTCTGAGTCTCTAGCCTAGCGCCATGTACCATGATCACAAAAGTGGTAGGTAAGGTCTTTATGCCTCCGTCCATACCTTGCAAATTGCATAAAGACCTATACCTTCTTCCATTGAAATACTTGCCCATATATGTCTTACACTACCAAACTTCGAAGCATTGGGTTACAACTAGAAGGTGTGGCCTCCCCTAGTGGGAGGTTCAGTCCAAATCTTCAGAGGTATTAAGCTCAATATAGATAATTTGATCATTTCAACACCTATCCCGATCTAGACTTGGGATGTGATTTTCTAGGCCCTTCGTCGTTGTATTTATTGTCCAATCTATCAACACAATCTACTGTGCCGAAGGGAAACATATTTAAATGCAAACAACTTCTTGGAAACAACCATGAAAGTTTAGACTTTTAATAGTGACACCCTTTCTTTGAAACAAAAATTTTAAGTCAAACTGAGAGATTGCAAATGAGTTAACATAATACGTAAGAGAAACTTTTATTGAACCACCCTTACACCATGCAACATAAACCACATTAGTATGCTCTCTCATATTCCCTCTTTGATCATTGCAAAACATAATCCAATAGTTTGGTTTGACCTAGTTATTACTATATATGGAATTGGAGACACATGGCTTATGCAATCCCTTCCTTATTATGAGTGTTTGACCCTTCATGGTCATAAGCGATAATGCATGCAAGATATATCAACTATTGGGAAGATCATGTTATATTGAGCTCATTTCTTTCATTGAGTGCTCTTTAGAAAATGTTCATTAGAAAATGATGTGTTGCTTTGTGGCTTGTTCATGTCACTTTAACATTGTCGTTTACTTTCCATAAATAAAATTCCATTATGAAGAGGATAAATGTATGGCTTTAACTTTAAAAAAACATTTCAACCTTGCAATATCTATATTTTGTTGTTAAGAAGGATTTGAGTCTATTTAGAAATATGCTTGTACATATAAAATGCAATTATAGGGGTTCCTCTTGTAGGCTTGGTAGTTGGGGTAGTAGGCTATCATTTTCCCCACCCAATTTCAAAACCCATGACTATATGTACATGACACCTACGGGAGTGTCAAAATTTTCATTAATGAAAAAAAATGCAATTACAAATTGAGATGTTCATCATTCTAGATTATAGTTATTTTCCCTATAGTGTCTCATCACATTTTATTCTACTTTTATTAAGAAATCATGCATAGATTTTATAGTATTTTCCAAAGTTAATGGATATTATGTATTTTTAATATTTGAAGTTTTGTACATAAAATTTATTGTAACTAATGTTTTCATTCTCCACTTATCTTAAAAATTTGTTCTAGACTTCAATGTTGTATTATTTTACTAGGTCAATGCCTTTGGATGGCCTCCTCCATTTCTGCCTCTATCTTTCTAACACAACTTGTATCCTAATCCAAAAAAACTAATACGAATATCTATTTGGTTCAAATTCAGTTCCTCAGTATGATAATTTCAAGATTAATATTGATTACATACATGTACACAACTTTTTATATCCTTTAAATTAATTGCTTCCTAATGATCTCCATGAATCTAACTTGTGATATATACCTTGACATTGATATTTTAAAGTACTTTAATATTAACTTGTACAATATAGACCAAGTTATTCTATTACAGTTAACATTACTTTATACTATTTTTTATGTGTATACATTTTTAATAAATTTTCAATCTCATTTAATTTTTAATTTTTTTTTTGTTTTTTCACTCCATCACATTTACTCTACTTTTTTGTTTTTTTCCTTTCCACTTATCTTTGCACCTTATGGGGCAATTGCTAATTTAAACCAATATATGTATGGAAACTTGGATATTAAAGCACGGACGTACCTGATTATCGACTGCCCTGTTACAGTAAAACACAAAAAACAAATTACATCCATCAGTATTTTGTATAAGTTTGTTTTACAATTTGCAAAGACCTTTTAATCAAAATAATCAACCTAAATTACCAAAAACTAGAAAGGTAACACAACCATTAAGTGATAAAGTAATTCTCGTTAGCTTTTAGAAGAAAGAATCTTAGCGAAAAAGTAAAAGACTAGGAGGCAAAACAGTTGCCTGTAGACAATGGAGGCTTCTGCTACCTGCAGACAATAGAGGCTCGGAGATCTTGTGCTCGCCAAGGTCAAGGGATTTCTAGAATGGCCCGCTAAGGTACGCCATTCTATTTTTCATCCCCATTTGTTTGCCCTTATTTGATGTATGCGATGCATGTATTTGTTATTTGCATTTGCCACATCAAATTATATACTTCTTATGCCCTGGCCATTAAAATGTTACCCAGTATCGCAGCCACTCTTGCAATTTTCCCAACACATTGCCCAGCATCAAGCAGGGTCGATTGCCCAATGTGTGCCAATATTTTCTTCCTTGATTGTCTGGTTCGTCTGTACAGGTGCAAAGGTTGCCTGTCTTAGTAAACTGTGACCAAAATTTCTATATCCTCATTGTCAGTTATTCTTCCATCCACTATACATACCTGGGTTAGAGTGTGGCCCTAACATCCAAGGTCCGTTAGAAGAAACTCTTAATGGAATATTGTGTGCTTGACCAAACTTGGAGAGTTTTCCTGCATAGAGAGAGTCTGTCTCTGGGACCTCCCATGGATGATTTGTCTACCGGCCTGGTGATGTCTACCCTAGGATCTGAAACGCGAGTTCCTTAGAAGAGTTATGGAAGCCAGTTGATCCATCTAGAGAGGGTGTCAAGAGGAAATCCATGTCTCACTTATTTGAAATTCGGAGTGGTCTAGGCCTCTGTATGTTGTTTGCTTCCTTGAGTAGACAATTAACATGGAAGAAAGAGGTGATCCTCCGAATGGGATCTGGCTGGAGAGGTCCACACAAGGATTGTGATCTATGCTTGAAAATATCCGTCATGAAAATAGGTAGGCATATTTGTTCCGGACAATGATAGAATGTGGCGAGGGAGCCACCCAAGTCTCGTTGAAGGTAGTAAAACCTCCCTTTGTCCAAATAATGGATACTAAGATAAGACATCTGAAAATGAGATGTTCCTCTTAATTGCTCTCTAGTTTGGTTATGTTGAATTCAACAAGCACCACTCTTTAAAGTGTGAATCTCTATAGACACCATTTGGTGTGAAGCAGCATTTTAGGATAAAAAAATTTTGAAACTAGGCCATTTGATTGAAATGGAATTTTGGGTTTTCAAGGAGACATTTCCATGGAGGTTTCATTTTTGCATTTTTATCTTGAATTTTCAATCTAGCTTATTTGCAATAAGTGTATTGAACCCTGTGTATCTTGTTTGAGGAAGAGACATCCAGTGTGGCTTTTGATGTGCTTGGGGATTTTTTTGTCACTACCCTCCTTAGGGTGATTCCTACTTAATTTCCATCCCAATAATAAAATCATGAACCCCATTAATCTCATGAGAGGCTATGTGGTAAGTCGCTCCTTTCTTAAGATTTGTGCTTTTGGACAAGGTTTCTCCAACACATAAGGTTTTGGCTTCTTCTCTTCATTATATTAAAACAATATATCTGAATGCATAAACGCTCTCAAAGTTGATCTTTAATTTAATTTAATTTTTTTTAAACTATTACATTAGTTTTTATTTTTAAAATTTTGATATACAATTCAATCTAATAAAAATATACCGTCCAAATTTGTCCAAACTCTACATTGTTCATAAGCATTATCTCCTATTAACTTATTCATGTCAATAATTTAATTCAATCACACAATATAGTTGGTATAAAAGCATCACAAATTTCTTTTTAAAAGTTATTTAATTGAATTTAATTTGAATTTAATTTGAATTTAATTTGACTCATGTGTGAGCAAATGGTGCACATTTTCCCGCCTCTACCTGTTGAAAGAGAGTCGAAAGGAAAAAACCATGAATTGAACCCTTGTAAGTTTCTATCTCAATTGATCCACCGATATGCTGACATGCATTCTCTGGATCACTCAACCAGGTCACTCATTTTTTGTTCACTCGATGTAGTTTTCTTATTCTTGCAAGGTAGCGCCCTTTTCATTTTCTCGCCAGTTAAATTTTGAAAAACAATTCCCAGATTATTATCTTCTTAATGATCAAATATTGTAGATTTTCCCAATCATTGCAATGTGCGATTTGGAGGCTTTATTTGAGTGGAATCTGACCGATCTATTTAGTTCCTCAAATATGCCCCTGGGTTGTGCAGACACTTGGGAGCATGTGTTATGCATGGGCTGGGGGCTCTCTTCACCAGCCAACACCTTCAATGGGAGATCAAGATGCTGGAAGATCTGAAGAAGAAGCTCGCAGAGGCCAAATATTCCAATCAGAAAAGTTTTATTGGTAAGTTCTATGCTCTACGCTTTTTCCTTTTTCATTTTGCATGCATTTGAGATTTCCTGTCAACTAAAAGGGTTTTGGCTAGTAGAGGGAAGATATTTTTCATAACTTTTACATTATTATCATTTGTAGTGGCTTATTCAGGATGAAGTTTCAAACTGTTAATCATGGTCCTGTCGATGTGGATAACAATCTAGATCACAAACTGTCACTTATATTGGAAACTTTCTTCATGTTTGTTCATGTTGCGGTTTTGGATGATACTATTTTTTTAGAAGATCCGCACATTTTTTCTTGATACTCTATTGGACATATTGGATGGAAGAGTGTGTAGGTATGAGAGACATAATATAGTTCAGAAGCTTCCTTTGGTTTACAAGGATGACATTATCATTAAGATTTAGGAATTTGCTCGGGATACTACGACCCAATGGGATGGGTGTGAAATTTATGCATTAGTGCCATCAAGCATATTCCAGTAATGGAGAAAAAAAGGAATGCCCCAGGAAACATGAGAGGAGGTATGAGACACTATAGCCCGAGGGAGTAAGGATACAAAGCCGAGGGGAATGAATCCACCTATTTGAGACCCCAAAGAACTATCTACCCCATTGATCTAGCGTATCATATCGAAGAGAAGTTTTTGTGCTTAACTATCCATTATTCTTTAAGGTGTAAAAAACTTCATTGGAAATAAACAAGTCAGGGATCATAAAGGAGACCGGGTTGTAGGCTTATCATCGACTACTTTGTCCTATAACTTTCGTTTAGAGCATTTTGCCTTAATTGGTGAGAATAGTAAGGAGATTCAACTAAGTGTTATATTTCCACTGGCGGGTCACTAGCTAGAGGACCTAATAGCTATTGCAAGTTTTCTGCATACAGAAGGAGTAAAAGCAAGGCCCGGTGGGGATAAGTCATGGACAACTACTAGCAAGGACGGGCTGGGAGAAAATGATGTAGAGTCTTCAAGTGGTCATGACAACAATGCTCTATCTGGAGATATTTTTTCAGACACTGCTAGGAAATTCGTTACATCTAATGGACATGAACAACCTTGCTCTGCATATGAAAGTGTTTCTGACTCCAGTATTATATCTTTGCAAGGATCCGTGGAAGTGCTTACTTTTCTTAAAGGGTGCTTTTTTTCTTCAGAGTGCATTTTTTCCTCAAACTAGCATTATTCTATTTTCGAATAAGCATGTCACCAACTTAATGAACAACATGTAACAATATTCTTATTTCTCCTTAATAGGAGTTCCTTAACCTGAATTTTTTTTTTCTAAGCTCCTTGTTGCATGGTTTCCCATTGCATGTTCACCCATGGAGTGTTGATCGTTGCCTCTTCTATCTTTTTCGTGGAGAGAATTTTGCATAAAGTTAAGCAAATTTTCAAAGCAAAAGATGCATTAGGGTGATTTAAGTGGATGCAAAATTTTCAATAGTTTTTTTGACAATATAACCACCATAGATAGATCCATCATAAATCAGAGCACTCCCTGTGGAAAAGGTGAAAATGATGACAAAAGAAGATATAGAGAAAAATGAAGTGGAAGAAATCTGTCTGGGAATAAAGGTATGTCACAACTGGTGTTTGTTATTCAAGTTGTTTCGTTTTTTATTTCTTAACTTCAAAATCTGATATGAAAATCAAGAGAAAAGCAGAGCCGACATAAAGGTAACAATTTCAAAATCAAGGAAACCCTCATCAGAAAGCTTAATGAGATATATTGTATAACATCTTAAATTGATACATATATTGAGTAATTGGTTGGATATTTATTTTTACAAATGTTGTGTTGGTTGTGTATATTTGTGTAATTTTTTTTCTTGGAAAAAAGTTGTATCTATTATATTAATATAATAAAACAGAGTACATTCTATGTTGCTGGAGCAGCAGTCCATTACCTCCTTAATAGTAAAGGGAAATTAGTTTCCTTTCTTTATATCCAAAGGCAAAAACAGAATATTAAATATGTCTAAACCATACGACTATCTTCATATCCAGTTTTAGACTTAAAACCAAATCTACAGGTATAATATGTCCATAACCATACACAAGACCTGTCCATGATATTGCTCGATCACTGTCCCTTTTTGTAGCATATTATGACATTCTTCAGAAAATTAGTAGTTGGAATAACTTCAAATGATCAGAATGGAGATTTTTACAGAGTTATGTCAAACTTCAGGGATCAGTTGAGATTCCTCCATCAATATACCTCCTCAAAACTCAGACAGATAGCTACTGTTAACTACTAGAAGCAGACCGGACTTTGAAAGCTCATATGCTTTAGTGAAAAAGTTAACCTTAAAACCAAATTTACAGGAAAACCTGATCTCCATAGCCATATATAAGACCATTCCATAGTAGCACCTGATCACTATCACTTTTCATAGCATTTTACAACATTGTTCAGAAAATTACAAGCTGGAATAAATCCAAATGACTGGAACAGAGAGTTCTACATAGTTATGTCAAAATTCAGGAACCAACTGAGATTACTCCAGCAATATAACTCCTCAGAACTCAGACACATATCCACTGTTAACTGCTAGCAGCAGACCAGCCTTTTAAAGTGCATCTTCTTGAGTTTCATTTTACTATAGATGTGGAGGAATGAAAAACTTGAGAAGAGGGCCACCATGTATCCAAAGATCTTGGTTTCATCTTCAGCTTCAATTCTTGCCCTTTTTACCAAATGTAAATGTTCATCAAAGTTAAGTTTCTTTGGCTTGATCTGTGTCCTTTTCTTTCGATGATCAACTCCAGATAATACTTCAAAAACGTTTTCTTCTTCCGTGCAAATATTTATCTTTATTTGATTATCTGATCTCTCTAGATTATCTGATCTCTCTGGTATCTATATGACTGAAAAACTCCAACCATGCCAATCCAGAAGGAAAAAAAAATTTGAAAGCCTTTGGAAGCACCTTACTGCAAAAAAATATAATATAACTTCAATCTTTCGGTTGTGCCCAATTAATGCCCTTCTAGAAAAAGAGATATATCCCTTCATTTTTCTTTTTAAATAAAAGCATATCTTTTTCACTTTTGGGAATAAGACCTCTGCACATGCTGAATAGGACCTATTATTTGAATCTGAGTGCAAAAGGCAGAATGAATCTTGGACATATAGATTGTTACTATCTTCAAGGTTACCAAAATTACTTTGAATATAAATACTGGCCTGAAACACCATTAAATGCATGATCAAGGAGTAGTACTTGAATTCATTTCTCTTTTTATCGTTTAGGGCCCTGAATTGCAAGTCCATCAGGTCAATTAAGTATTTGGCCCAATCATAACACTCAGTAGGGTTAGTGGTGTTGTTCAAAACAATTAAGGCCATAGCTTCTTCAATAAAGGTACTAAGGTTACGCTGTCCCAACAATAATTGGATTATATCAGCGTAATTCCTAGCCCAAAACCTAAGCATATCCTTAGGGTAGGAGGTTGTAAATTACATGGCATCATCTGGGTCTTTAAACAGGGAAGATAACATTTTTATACTCCTAACCTTAGCTATAAATTCGTGCCTCTTCTTAAGCTCCGCTGGGTTGATAGGCAAAAAAGTGTAACCATAATTTACACTAGTCTTCAATTTGAATGCTTTACTTATGGTTTCAGGGTCAATTATTAGAGCCACTACCCCATTATCATATCTTTGAACAGCTCTAATTTTAGGATCATACTTTTTTTTGTGCTAGCTAGTAAATAAGGTCATGTTATAAATGTACCTGTGAACACATACGTTTATGTTTAGCTACCATTTGTTACTCTTTGGTGAAGGGGATTTGGCTACTGTCCAATTGTAGAAGAATTTGCGGAACTTACAGAAGTTTAATAGTATTTATTTAATAAGACCTCAAGGGATGAAGTTTTCAACATTTATATCCTTAGTTCCTCAGCTGTCATAACATCAAGAGGGCATACTCAAATTTAGGTTCTAGTGGGTTATATCAAGAGTGGATTTACTGGAATTGCTCAACAAACAGTTACAACCCTGATGACTACCAAAGGATATAGACTGAAAGAGGTGTAGAAGGAGAATGATAAATTGAAAAGGACACGTGAAATTTTTGGTTAATATGTATAGGGTTGCATTAAAGAAACATGTTGAAGTAATCCAGGAAATAAATGAGCTTAGGATCAAGCTGGCAGAGCAATATGAGTCAGTCAAAGGGGGAACTTCAACAAAGCAAGGATTGGAATATATGTTCACCACAGTTCATAAAACAAAAACAATGTTCATTCTACCTAATTACCATGACACCTATGAAGACATGAATAATACGATAGAGGGAGTCAAGGAAATTAAAAGCACTATTAACAATAGAATGTATGTCATTAAGAGATCAGTTAGATACTTTCAAGAAATAAAGCTGCGGCTGCCCGTCTTGAGGGGTAAGACTATGACCACATCTGAGAGGAAAGAAGTCTAATTATCCCATTCTCTGGCCAAAATGAAAAATGGATATTAAATATACATGGCTAGAGAGGTTGTAAGTACTGGAAGGAGCTGGTGTTTCCTTCTTGGATAAGGTTTATAAGAGAAGACTCCCTTAGGTATTAAAATAAAGTGGAATGAGAAATAATCTAGAGAGATATATCAAGGAATGCATGGATTTACTTTAGGGAAAAGTCTGAGAGCTCAGTGGTATGGAATAAGATGAAAAAATATTCTCACTATCAAGAGCTACTCTGCCAAAGAGTCTCATTGCACAATATACGGACTAGGAGAGAAAGCAAGTGGAGCTGGTGATAAATGTGACAAAACAAGTGGAAGCTCTAGAGGTTTACAGTGAAGCAGCTGAGTGGGAAATGAAATCCTTCATTGACGGATCGAGACAAGGCCAAAAGGATAAGTTCACTGCACCGACCCATTCCCTATTCTATTGCATGCTCCGTTATTCTATATTTTTTCCATGCATTCTAGCATTTCTTTTCTATTCGCCCTATATTGGAATTATTCAGTCCGTACAAACAAAGTAGGTGGGAAGGCCCCCGTTCAAGCAAGGATATATCAGCTAGGCCCTTCCTGAATTATGTTTCTTCAAAAGCTTTACTTTCTTCTTCATAATGGAATTCTGATGCAAAGAAGTGTTTGGAACTACCCTAACTTCATTGTCTTTAGTCACAAATGTAGAAAGAACATGATCTTCATTAGGAACATAATTTTCATGAATATTTTCAAAATATTTTTCACCCTTCAAATTTTCTTTATTGTTTGAAACCTGAATGCTCGCTTCAGTGTTTCCATGTTTAAAATATTCAAAATTGCTAACAATGTTATCTGTCACTGTTTTTCTACGATCTAGGAACTTAGTTTCAGGCACTAATCGAGAACCTCTAATTTATTTTTCCATGCTTTTCCCTTTCTGACCAAACTACTTTTTACTCATGGTCTGCTCTGAAATAATGCTTGTATCTAGTGATTGTATCCTAATTTCTTCAAGATAAGAAGAAAAATTCAAAATATTGTCTCCATCATTATGAATATTGCTTTCACTCTCTAATGACCTTTTAAAGTCTCTCTTTGGTGTCTTCAACTCCGGCTCAGTTATTGAAGATATTGCACCAAAACATCATACCTCAAATGGTTCTCAAAATGGCTTATAGGCACTGCACCAGCAACATCAGACCTCAAACAGTCCTCAAAATGGCTTGTAGGCTTCTTTATCTTTAGTATGGACCTCATATTGTCAGATTTAGATGTTGATAATGAGCTGTGCTTTTTAAGCCCAACTTGAACTGAATTGAGCATCTTCATGTCTTTCTTATCAGAGAATATCGGGGATGTAGCAGGCTTTTTCTTATTCTCACCTACCCCATGTGTCATTTGTCATTTTTCCTACATATTACTTCCCTCTTAATATCATGTTTCTTGGCAAAAGTTTCATAATGCATTTGATTAGATGTATATTTTTGCATTTTCAACATTTCCTCGGATTCATCAGTTGCTTCTTGGATTTTATCATTTTTTGTAAACTGTACTTTCTATGCAGAATCCTTTAAGCTTTCATCAACACATGATTTCGACTTCCCATCATCAATCTAAGAAATTGAAGTTGAGCAATGGTGACCTGGTGGAGGTGTCCAACAATGAAGAGGGTTCAGAGGGGCCTGGTTCTGTGCATGACTTGTAAAAAAGAAGGTGGCATGGTACTTGTTGGAGTATAGATACCTTGTGAACGATGAGGATGACACAAAACAATTGAGGCAAAGAGTAGATTAGCTTCACATAAGGCCAAGCCCTCCGGAGAAGAGTAAAGATCAGTTTATTATGTATGAGGAAGTTGATGCTTATGAGAATGACGGGTGTGGTCACGAAGGTCCTTAACAATCATGAGGATATAATATACTTCTTGTAGACAAAAGAAGAGATGATATTTATTCATGCCAAACTGCGCCCCCATCTCGAATTCATAGATAACAAATGGGTTGAAGCTTCCAAGTTATGCACATTACCAGGTTAAGGCATGAGAATTACTCTTTATTTACCTTAATAGCGCTGTCATGTCTTCCTTTCAAACCCTTTGGAGATATTGGTTGTATCATGACATGCAATTTAACCAATAAATATGTGAAAACATTGAAGAGATTTTCAGTTCATACTGAATAATGATGTAATTTACAGGAGGCACCATAGTTGCACCGTCCCATTCTAAAATAGTTTCTGGATCCATTTTCATTCTATACACAGTAAATAATAGGAGAGGAAATATTACATGAACAAATTATACTTTTTATAGATTCCATCATATTATGTAATCAAACTTACATATATCATGACTGAACATGGTAGGAAGCTGTGGATTCAAGAAAACCAGTTTTAACCAAGTGAGTATTGTTTTGAAACAATTAATATATTATGTAGGGATATATTTCCCATACCATTCATTATGTAACACATATTGCATTTCCCGTCAAATCTATGTGGATTATATGCATTATAACTTGTGTTAAGGGTCAAAGGATAACTACAATATCAAAAGGCAACATTGTATTATTACAATGTAAATGATAAATCTTCTTCTAGAAATTCCTCCATTTAATGAGATAGTGTTTAACTGTTCTGGAGTCAAGTTTTTATATCTCAAAGTTAGGATACCCTCTGCACAATATATTCGCTAATTTTGGGATAAAATGACCTACAAGTCAAATGGGAAAATAATCAATACATGCTCAATATCACTTTGAGGAGAGTTGGTCTTTGAATTTAGAAATGAGAACTATTGGTATTAAAGTGTCCACCTCTAACAATGGTTATCACAAACAGCTTCAACAAGATTCAAGAGAGATGGATAAGATATTTTCCTTGCAATAAGCTATAGATTCAAAAGAGATGGACACGATATTTTCCTTGCAATAGGCTCTTTGTAACTTATTGTAAAAAAAATCACCTTTATTAAAGCAACAATGTTTTTCCTTTTCTTTCTCACATTTGTAGATCACACATGAAGTTGGAGCCACCATATATCTACCATTTTATAAAGAATAAAAAGGTTAATTACTGAAGAGCAGGGTCGAAGGGGAAGACAATGAAGAGAGGAGATCCAAACGCTGATGCAGAAGAGTGAAACTGGAGTTCAATTAGAGTTGTAGGATGTATTGTTCCTGGCTCATTCAGTGAGAAGAGAAGCTAGGGCTACCATCAAGAATAGGCACAAACTTCCACAATATGTACGGAATCATTTGGAAATATGAAAGAACATAGTAAAGATAGGGCTTCTCTGCTTGGAATCTCTAAGAACCAACAAGTTGTCATGGAGGATGGAAACAGGCAACATGGACAACTATAGCATCAACGCAACCAAATGAGTTTAGAGAAGCTTATAGAGAGAAATAAAATAAGATAGATAATTTTGTAGTGTTTGACAAATGACCACAAAAGTAGGCCAACACGTCTAAAAAGTACATCCAAAAACTAAAAGTTAAAGTACAACATGGGATTGCAAAAGTATCTCATAGAACAGTGCCAAAATAAGGAGATTTAATGTCATAACTAACATGTAATCAACTAGCTAATAAAGGTAACTTAAGAAGCATAAGAAGTAAAGTGTGGGTACACAAAAAGATGACGTGAAATAGCTAAAATGTTGAAAGTATAAGGAACTCAATGCTAAACAAGATGAGATGATGTCAAGCAGTGCCTGATCTGGCTACTAGTGATGAGAATGAGGGCCAAGGGATGATATCCCCATCAAAGGTACCAATCATTGTGAAATATCCAATGCACTGGAAGATGATGTCCTCTGTGGTGTGGCCAGGAAGAGTCAGTCTGGCTGTATAATCTTGGTCAAAGAGCATAAGAGGGAGCCTTGATCTCCTAAGTTCTAACATCCAAGCTTGTGGAGAAGAAAGTCTAGATGGAATCCCGGATACACTAAATGTAGGTTGTCTTCCCTAGGGCCATATAGAGTTGAGCCATCCACTAGACTTTCAGCGTGACATTGTCAAGTTAGTGAAGCACATTTCTTAGCCCAACAAGAATAATGTCCATTTTCCCTCGATCAAGTTGTAGTTGATAGTGTGTTATACTGGCTTAGAAAATTTTGTTAGTAGGATGCCATGGATGGTAGTGTCAACCCCTTTTTAGGACACCTGTGTGTTGGATACCATTGTAATTTCCTCCAATGATATATTAGTGTGATTTTCTGTTCAAGATTTGCTTGCTGTCCATAATTTCCAAATTGCAGATTTATTAAGCTCAGTTACTTTGTACCATACAATATTTGCACTCCTCAATGTTTTAATACAAAGTTCAAGTACATGCAGAATTTGAAGTGTTGATAGATGCAAACACATGTTTCTATTTTAGGACCTGTAGGTTATTCTTTGAGTGCAGATGTGTACTGTGATGTAACCAATGTATATCCATCTTTGAATTACCTTGTACCATGCAGTATTTGCACTCCTCAATGTTTTAATACAGAGTTCAAGTACATGCAGAATCTGAAGTGTTGATAGATGTGAACACATATTTCTATTTAAGGACCTATAGGTTATTCTTTGAGTGCATGTATGTAATGTGATGTAACCGATGTATATCCATCTTAAGCCCAGATCTTCAAGCACTTAGAGGGATTAAATTTCGTTAGGCGTAATTTTTTTATCATTTAATATGAAGGAACTAATACATGACATGGGAGTAAATAATAATAAAAATTATACCTCAAGAAGTATGATCTCTCTTGGTGCTCGAGAGATCTGGATTTATGACTTTAAGATCCTTGATAAGCAGAAGGCAAGTTGATCTAGATCGAACACACAATTGATTCAACTTATAAAGAAAGCCATCTTGATCTTTGTAGTCTAGGAAAGGGCTTTGATTGACCATAGTGGGTTGTTGGATGGATTCCATGACTAGACCAAAGTAAAGGTCTATATAATAATGGGATTTCCAATCCTCATAGGCGAAACATTTGATATCTAAAATGGAACGGACCTTGGATAAGGGTCCATTGAGGAGATTAGGTACTTTATTGGAATATTGGAAGGCATCTAATTAGTGACAAATGGTTTCTACACTGACGATGTTTTGATATTTGTGGTCCATTATGGGACAAAATAATTAACTAATTCTCTCTCTCTTTCTTGGGGATAATAGAAGTCTCCTTACAAATGGTAAACCTACCCTTCCCACTTTATTTGTTTTTCCTTTAAGGAATGTTAAAACACCAATTCGAACTAGTTGGTCATTATGAACATTTTAATTGGTCATGCATACATGTCTAGATTCTATAGGGTCAGAGGTCATGCACAACATATCAATAACAACCTGACTCCAGCGTTGTAAACAGTTACGAAATGTTCCAGAAAAAAAATGTACTAGCTTGTTTAAGAAAGGAGGTTAAGATTCAGAATGACTGAAATAACCAAAGACAACAGTTTAGACAATAGCTTTATGAAGATGAAATGTACCATCTAGAAATAACATTAACTAAAAACAATTTTGAGTCCATGTATCTTGTTATGTGCACTTAAATATTTTCAATCCAGATTTTGTTTAATAACCTTATTTTTGTTGTAAAAGAGAACATCTACGTATTTAGTTGTCAAAGAGAGTATCTAAACTTCTGACTAAAGTCTTCAAGAGTCTGTCAAAATAGGATGCTTAATCAAGTGCACTAACAAGATGACACTATAGTTTTCAAGCTGTGGTCAATTTATTTCATTCACCAAGATTTGTTTTTAATATAATCGAAAGTTCACCTGCGCAGATGAAATTATTTCGTTCATCACAATCAGGGTTTTACTGTTGTCCATGTAAATCCAGAGGTCTCACCAAAACTGAACAGCCTATTTCTAGCACGATGAAAATTGAAACAACAACTAGACTTCAGGTGAGGCTTAAAGAATCTTGAGGTAGGCATCTTCTTTTAATAACCATTCATGAGTGCTTCTCTTACCATCCCATTGTTGAACAAAATCACATAATCAACAAATAGAAACATTTATGTAGCAACACACAATCCTCAATTGGATTCTACAACTATTTTTTAAACACATCCTTATTCTCTGTCCTTCTCAAGTTTAGGTTATTAGGTATGCATCAATACATTATCTTGTTCTCTAAGACCCTTTTACGAACCACTTTAATAGATTGTGTAATTGTTTAGGATATTTTGTTGCCTAATCACGGTAGATTTTTGTGCTTATTAATGTGTTTGGGAAAATAAACTGGATTTTAAGCATCATTGTCTTTGGATCTTATTGTCTTTTATTAGAATTCAAATGATGAAATCTGTGTTAATATTGCCCCTCTTCCCGATTCTTAAAGGGTGCTAGCTCAATGGAAGAGCACCTGCCTTACAAGCAGGAGGTTGGTGGTTCGATTCCTCCATGCCCTAATGATATTGCAGTGCATTTCTAAAGGTAAAAAATGTAGTAGTGCAAGATGGATGCAATATCAGATGCAACACTAAATGCAAAACAAGATGTAAAAGTGGACGTCACACCAAACACACAAGTGGATGCAAAAGTGGACGCTATGTCAGACACAAATGTGGACACAAAAATGGATGTCACAGTAAAAGCAAAATTGGATGCAAAAGAAGACTCAACACTAGACACAATTAATGACTCAAAACTAGATGCAATACTAGGCCCAAAACTAGATGCAACAATAGATGCAAAAGTGGACTCCTAACTAGACGTAAAATTGGACATTAAATTGAGCACAAAATATTGTGTATCGATGGACATAAAAACAGGCGTAACACCAGGTGCAAACTGGAAGCAACACTTGACGCAAACAAAAACCTAAAACGAGACACAATATTGGATGCAAGATGGGACGAAACATTGGATGTAAAACTAGACGTAATATTGAATGCAATATGGGATGCAACATTGTACACAAAACTAGATGCAATATTAGATACAAACATGGGTGCAAAACTAGGCACAACACTAGGTGCAACACTGGGCTCAAACATAGATGCAAAAAAGACATCAACCAAGATGCAACACTAGGTGCAAACCTAGATGCAAAATATGACATAAAACAAGATGAAACATTAGGCACAAACATGGATACAAAAAAAGATGTAAAACAAGATGCAAAATTAGATGAAAAAAGGGATGCAACATTATAACTAAAATTGGATGCAAAACTAGACGCAATATTGGGCCCAAATTTAGATGCATAATTTTATGCAAAACATGGTGCAAAATTGGGTGCAAGACTCGATGAAAACAAAGGACCAAAATAAGACGCAACATTGGATGCAAAATTGAGCGTCAAACTGGGTGCAAACATGGATGTAACAAATGACACAAAAAAAGATGCAATACAAGATGCACAATTGGGCATAACAAAAGATGCAAAAAATTGGGTGCAAAAATGGACACAAAAATGGATGTTAAAAAGGACGGAAAAAAAAAGATGCAATAGATGGCGTTTTATGAAATTGTACAATAGCACCAGGTTTAGCGCTGGATTGTCCACCAAAATTGGGAAAAAATTACACTAAAATCCGGTGCTAAATTCGACGCTAAATCCAGTTTTTGTTGTAGTGGATACAAAACAAGTTTCTCAGATTCCTAAAAAGAAGACATCTCCTCCTCTCAAGGAGTTACCTAATCAAACACGGGAAAAGAGACAAAATCATGGTGACCAAGACAAGGCTACAACTATTTAAGAAGTGAATGAAAATGTGCAAAGTTTTAATTTTGAAAATGAATTATGTAAGATCAAGATTCCAGTACCTTTTATTGAATTGATGAAGAATCCTTGTTATAGGAATCCTGTTTTAAAAATGTTAGGTTCACCTATTAGTCAGATACCTTCATCTATTGTGAATCTTTACGAAGAATACACTACAATTATTATATGTTCTACCTTAGCTGATAAGACTAAAAATGATTCAAATTCGTCTCCACTTTTTTATATAACTCTGAATGTCCATAATCAAATGATTCATAATTGTTTATTGGATTCTGGAGCTTCTCACAACTTGATGCCTAAAGCAGTCATGGAGGCTCTTGGTTTGGGTATCACAAAACCATACCATGATTTATATGCATTTGACTCCAGAGTTGTTAAATTAAGGATCGTGTGGTTAATTTGACTTAGTTACCCATGAAGAGTGTGATTATGGATGTGGTGGTTGCTGACATCACTCCTAAGTTTGGTATGTTACTCTCAAGATCTTGGGAAAAGAAAGTGGGTGGTACATTGTAGATGGATTTGACATATGATACCATCCTTGTATTTGGGGGAGAAAATAGAAGATTGTATAGAGAGCTACAACACGCTTATATTGTCACAGATGATAAAAACCCAACGAATCATCCTCTTTATGTTGTGCAGGAAGACTTAGGGTCTTGTATGTTACATTTCAGTGATGAAGATACAAATGGCATGCTACGAGTAGAAAAAGAAGCATCAGTCAAACTTAGTGTTGAAAAGAAGGATGAGTTATGGAAAATGTACTTTGATGGCTCCTCATCCAAGGAAGGAGCAGGAGCTAGAATTGTTTTAGTTTCCCCTGGTGGAGAGGTGACATGTTTGATGTATAAGTTGGAATTTAAAACTACTAATAGCACAGCAGAATATGAGGCATTAATACTGGGCTTAAGCACTGCAACAGACCTTGGGATTCAACAACTTTCTGTTTATGGCGACTCCAAATTAGTTGTCCAACAGGTGAAGGACAAATATCAAGTAAAGTAGGATTTGTTGAAGGTATATAGAAATGAATTTTGGGATATAATTGACAATTTTTTTACAGCATTCAATATTTCTTTCATTCCTAGGAATCACAATCAGACAGCAGATTCACTTGCGTTGGTAGCCACACACTTCAAAATTCCAAAACAGACCCAGTTAAAATACCCAATTGAAGTCAAATATAGGCCTTATGTTCCAGATAATATCAAACAATGGATATTTTTTTAAGATGATTTGGAAATAAAAATGTTCTTAGAGCTAAGTAGAGAATTTTCCAATTCCTTGATTGATCAGGACCAGGTTGATGAAGTTGAAGATAATACTGAATATTCGGAAAATACAATTGTTGGACATAAGATTATTGAGTTGAAGGAAAACTTTATTCTTAAGGGTTTGGTTCCCCTTGAGAGGATCTTTTCTAAGGATGATACTCTGTTAAATCCAACCATGAAATCCTCAGAAGAGAACATTATAAATTGTAATATTGGCACAGAAGAGCAGCAGAGGATGGTGAAAATTTTGAAATCTCTCTCAGTTGAGCAAAAGAAACATGTATTTTAAATTATTGAAGGAGTTTGTTGAAATTTTTGCCTAGTATTATGAAGATTTAAGAACCTATGATACCAGCATTATTTAACATAAGGTTCCTTTGAATCCAAATGTGAAACATTTTAGACAGAATTTAAGAAGAATTAATCTAGCCTTGTTTCCAGTCATAGAGAAAGAAGTCAAGAAATTGTTGGATGCAAAGATAAATGTTCCACTGAGATACTCATCTTGGGTGGAAAATTTAGTTCCAATAAGAAAGAAGAATGGAGAGATAAGGTTGTGTGTGGATTTTCGCAATTTGAATAGAGCTTCACTGAAGGATAATTATCCATTGCCCAAGATTGAGCAAATTTTGCAGAAAGTAGTAGGTGCCCAGAGAAATTCAATGCTGGATGGATTCTCAGGTTACAATCAGGTTGCTATGCATCCAGATGACAGGGAGAAAACAGCCTTCACAACCCCTTGGGGTACATTTATGTATGACAAAATGTCGTTTGGATTGATGAATGTTGGTGCAAATTTTCAACGAGCTATGGATATAGCATTTGTTGGAGAAAAAGAAAAAATTGTAGTAATTTATCTGGATGATATTACTGTGTTTTCTCAATTTGATGAAGAGCATTTGAAACATCTCAAAAAAAAAAATTTGAAATGTAGGAAATATGGACTATCATTAAATCCTAAGAAGTCTCATTTTGTTGTTCAAGAAGGTAAACTTTTGGGACATTTAGTTTCAGAAGATGGGATTAGAATAGATCCTGAAAGAGTCAAGGCTATTTTGAAGATAAGTCTTCCAAGAAGTAAGGAAGATGTTCAGTCATTCATTGGAAAAATCAATTTTCTTAGATGGTTCATTCCAAACTTTGCAGAAATAATAAAGCAGATAACATCTATGTTAAGGAAATACCAACAGGTGAAGTGGACAGCAGAAGCCAGAGCCTCATTTGAGAAGATCGAAGAAGATCTAACATAAACACTAGTGCTTGTAAGCCCAGACTTTTCAAAATATTTTTTGACTTTCTGTTGTAAAGGAAAGTTTCCTATGGCTAGGGTTTAAGAGGCCATCAACATACTGGGGTTGAAAGGTGGATGTATAATGTTCAGCAAGCATATACAAGCAAGATTTAGATGAATGGTTCATACCTTGGCCAAACGAAGGTTGATCCAAGCAACCCTTCAATCCTCTTCTTGCTCCTCTTGCTCCTCTTGCTCCAAGAAACCTGCAAAACGAATTATACCTTCCTCAAACCAATATGACCACATATAAAGCAATGATAATCAAATAAACATGAAATAATAATCTAATTAACATCATAATATGATCATAAGCAGATATTCAATCAAACATTGAACAATAATTTGGGAAGAAGAAGAACATCACATCTTTATTAATCTTGAAAACAAGTACAATTATACCTTCTCTTCAAGTTCGGCACCTCACGAAACCTTGATCTGGTATTGCTACTTCTCTTCTCCAAGGAACTCAGCCTCCAAAGTCTGCAACACAAGGAGAATGCTTCTAGGGCAAAGGTGTGGGCAAAGAGAGCTCCAAATCCTCCAGCATAACAATGCAAAGATTCCAGTCTCCTCTCATGGACCTCCCTACCTCTATTTATATGCTTAATGAAGAGTTAGGGTCAAATACAAAGTAGTCACAACTGAAGGAGTCAGTTGCATAACTACCCAAACTACCCTAATTTCAAAATACGTATTTTTTTGACATTTTCAGGAGGCGTACGCGAGTTGCAGAGACAACAGTTGCGTACAAGAGGAGGTATACATGGGTTGCAATGAAAAAAGTCACGTATTTAAGGCGTACGCGAGTATTATATATGAGCAAGTCACATACGTACGGGGGTTTCCTTAAGTAAACTCACATACACATCAAAAAACTCATTTTAAGGGTGCTTTCGGGCATTTTCAAACTTTGGTGTCTTCTGGAAAGTTTTAGATAACTAAAATGCCATTCCAACGGTGTAGAGATGAGGTCAAACGGAGTTACAAAACTCAAGATATGGGTCCTCCAAGTTAGGTGTTTTTTCAATGACTTTCAATGAATTTCATGAAGTGTCGACATGCAACGGAATCATGGGAAAGTGGTCACAGGAAGAGATGTGTCATTTTGAGATATAACAGATGCCCCCTAATGTATGAGGTTAGAGGGGAAGACGATAGCCGAAATACATTATAAAGAAAATAACTGAGTATGGAGAGAGCAGAGAATCCAAGATCCAAAGGGTCGAACAAAGGTACCTGAAAGAGAGATAAATGTCAAACAAAAACTGATCTCTGGGACATACAAGTCCATATACAAATAATCGCCATAAAGATACAGGTGGATCCAACATATGTATAACTAATTAAACTGTCATGGTCGCTCAATATGCAAAAAAGCGCCATATCAAATCTAAAGGAGTCATGGCCACAAATGAACAAGGTGGATCCATGCTCAACAATCGATCATAGCCACAAAAATACAAGGTGGATATATGTCTCAGCAAAATGTTATATAAAGTGTGACAAGGTCTTGCGCAACTTGGGCAATAGCAAAATGACGATGCTATTGTCGACCCAAGGTCTTCAATCCAAACCGCCCAAAAAAGGTATGAATCCTAACCATGCAAATAAAGGAGCTGAAGTCGAACATGGAGGAAACCGTTTGATTACCGGTCAATAATGAGAACCGTTAACAAACACGAGGGAAACCACCATTAATGAAAATGGTCCCCAAGGTACCTATACATTCTAACAAGTGTGAATACAAGGACTTGAAGTCGAACACTTGAAGAATCCATCGAGTAGGAGACATTAAGGTATTCCCACTACCCAATAGCGAGGGAATTGCCACTAATGACAACAATCCCCAAGGTATTGTCATAAAACTATAAATCTCATTCCCAGAGAAAGAGGTGTTGTAGTTGATAGGAAGAGATCCGTTGGAAGGAAGGCATTAAGGCATCCTTCATCATCCAACACGAGGTAAGTCAAAGACTAATTGGATCTGGAATAGGTACTAAATATCACGACAAGAAACATTGAAGACATGATGTAATGAACTGATACCAGGGAATGGCCCACACAAAAGGTCAAGGCAATTGCAAAATGGCCGACAAAGGTTTAATCCTTGAACAATGAGCACGACACAAAAAGTGACTTAGACAGCTTTTGACATGAAAGGACCAACGAAACAAATCTACAATGTAAGAGACATTGACATATTCCCCATATAATTGGAAAAGAGACCAACTGGAGGAGTAAGAAACTCTGAATCAGGATAAGGTCAAAATACTAGGACCCAACTATTGATAGACTCAAAACTGGTGCTTTGTTAAAGGAAACAAAACTTGTTGCCATGATGTAAAAAACATGTGAATGAACTTCCCTTCCCCTCTTTCTTGTAAAGGTTCAACGAGTCCAAGAAAGAAAACTCGGGACCATATTCATTTTTGGAAAGCTCGAAGAAGAGACAGACGAATGCTCGATAAAGCACTGATTCGTGGATTTTACGAGCCCGAACTAGTACATGCTCGATGGTGTTTTCATAGTTTAGAGAGTCTGAAAACTCCAAAGAAGACTCCAGGGGGGTGCTTTTTCATACAATTTAGTCTCCTAAGGCCGAAAAAGTATAAAACATACCAAAGAAGAACTCTCTTAACTTCCGAAGAAGAAAAGGCGTACATTTTTTGTACTTAGTCAGGAAGGTTTGAAAAAGGTTAAATTACCACCTACCCAACGCTCCTTCAAAAGCAGCATATAGCTTGAGTTTTACGAGTGTGAAGGAAGGCAAGATCACTCGGAAAGATCCATTTAATTATGATAAATGGGGCTTACAACAATAAAATCGATGCTTTGTTCTTTAGAGTTTAGCGAGCATGACAAAGACATAAAGTACACTCGGAATCTTTTTCATGTTTAGGTCCAGAGCACGAAAAAAGAGAAAACTAAGCTCATACCGGGGGTTCCTTTTCCGTAAGTTTAGTCCCTCGGGTCCGGAAAAGTGATAAACATATGCCTGAGAATACTCTTCTCAATTCCAAAGAAAAGAGAGTGTTCATTTCTCGTATTATTCCACATGGTTCGAGAAAGCGATAACCTACCACCAATGTGGATGCCCATTCACATATTCTTAACGAGCCTGAACGGACAAGTTTACTTGGCAGTCAAGTCTATTTTGAGGAGTCAGACATGGGCCTAAAGAAACTCGATATATTTCCCGTGAAGTTTTAACGAGTCTAGAAAATTCAACTCGCGGCCTCTGTACTGTTTTTAACGAGCTCGAAGGAGAGCAAAAAGAATGTTCTAAATGCGAGGAGACAAGTGTCATAGGCATACGAAACTAGTTCCAAACGCAAGGAACAGACCTATGCATAATGTAAGGAACATGAGCAATATAAAGACAGGCGAGGAAAGTCTCCCTAAGGTGAAGGGTGTCAAGTTGCAAAGGCAAAAAGATACAAGGCTTAGCAACGATGAGAACAAAGATGAAGGCTTATACAATGAGCTAAAAGTGTGGAAGCCGTCATCAGGCCCAAAAGCACGAGCAAGATACACACAAATGCAGTTACAACTTGAACAATAAGGAGAGGCTAGTAAACAGTTGTGAATCCAACTAATAATCATGTCTCCAAGAAACAACAACATCAGAATCATATTCAAAAGAAAAGTTATGATGCAGGTTACTTTGGCAGAAACACATGTGACTTTGCTATCTTCTACAAATGGTAAAGCCAAGGAAAAATCAACCGAAGAAGATTCTATAGCACCAAGGCTCGAGGGTTTATAATCAGTAAGATCAACCTCAGAAGGAGAGAAAAAATAAACAAGGGAGATAGAGTCTATAGGAACAAGCTCGGTATCACAGGAGTTGAAAAATTCAAAAGAAAAATCAAACTCATCAAGATCACTGACTTGCTATTCGAAGGGAGAGTCCAAAACCTCAACAAGACCAACATAAGAAGACCGATCCATGGGAAAATCAGGCTTACTAAGCAAATCAGGGTTAGACTCAGTCACAACTAAACCAACATCCAAAAGAAGGTCGGACTGTATCAAAGACTCTTGGAAGACTTCATCCGAAGGAACGAGATCATCCGAAATAGGACACATGTCTAAACTTTCAAATGGATTGACAGAGTGGAGATTAGGCCCCACAGTCTGTATAGGATGACTCACCTAGTCAACTGTTGGGACCAAGTCCTGGGAAGGTAAGCATGAAAACAGAAGCTACTTCTCAGTAGCAATTAAACGCAAAGGACATGAGGCCACATAACTCACCTACGGCGAGGTAGTGTCTATAGAAACACTGGGAATCAATAAAGGAAAGACCTAGTCTCTAGTTGGGTCAGGAGATGGATCAAGAAAATACAACTGATCGATAGTGACAATTTCTTCACCATGATTAAAGTACATCACACGAAAGAATGTTGACACCACAGCTTGCATGGCATAGACATAATCACGTACAAGGAGCATATTGAAGTCCAAGGGGTCTTCTATCACCATGAAGTCAACTAAGACGGTATTCCCACCCAAAGTAACAGGTGTTTGAGCAAGAATTCCCAAGGCTATACAAGTTCTTCTATCAAACGCTAGTAACTGACTAGCAGTCGACACAAGGCTGGGAGATCCCATGCCTCGCCAAGCACAAGAAGACAAGATACTAACTGAGGCTCCTTCATCAAAAATACAACAAGCAATCGTGTATGATTCAAATTTGACCTTTATCTGGAAAGGTGCATTAGAAGGAAGGCGCAGCTCAACTAGGCTTTCCCAATCAAAGGAAGCAATCCAAGAGCTTGGTGGGGATTGATCTGAAGCGAGTTGAGTGCCCCCTTGTTCAATAAGTTCTGAACTGGCAGTGAATAAAATGTGACTAGCAAACACTTCACTCTCCAACATAAGAGTGGGATTGATCGACAATGGAATCGATTCAATCGCTTTGTGAAAGTCACTCTCCGAAGGGAGAGTGGGATTGACCAAAGGTGACATTGGTTCAATCACATCAGGATTGCTCTCTAAAAGAAGAGTGGGATCAACCAAAGCTGAGATTGGTTCGACCGCTTGATCAACCAAAGGTTGAGTAGGTTGTTGAGAAACTATAGGTTGTTCAGGAAAAGGAAATTCTTGAGTCTCAGACCACACTCTTCGCACCTCTGAGATAGCAGGGCAGTGGTGAGTAAGATGATCTCCCTCGCATAGCTTGCAAGGGAACTTAATTTTGCACTTCAAACGACCAGTTTTCTCAATGGTGTCGACATGACTAGCAGTGGATGACTTTTTGCTCTCAGAATGACCTACAGAGGCTGATAGTTTGCCCCCAGCATTACCACCAGAGGCCGGGTGACTGGGTCCAACCTCACTAAGAGAGGTTGGTTGTTGAAAAACTTCAAAATTTTCAAAAATGGGATGACCATGAAACCAAACTCTTCGCACCTCCACGATAGAAGGACATTTTTAAGTAAAGTGGTCACCCTCACAAAGCTTATAAGGAAACTTGGGATTTTGTTTTGAATGGGTAGTCTTTTCAACAGTGTCAACATGACTCGTAGTGGTTGACGGATTGTCTTCAGCATGAACTATAGAGGCCGAGAGACTGCCCCCAGCATGAGCTACAGAGGCTGAGAGACTGGGTCCAACATGACCTATAGAGTTTGGATGGGAACCACCAACATGAACGACAAAGGCTGAATGGTTAGGATCAACATGCTTTGCAGCAGTTGAGTGTGTGCCCCCAGCATGAACTTCAGAGGCTGGGTGGATGGATCCAACATGACTTGCAGAGGTTGGATGGGGAGGTTCAACTTGAACATCAGAGGTTAAATGGGTACCCTCAACATGAACTACAGAGGTTGAGTGACTGGATCTGACATGACCTAGAAAGGTTGGAAGGATCCCACCAGCATGATCAACAGAGCTGGATGTTGAAGATCAACTTGACTTCCAGAGGTTGAGTGCTTAGATCCAACATGACCTGCAAAGGTTGGATAGGTGTCCCCAACCTGAACTATAGAGGTTGGGTGGTGAGTTTCAACTTGACTTGCAGAGGTTGAATGGGTGCCCCCTTTCTTATGTGCCTTCTTCCTATTCCTCCTTCTTTTACTCCTTTTAAACTGTCGGTTATTAGTATCAGTACTTTCACTGCATGAGGTACAAGGAGGAGGAGAATCAACTACAGGTGAAGGGGAAGCAGTGTTTTGATGCCCTTGATATAAGGATCTCACTTGAGAAGCATCAAAAGCATTCAGGATAGTTGGAGTGGAAAACAACCACACCGGTATCCCTAGGGTGAATCCAGGTAGATTCAAGGTGGCCATCAAAGGAACACCAACATTCCCCATGAGAGGAATAGTACAAGTAGTTCCCAGCATGGGGATCTCTTGGTTGGTGTTCAAGAGGGTATTAGACATATTTTCAAACAATAAGACAAAGTCTGAGGTCGACAAGAAACCAAAAAGTACAAAGCACACATCTAAAGGCAGACTAAGTACAGACAAACCACACAGCACTCACTAAAAATTCCTAAAGCCAAGCAGACAAACAGGTATAAGATATGCTTTCCAAAAGAAAGTTGATAAACAGTTGCTTGGTGTCCCTGTAGATGTTCTTAGGCACAAGTTGAGGAATCACCCACCGCCCTCCCACACCTTATACCAAGGTTACCTTCCAAGCCCGTCCAAGGTCAACCATAAATAGCCTTTCGATGTACCTGTGTATGAACCCTAGATGTAAAAAAGACTAAAGGTTACCTTAACTATATTGATAGTCTGGGGGGACAGACACAAGCCTATTTCGTACGCATGGGCAGGGTAACAAAGCCCAAAACCATGTCTAAGACAGAATCCCCAAATGCGCAAAAACCTTGGTATACGCTTTGACAAGGAATTAGAGGGTTATCTCCTCAGTCCAAGCCTCCATGCGGCCTCGTGCTTAACTATCGTTTGAGAGGAGCTTCCCAGATACAATCAACATAGAAAAGGGTTTACCTAGTGATTGGAAAACTACGTCTGAAATTTTATAATTGTGGGGAGTTTAAACTCCCTATCCCACAAGTCTAGCCTGAGCTAGTTGGTGTATGACCCTATAAAATAAAACTTACTAATAATTTTTAAATTATATCATTTATTTTAAGGGTTGTTTTTAATCAGAGGATAAATGGCGTGAAACTTATGTGGTGTTTTGACTCAAAGTTGAAACAAAATGACTAAACAAATAGAAATGAAATGAAAAAAGCAAAAAATATTATCTTGTTCGTTTTCAAATAGAAACTTGAAAGCCACAAAAGAACAAATTCTTTTTATTTTTTTCAAAAACAATGATATGCCATGCAATCTAGACTAAAAACCTAATTTGCATGCATATAAAGCAAACATGTGTTTTTTATTTTTCTTTTATAAATGCAAAAGAAAAAACGGCCTATCAACTGATGCAAGCAAGTATTGTAAGCAAAGCAAACAGACAACTACTCTACACCCCACAAACAAACCCTAGGTTTCCCTAAAGTTGGATATCAACCTCTCTTGAAAGGAAGGCTCACAAAGGTAAACAAGCCAACAACTTTGGAATGAAAAAATTGAGCAATAAGACTGACATAAAAAAAGGTCAAGAAGTCCCAAGTATCAATATAAACCTACAAACAGAGGTTGCTCAGTACCTTGTCCAACAAGGTCAAGCCAAAGAAGGAGGTGCGGGGGGAAGTAGTAAAAACAAGTTCAAAGACTTGAAAGAGACTTACAAGATAGACAAAGAGAACCTAACAGAGATAAAACAACCTCTCAGGAGTCATGCACATGCAGAGGACCCTTGAAGACCCTACAAACAGCCCTCAAATCACCCAAAAACTCTAAAAAATGATGAAAGAACACAAATTTAGGTGCATACGCAGGTTGCCTTAAGTCAGGTCGCGTATGACACGTGGGTTGCAGGTAGTGCAAGCCGTGTATACAACACAGACACGCGATTGTTTAGCCTGAAAGTCGCGTATGGATGACAAAAGGCACAAAAAGGATAAAAAACTGACCTAGGAAGACAAGAAAGGTGTTCCAACAAACTCAAAAGGTGTTCCTAACTTGTAAGAAGGACCTGAAACCTTAAAAAACACTGGAAGAAATACAGACAAACCCCAAATAGACAAGGCTCTCCCTAGCGGAGTTGCCAGTTCTGTTGTAAAAGAAAGTTTCCTACGGCTAGGGTTTAAGAGGTCGTCAACGTACTGGGGTTGAAAGGTGGATGTATAATGTTCAGCAAGCATATACAAGCAAGATTCGGAGATTAGAATGGTTCATACCTTAGCCAAATGAAGGTTGATCCAAGCAGCCCTTCAATCCTCCTCTTGCTCCTCTTTCTCCTCTTGCTCCAAGAGACCTGCAAAACGAATTATACCTTCCTCAAACCAATATGACCACATATAAAGCAATGATAATCAAATAAACATGAAATAATAATCTGATTCACATCATAATATGATCATAAACAGACATTCGATCAAACATTGAACAATAATTTGGGAAGAAGAAGGACATCACATCTTTATTAATCTTGAAAACAAGTACAAGTATACCTTCTCTTCAAGTTTGGCACCTCACGAAACCTTGATCTACTTCTACTATTTCTCTTCTCCAAGAAACTCAGCCTCCAAACTCTGCAACACAAGGAGAATGCTTCTAGGGCAAAGGTGTGGGCAAAAAGAGCTCCAAATCCTCCAACATAATAATGCAAAGATTCCAGTCTCCTCTCATGGATCTCCCTACCTCTATTTATATGCTTAATGAAGAGTTAGGGTCGAAGACAAAGTAGTTACTACTGAAGGAGTCAATTACATAACTACCCAAACTGCCCGAATTTAAAAATACGTATTTTTTTGACATTTTCATGAAGCATACGCAGGTTGCAGAGACAACAGTCGCATACGCGAGGAGGTATACGTGGGTTGCAATGCATAAATTCGCGTATTTAAGGCGTACACGAGTATTATATATAGCAAGTCGCATACATACACGGGTTTCCTTCAGGAAACTCGCATACACATCAAAAAATGCATTTTAAGAGTACTTCTGATCATTTTCAGACTTTGGTGTCTTCTAGAAAGTTTTAGCTAACTGAAATACCATTCCAACGATGTAGAGATGAGGTGAAATGGAGTTACAGAACTCAATATATGGGTCCTCCAAGTTAGGTGTTTTTTCAGTGACTTTCAATGACTTTCATGAAGTGTCATCATGGAATTGTCAACATGCGACGGAATCATGGGAAAGTGGTCACAGGCAAAGATGTGTCATTTTGAGCTATAACACTTTCTCTTTTGCATCTCAAGATACAGTAGTTGTTGTTATATTACCAAAAAAATGCAGATGGATTAGAACAGCCTATAGCTTTCTTTAGCAAAACTCTCAGAGATTCAGAATTGAAATACAATATGCTGGAGAAATAGCAGGGTACCTAATGTTGCTATTAAAGAGATTCTAACTAGCCAGATAGTGAAGGAAAGCGGGGGAAATGGATTGCAAAAATCATTGAATACGACGTGGAGATTAAACCTACAAATCTTGTAAAAGGGTAGGGTCTAGCAAGACTATTGGCAGATTCAAATTGTGAAGCCCTTGGTCTTCATTTGATAGCAAGTCAGCCAATACAGGAGGAGTTGCAAACAAGGAAAGATAAGGAACAGATTAAGGATAAATATGCAGAATCAGAATGGTATGCTGATATAGCTCATTTCTTATTGCATTTGCAATGTCCTACTCATTTGCATAAGAAGGCAATTAGATCATTAAAATTGAAAGCCACCAAATATTGTCTGATAAATCAGGAGTTACATTGGAAAGATCCAGGGGAGTGTTGCTCAGGCGTTTGGAGAAACCAGATATTGAAGAGGTCATATCAAAATTACATGAAGGTTCCTGTGGAGGTCACAAATATTGGAAGGCTACAGCTTATAAAATTCTAAGGTTTGGGTACTACTGGCCATATTTGTTTTTCGATGTCTATCAGCAGGTGAGCGCTTGTATTCAATGTCAAAAATTTGTTGGCAAACAAAAACTTGTGTCCTTACCTTTGAAACCCATTGTGGTAAATGCCCCTTTCCAGTATTGGGGACTAGATTTTATAGGTGAGATAAATCCTGCTTCCTCTAGGCAACATAAATGGATACTTACAGCTACTGATTTTTTCACAAAGTGGGTGGAGGCCATTCCTACACGGAATGCAACTGATAACGTAATCATAGACTTCATTCAAGAAAATATCCTGAGTAGATTTGGTTGTCCTAAGAAATTGTTGACTGATAATGCTAAGGCTTTTAAGTCTAAGGCCATGGTTACTTTTTTTGAACAAAATGAAATCATTCTAAAGCATTCTACACCCTACTACCCCCAGTGGAATGGCTTGTCAGAATCAACTAACAAAAATAGCATTCATAGCATTAAAAAATTGTTAAATCAGAACAAGAGATCTTGGGATTCAATGTTGAAATATGCACTCTAGGAAGATAGAATAACCACCAAGAAAGCAATCGGTTTATCTCCTTTTCAGTTAGTGTATGGTACTGATGTTGTTTTTCCAATTTAGTTAGGTATTCCAGTAATCAATTTTTTTCAGGATAGTCAGGAAGGGCCTAATGAGATTCAAAGAAGAATTTCCTCATTGATTGAACTACAACAGGAACGTGAAGCTCTAGCTGAAAAAACTCAAGCATACAGGAAAAAGATCAAGGAAATATTTGACAGGAAGATAAAGGAGGATACTTTTTCTTTTGGAGACATGGTACTCAGATGGGATGCCAAAAAAGAGCAGAAAGGTAAGCATGGCAAGTTTGATAACTTATGGTTTGTCCCTTTTCGAATTTCAAAGAGTTTGGAAAATAATACCTTCATACTGCAGACTCTGGAAGGTGAAGAATTGTCCAATCTAGTGAATGTACGATTTCTCAAACATTTTTACAGTTACTGAAGGTGAAAGAAATTTAACTCATTATACATTCTGGTGTGATAAAGATAGAATAAAGACTCCAATTGCCCAATGGAAGTTTGTTGAATAACAAGCAAGTTTCAGTTTAGCTTACAGAAGGCACTGGTCTACAGGGTATTGAAACCTAATAAAGAGGTTGTCATACCTCAGCAAGAGCCAGATGTTAGGACTGAAAATTGTTCCTATTCTTTGTTAGTAGTTTTTCTCTAAAGGTTGATTACTTATTCAATTTTCATTTTGAGCTTGTTCTAAATTTTAATAATTTTAATTGCCTTTTTGTTTTAGGTTATAGTTTGTTTTAATTTATTTATTTTTTCTTTCTTAAGATTTATTTTTAAATGGCTTATTAAGTATTATATATCTTTTAAAGTCTACCAATGCTGATTTAAATTTATTCCAAGGTGTATATCCAAGGTCTAGCCCTTGTTTTGAGCTCTTTTGTCAAATATGTCATGAGGAAATTCCTATAGCGCAAAATTCATGATCTATACCATAAAGCATTACAGGAATCATGAATCATTGGGAAGAGTGGTTGATTGATGATATAGCATGGTCGTTGTAGTCAAGGATAATGGGAACTCTTTAGACACATGTTTAATATATAATGACACATGTACATAACCATGTTCCATCCATCATGACAAATGTGTGAAGCTGTGTGAATATGATTGAGAAAATCGTGGTTTTGAACTACTACGGTTTCTGGCTTGGGTTCTGAATCTCACTGTTTCATAGCATAATTTGAGAATTCTTGAATTTTCCTAAGGAAGTAAACATGCCAAGTTACAGTATAGATATGGGAAAGAGTGGAAGGATTAACATGTATGAACCTACAGACACAAGTTGGGCTATTAAATTTCCAGAATGTGCAGTGTTATTCAGAACAGTAGGGTGGTTTAGTTTATTTGGGAAGATCATTGGTTTCAATCCTGAAGTTTCACATCATTTTGACCAAAATTTCATCAACGAGACTGTAACATTTAATACTCTCAAGTTCGAGCTAATAGAGGATTTAATAGCTGAAGCCATAGGTGTCCCAACATATGGAGAATCTTGGTTTAAAAGGATTCCTTTCAGTTTCGACCCTAACGATTTCTTACTACCAGGAAATGAAACCTTAGATTGGGGCAAAGGAGTTACATTAGAAAATTTTAAGCCATAATGGAAGGAATCCATTGGTATTGTACAGAACTATATTACATGTGGTGGCAGGTTCGCATTAGCATTTAAATACCACGTTATATTTTTACAGCATTTAAATCAGCATTCCAAGATGACTTTTCCCTTCTTTCTCTTAAAAAGTCTCTAGAAGATGTCAAATAGATTCAAGGGACATTTCAACCATAAAAACCAATCAGTATTTCACCATGGCTTGATCAAATTGATCATATGCACAGTCTTGCAGAAGAAAAATAGGAGTTGGGATCACTTCTTATTTTTTACTAATGAACAGGATGATCATGCAAAGAAAAGCTTGACTAATAAACAATTTTGTTTTGTTAAAAGGTTTAAAAAGAGGTGTTTGAATATTTAGTACAAGATAACTTTCAGGAAAATAGTTCAGGCCAAGGATTCAGAGATCGTGTTGATGAAGATCTAGGAAAAGCATTGGATGATGAGCAAGAGCACAGTTTGAAGAATAAAAAAATGGAGAAGACATATGATTTGAACCCTAATGAAGATATTGGTTCAACAGAACATAAGCAAAGTTTTATAAGTGTACAGGAAAGCTCAACTAAAGTTTTTGTTGTAGTTGATTTGAAGGGTAATGTTTTGCAAGTCCCAGAGGTAAACGTACAGAAGAAATCTCTTATGCAGTTGGAAGGATCGAAATGGAGGCCAAAGACCAGAGCCACCAATAAATTCAAATTGAATATGAACCAAACTCTAAACCCTAAACTGCAAAATGAGAAGGTTATAGTCATTGAAGATTATTCAGGTGAGGAAGATAATGAAATTGAAGAAAATTTGAGCCCACAGCAAAATTGTAGTCAAGAGGATCATTTAATATCATCAGATTTGATTCAAGAAAACCATGAAAGTCCAGAAAAGCAGGTTACTCCTATTATAGAATAGGGTATTACTTCGGGAGCTTCATTTGCAGAGGAAGCAATGAAGGATAGGCAGGAAGAAGATTTAATCTTTAAAAAGATGAATATTCCATGGTTGTCAAATCAGGATTCTACATTGCATGGAGAGGTGTATATGGATTCAGAAATTGAAAATCTCTGGAAATATTTGCAACAACATAAGTCACAGATTGATTTTCTTACTGAAACTAATGACAGGATGGTAATGACAAATAAGAGATTAAGAGAAGACCTGGAAGACATGTTGATGTATTTGTAACTTCGGAATGTATTCACTTGTATATATTATGTATTGTACCCCGATGTTTATTCCAGGAAGTATCTGTAATGTAATTGAGTCATGTCATGCCCTGATGTTCCGATCGGGAGATTCAATAATGTAAAAAATTCATGTAAAGTCATTGAGGTTAACCCTCCATTGTAAGTCGGGGAAATAGTCCCCACAATTGATTCAACGTTAACCCTCCTTGTTGATCGGGGGTCAATATCCACACAGTTGTGAGGCAATAGGGTTACTAGACTCTCCTAGATATGTCAGCCCTAGTAAGTAATTTTTAAGTGGGGCCGACATGTTGAAGTGGACATTAAGTGAACAAAAGAATATAAATAGAGAGTGAGCCTCTCTATTTATCACACACACACTCACTCAACTAGGGTTCATGAGTGAGAGAGAAGAAGATGGGATCAGAGAAAGAGACAACTGCTATCAGAGATCATCTTTATGTTTTTGGGTTTTACTTTTTCGATTGGTGCTCATTCTATCTCTGAGGAAGTTGCGAGGTTTTCTCCTTTATGGTTTCCCTGAGGAAAATTCTTTGTGTCTCTTATCTCTTGTGATTATTGTTGTGCATGTTATTCTCTCAGATCAGATCCCAAGATCATATTGCTTAAATGATAAAAATCTAACATGGTATCAGAGCTAACCTGAGAAGAAGACATTGTGCAGCTGCAGAAGCTAGGGCTTCTTAATTTTTCGGTCTCTCTCCACAATCCATCAGCAAAAGTATGCTAGGCTGACTCTCCATTGAAGGGCGCATCTTTCTGTCGAAGCGGAATTCGATTCCGAGCATTTTCGTTTTTTGGTGCGGGAAATTAGGGATTTTTTCAAAAGAAGAATTTTTGAGTGAGCCCAGCATAGGATTTCTCTCCTTATCAAAATCAAATTTTATAGAGATGGGTCGAGATTTTTGGTTGGGTGAAACTCTGGGAAAGTCAACCCCTAGTTTGACCCTGGGCCGAAAAAACCCTAAATAATAAAATTGATAAGTTTTGGTACATTCGTTATATCTCGGGATTTCAGAATTCTCATGGGACGAAACTTTCACAAGTCAAAGATAAATTCCTTATGTACACTGTGTCCAAGTTTCAGCCTCATATTCACTATATTTTAGGAGATATGATTCCTCCAAGTTAGGGTTCCAACCTCTTCCAGGATTCATCCTAAACAGGATACCTGGGGAAAATTGCTATATCTCGGGCTACCAAGGTCCAAATGAAATTTCTATAGATGTTCCAAAAGGGGAACGGACTTTAATTTCTATGGTAGAAGTTTCAGATCTCGAAGATGAAACAGTGACTTGTGGAAGTCCGTACAACTTTGTTGTGTTGAACAGTTATAAAACAGGTCACCTTGGGAAAGCAATCATAAGTCCCAATTGGTGAAACCAATTCTGATGAAACCTATGGTGTTGGAACAAGGACAAACTATGATACCTCAGTATGAAATTTCAGACACAAAGGATCAGTACTTTCATATATTCCACAGAAACAGTATCAGGCATTTCTGCAGAAGAAATTGGTAAACTAGGGCTTCCTGTTCCAGGAGCTTCCCTTCATTGTTTTCAGAAAAGGAGTACAATGGACAACTTTCCTTGAATAGGTATATCTTTCTATCCAATCATATATGAAAGATTCCAAGTTTTGAAAATTAGGTTTTCTCTGACAAACCCTAGATCAGCCAGCTCCGGAACCAGGATGAACACCTCGAATCGGTAAGATCTAATCTTTTGCTATTTACATTTGAGGTTTTTATTTCAAAATGTCTAATCACGCCAGCTTGATGACAAGCTTGGTGAAGCTTACAACCTCCAAACATGGAAGTATTGGATCTCACTCGTTCTTGAAGAAAATGAATTGGACACCTACATAAGTGGAGAGATTCCAGTTCCAGAGGGAGATGAGACTAAAATCCTTACACAAGAAGAACTTGGTCAAGGCCAAGAAGATCATTGTTGATTCAATCAAGAATCACCTCATCCCCCAAGTGTCTTCCCTAAAGACGCCGAAAGAGATGTTTGGTTCCTTGACCAAGCTATTTAAAGGGAAGAACATAAATCAAAAGATGACTTCAAGAAACCAGTTGAAGAATGTGAAGATCCAGAATGCTGAGACCATACAGTCTTACTTTACAAGGGTCTCTCAAATCAAAGAACAACCTGAAGCAGTAGAAGAAGTGGAGAATGCAGAAGTTGTGATACTACCTTGAATGGCCTCCTAGGATCATGGGATTCATTCATTCGAGGAATGTGTGCCAGAAGGAAGTGATTACTTTCAGCAGACTCTGGGAAGAAGAAGAAGCTCAACTCATAATAAGAGAAGAGAATATCGGAGCAACTGAAGATCAAGCTCTCACCATCCAAAGAAGATCCCTCAAGTGATGAAGAATATGAATAACTTAACTCTTGAAGAACCTCTTATCCATCTTAGCATTTGGATAAGAAACGATGCTATTATGAATAAAGAAGATGATGAAGCTGGAGGCTCAAGAAGGAGTCTACCCACGAAACAAATAAAGATAAGTATTCAATTGTCATTTCATGATATTGTTTTTTGTTATGCATTTGTTTATATTTAGTTGATGTATTATGCATGATAGAATGTTTGCATTAATGACAGTATACTACTAATACGCATGTGATGGGTAAGTATCTCTTGGTGCTATACAACTCTCCATTGCTACTTATCTAGAATGAAACCTCTTTGCTGACATATTGGATTAGTGCACAATCTCAATGTTGTCCTGGTAGAGATGGAAGGCATCTAGAAACGTTTCTGTGAGATATGGATGAATGTTGTATTGGCTAAAATAGTTGCATGATCATATATTTATGCATAAGAATTTTCCACTATGAATATGCCTTATGAAATGTTTCTAACCATACAACTAATGCATTTGACTTGTAGGAAAGATCGCGTACAATCACCTACAAGCAAAGAAGGATGAGACTTGTTCCGAAGAACAAGTGATGAAAGTTCAAGAAAGAATCCAAGATGAAGAATAATATGACGATACTTTCAAAGAAGAGATCTCAGACACAGTGCAGTTATGTAACATTGTTGAGCGACATCATTGATGAAGAACCTTCCAAGAAGTAGCTAAGAAGAAAGCGAAGGAGTGTACCAGTTCAAGAAGAATGATGTTTAGGATGCAGTGTCGAGACCTGAAGAGAAGTTCGTAGTTCCATCACGTAGTAGATGGAAACATCGTGGGATACCAGGCAAGATTCGTAGCACGAGGCTTCTCACGAAAAGAAGGCATAAACTACGAAAAGAAATTTGCAGCCACTAGAAGTTAAGACACATGACAGGAAAAATCATGTGTGCAACTGAAAGAAGGCCTTGTATGAGCTTAGAAGACACCCATGGGATAACACATACATGATGAGATTGATGAAGATCTTAACCTTTTCTACAAGGTTGAAGATGAAAGCCTATAGAGGATGAAAAGCTCACATATGGGTGCGACAAGAACTTTTGAAAAGGTTCAAGATAGAGGATCTTGGTATCCAGTGACCCTAGATGGATACATAGAATATTAGTAGCAGAGAAATCTACTTGTCACTCTGGTACATAATGTTTCAGTACATAGAGTACAAAAGACAGAGGGAGAATGATCCTTCGCTTCAAAGGGAGTGACTGCAGAAGATCCTGAGGTTCAACATGGTACAACAGGATGGACAGATTACTGATGACTCTAGGCTTTGCTGAGAGTAAAGCAGATTCCAACCTTTGTTTCAAGGTTGAAGGTAGAAGACCAATGATGCTCCTGTTGTGTGTCGATGACTTGTTCCTGATAGAAAAGAGGAACTCATTAAAGTTACAATAAGGAGATTTGATTTCGAGTTCGAGATGAAGGGCTTGGATATGATGCACTAATTTCTAGGCATGGAGGTGTGGCAGAATGCGGATGGAATCTCCCTGGGACAAGGGATGATGGACCGCAATGCCATGACCACACCTATGGCATCGAACCTGAATCTATTAAGTGATGCTTCATCAGATTCGGTTGATGCCACGATGTATCGTCAGATTATTTGTTCCTTGATGTACGAGACGAATACGAGACCAAATATTTTCTTTGTTGTGAACACATTGAGACATGTTCACCTGATGGTTGCAAAGCATGCAGTGAGGTACCTAAAGGGTGTAGTTGACTATGGGCTCAAATATGAAGCGAATCAGAAGACTAACCTGGAGGGTTATGTGGGTTCATATCGGGTAGGCAGTGTCATTGATAGGAAGAGCACTTCGGGGTGCTGCTTCAGTATGAGATCAGGTGTGATCTCTTGGTTTAGAAGGAAGTAGTCCTACATGGTGCCGAGAACAGCCTAATGAGGAGCAGTGAAGCTCCAGTATGTGATCCAGATTGAGATCTCTCGAAAGAGGGAGTTCTAGCATAGTCGAGGAGATAGGTTGTCTAAGCATAAAATCCTAGCGAAGCTCGTAGGTGGCTCAGACGTAAACGGTCCTGTAGATTGTCCTCAGATGTAATTGGACCTGGCAAAGCTCGCAGGTTATCCTTATACGTAATCATCCCTGATGTGAGTTTATGCTAGAGATGGCCAGAGTGAAGTTTGAGTACTTCAGGGAGAAGCTTGGTGTTCTCCAGATGGAGGTTCCTTCCAAGGGGAAGTGATGATTCTATGAGCCCTTCTGACATGGTGAGAGGATTGGTTCCTTCCATGATCAGATATAAGTGCTAAAGGCCATTCTCTGGGAGAATGGAGGCACCTAACCAGTTACCAGGAATACTCGGCCTAGAGCTGAGAGCCATTCTAATATGACTGTGGGATTGGCTCCCACATGATCAAATGTAAGGGAAGTGCCATTCTGACATGGGGGCAGGCTGGGCCCTCCCATGGTCAGATGTAAGGGCAGATCCATTCTGACATGGGGGCAGGCTGGGCCCTCACATGGTCAGATGTAAGGGCTGGGAATTCTGACATGGGGGTAGGTCAGGCCCTCCCATGGTCAGATATAAGTGTTGGGCAGGCCTTTCTGACTGGGTCAGATATAACTGCTGAAGAATATGAAGACCTACATGGAAGCTAGGCCTACAACCAGCATGAAAAAGGGCTGGATCTGTAGAAATTTATGCGACGAGAAGAATGAAGAGATAGCACCATTTGATTGAGATAGAGGAATCAGTGATGATCCAGCTTTGATGATGATCCAGATCAAGTGATGATCCAGACTTGATTATGATCCAGTGATGCTCTAGATCAAGTGATGATCCAGACTTGATGAAGATGACTTGACGATGAAGATGACTTTAATATGAAGATGACTTGAAGATGAACATGACTTGATGATGATCCAGATGATATAGAGAAGAAGACTTGTGTTGATAAAATTGTGTCGAGAAAATACCTTCCTAGTTAAGAGGGAGTGTTGATGTATTTGTAAATTCGGAATATATTCACTTGTATATCTTATGTATTATACCCAGATGTTTATTTCGGGAAGTATCTGTAATGTAATTGAGTCATGTCATGCCCCGATGTTCCGATCAGGAGATTCAATCATGTAAACAAGTCATGTAAATTCATTAAGGTTAACCCTCCATTGTAAGTCGGGGAAATAGTCCCCATAATTGAGTCAAGGATAACCCTCCTTGTTGATTGGAGGGAAAATTCCCCACGGTTCTGGGGCACTAGGGTTATTAGACTCTCCTAGAGATGTTGGCCCTAGTAAGTAATTGTTAAGTGGGGCCGGCATGTTGAAGTAGACATTAAGTGAACGAAAGAATATAAATAGAGAGTGAGCATCTCTATTTATCACACACACACACACTCAATTGAGGCGCATGAGTGAGAGAGAAGAAGCTGGGATCAGATAAAGAGACAACTGCTGTCGAAAATCATCTTTATGTTTTTGGGTTTTACTTTTGCTATTGGTGCTCATTCTATCTCTGAGGAAGTTGCGGGGTTTTCTCCTTTATGGTTTCCCCGAGAAAAATTATTTGTGTCTCTTGTCTCTTGTGATTATTGTTGTGCATGGTATTCTCTCGGATAAGATCCTAATATCATATTGCTTAAATGATAAGAATCTAACAAGACATTGATGCACACTATCAAGAACTGATGGTTGTCTCGAAAGAAGCATTGAAGAGAAAAAGAGAAATCCATAATCAAGCTGAAATTTAACCCAGCAAGTTCAAAAGTTAAGCAAGCAGAATGAAATGTTATTAAACAGAGTTAGAAGTCTAGAGATAGAGCAGGAGCGAACTAAGAAGCAGTCTCATGCCTTGGAGGGGATCACTATGCTAGCAAAAGCAGCCAAGCGGTTATGACTACTACCTAATTTTCAGTTGTTAAGTATTTTGTTTTGTTATAACACAGGCATTAGTTAACATTTTATTGATTTTAAAGATTCGAAGTTAAGAAGTAACTATTTTTGTAACTAGTTCGAATTTAGACCTAAAAGACAGTTATGAAGCAGTTATGAAATTGCTCTAGTTTGTAAAATGATAAAAATAGGAAGGTTAATTGGAGTAGGGTTCGATTTTTTTTTCGAGAAGGGTTCTAGAGCTGAAGATTTTGGATGTATGTTCAAGCTGATGCATTTTAACTCTCATGTAAGTGTTGAAGACTGAGACTGATCTATATATACATATAAGCCATTTTATCCTCTATATTGTTTTTGTTTATGGCTTGTTTTCCCACTCAGCTCATGACTTCATTTCTTGATTAATGTTTTTATTCATGTAAATGCTTATGCGTTGTGGACAAAACCAGTACTGTGCTTCTTAATGTTCATGGTTTATATTAATTATTTATGCATTTATATCTCAGTCCTTCATGTTATTTCATGACTCAATTCCTGTATTATGTTGATTGTTTACCTTCTTGTAAATGAACTTTCCAACCAAAAAAATCACAAAAACCAATTCCATTTTTGCTTTTTGTTTTGAGATTGTACTAGCTTGTTCCTTTGTAATCTAGGAACAATTTCTAGCACAAACACCACCAAAGGTACATTCTTTTTTCCATCGTGCATTTGTATTTTTCTATTTATATTTTTATGATTAACTTAGATTCATGCACACAGGTTATCATTAGCACAATATCAGTTGTGTAGGGTCTTGTAAACATCCCACTATCATGGGTTGAATCATCCACGACCTATTGTACATGATGACCGAAAAAATCTATTCATAATTGTTAGAATATAATCCGTCGGGATTATATTATGTAAATAAATAAATAAATAGTTATGTAGGAAGCTGAACAGTTACATAGGAAGGTGAAGCTCAACCACCGCCTATAATGTATAAATGAATGCATTAGCAATGGAATAATATAGAATCGGGAGTTATACCTAACAAGTGGTATCAGAGCTTGGCTATTTGCCTGCCATAACTCCTAGCTGCATTGCATGCCTGCCATTCTGCCTGTGTTATCAGAGCGCTGCCATTCTGCTTGCCAGTCCATTGTCATTTTGTCTTCCAGTCGCATTCATTGTGTGCATTTCTCCTCCAGTCTCTGCGTGCATGCATTATTGAGATGTTTTACCAGTCCATTGTCATAAACCCTAATCCTTTCACGCTTATGAAGTTTTGTGTTGCGACCTGTGAAGTATCATAACTTCCATCTCCTTTCACTGTGAATTTCCCTACAACCAGGTGCAGCCATCCATTATCATCATAACGATCCTCTCGCAGCCATTCATAGTCATGAATATCTTGATATCTCAGCGTGTGGCTTGTGTTATAGGTTTGGCTGTGGTTGTATGTAGCACTGTGGGCTTCCAGCCTTCGACCTCGTGTGTGCTGTAGTAAGCTCGAGAGAATAAAAAGAAGCAGAATTGTTCTGTCTTTTTGTCTCTACGTGAAACTACAATTGCAATTGCCTTGTTGTTGTGGTGGTGGTAGTGAACTTTGATTTTCACAGTCAAGACACCTGCGAAGTAGATAAAAGATTCGATCCAGATCTGAGAACAGTAGCTGTTCTTGGAGTTTATTATTATTTTCATCCATTTTTGGAGGTGTCGGCCGAAGAAAAATTTATCATTTTTTATATGAAAGTCAAAGTGTTATTTTCGAGCTTTTCCCATATACTCCCCTTGTCTGTCCGTGTGATTTTCATCGAAAGCCGAGATACGACAGGTTTTCTCGTAATTCGTTGAAATTTCATTTGCCAAACTGGATCCCTCCTCACGTGTTGAAACCAGGGTTGGAATTTCAAATGGAGGACACCCGTCAAAATTGCCGATGACAATCAAAATCTCAAACGTTTTCTGAATACCGACTGTGAAGAGTTTTATGAATACACTAACCCTATTTCTGCATAACCGCTTCATCTTTTCTGTTTTAAAAATGATCTCATTCTGAAAAGAGTCTGGGAGTTCCATACCACAATAATATTGTGTGCATTGTGGGCTGCACATTTTGAATGTGAACGACATTCTATGGGTGAACTCGTGATATTATGTGTTGAAGACTGCATTGGAGATATAATGCTTGCTACGTTGAAGACCTATCAGTTGGAGAAATAATGTATGTTGAAGAATAATGTATGCTGGAGAGTGCTGCGATTTTTTGCTGTGTATCTGCTACTGCGTGCATTGGAAGACTACATTGAAGGCTGCGTTGAAGGCTGAGAATTCCATGTGAGCATGGAGTGATTAATTGGAGACTATGAAGACTACGGCCTATTGCTTCTGCGTGAATGCGTTGAAGGTTTCTCTTCAACTTCATGGAAACCCTAATTTTCTGAGTGAAGCTGCCTGCAAGTTCTTCAAGCTGCTGCGAGCTACCTTGTCCCGTCAAAGTTGGGGTCTATCTCTTCTCTGTAGAGTGTTGCGACTTCATCAAAGATACAACCTGCCATTGAAGAGTCCACGTTGTGCTACTTCAAACAAGTCTGCTGCAAGATATTTTGTTGATGTATTACTGTATTTGAAATGTAATTTTCATGTAATAGCACTCTAGAATTAATGATATAGAGCTATTGATAAGCTGCAACATTATTTGATAAGCTACAAATTATTTTGATAAGCTGCAAAATTATTTGTATAGGCTGCAAAATCATATTGTAATTTGTAAAGGAGCAGGAATCTAAACCTGCATCCCATATTTTTCAAGTATTCTATAAGTTGCAAGTTCCAAATTGAAGATGCACAATTTTGCATCTATTGTTGGTGATGTCCTCACTGGCAAGGAAACATATCCAAAATGGTCTAGAAAGATCAAGAAATCAAGCGAGCCTGTTGAAAAATCCCTTTACTTTGTTCAGAAAACAAAGGATCGGTCCAAAGACCCTTCTAAGGGAGATTGTAGCAAGAGAGGACGAGGAAGAAGAAACTTCAGAGGCAGAGGGGGTAGAAGCAAAAGATCAGATTTGCAGTGCAAGCATTGTGGAAAGACTGGGCACACATCAGATCAGTGTTGGGCTTCATGGGACTCCATCAAAGACAAGCATAACCAGAAGAAAGATGACCAAGATGCTAGTAAATCTTCTGATTCTTGTATTGTTGCACATTGTAATCTTGGAATTAATGAAATGACTTCTCTTTCATCTTACAAAGATTGTTGGCTGCTTGATACTGGTGCAACATCACACATGACATTTAGAAAAGACTGTTTTGAAGAACTTAATGAAACAATAGATGGCATAGTTTACTTTACAGATAAGTCTAGTCTTAAACCAAAGGGAATAGGCACCATTCGACTAAAGATGCCTGGATTCCCTGATTTCTTATTGAAGAATGTTCTTTATCTTCCGGAGTTGCAGAGAAGCCTGTTGTCCTTGGTGGAGATTCGACAGCGAGGCCATTCCATCCACATATTTGATGGAATCGTAGAAATAAGAAAGTCCTCTGACAACCAAGTCATCATGACTGGATACGAAGATGGGAAGCTGTTGAAGCTAAAGGGTTCATCTGCAAGAGTTCAGAACTATGGCTACCTCTCTCAGCATGGAGAAGGTAATTTGTCATCTAGTTCATTGTAGATTTGGTCATCTAAATTATAACAGTCTTCGTTTGTTGAGAAAGAATGGTGTATATGGTTTTCCCACCATTCCCAAAGAGAAGAACAAATGTGATGCATGTATATTAGGGAAACATAGTAAGCTGCCATTCCATGAATCTAATTTCAGAGCAAGTAGCAAATTAGAATTAGTACATTCTGATTTATGTGGCCCAATGCCAACTCCTTCAGCAAATGGGAATAAGTATTTTATGACATTTGTTGATGACTAATCAAGAATGTGTTGGATTTACTGTTTAAAGACAAAATCAGAAGCATTTCAAACATTCAAAGACTTTCATGCATTGATAGAAAAACAAGCACAATAAAAAATTGGTACACTTCATACTGATAATGGGAAAGAATACACTTCAAATGCTTTTGAAGATTATCTTCGCCAACATGGAATTGCACATCAGACTACCGTTCCCTACAATCCTCAACAAAACAGTGTAGCAGAAAGAATGAACAGAACCATAATGAATATGGTTCGCTCAATGATGTTTTTCAAGAATGTAAAACTAATGTTTTGGGGTGATTCAGTAAAATGTGCAGCCTATTTGAAAAATAGAAGTCCCTCAT
>LPNX010078598.1:103315-207628 GCA_001517045.1 Pseudotsuga menziesii | reverse complement strand
TCAGTTCAGGCAGATTCAACAACAGAAGCAGAATATGTGGCTGCAGCTGAAGCAACGAAAGAAATAGTATGGCTCAGGAAGATACTTGAAGATTTGCAAGAAAAAACAGAGGACTCCACACCATTATTGGTTGACAATACTTCTGCAATCAAGATGGCTAAGAATCCTAGATTCCATGATCGAACCAAACACATCAACACAAAGTATCATTTGATTCGACATCATGTAGAGGCCAACACACTCCATCTTCGACATTGTTCCACAAATGATCAAATTGCAGACATCTTTACCAAAGTGCTTGGACGAGAAAAGTTTGAAAGATTCAGAAACATGCTCGGACTTACGAACACCCCTTCGGATTAAGAGGGGGATTGTTAGAATATAATCCGTCGGGATTATATTATGTAAATAAATAAATAAATAGTTATGTAGGAAGCTGAACAGTTACATAGGAAGGTGAAGCTCAACCACCACCTGTAATGTATAAATGAATGCATTAGCAATGGAATAATATAGAATCGGGAGTTATACATAACGATAATAAAAATCTTATTTGGGCATATCTGCGTCTTTCCTTCACCTTTTGTTATTCAACTTCGTTGCTTGTTTTACATTTTCCAAACCGTTCTATATGTAAATAATTGGACAATAAATATTATAGTTTTTTATTTTTTGTTTATTAACTTGTAAATATACTTTATTTATGTTTACTAACATGTATATAAAGTTCTATTTTTTGTCATCAAGAATTATGACAGTGCATCTTTCGAACAGTAGTAGATGTCCTGCTCAGTTTTAAACAATATTTTATTCGATGTGATTAATTGAATTTATTGAATCAATTTTCAAAATATGACTAACACGCAAATTTCCATCTTTATTAAATTAAAATTATTGCATTAACAACACTTTGATTTGTCTCTCCATTTTAATTTCAAATCAAATGAGGTTGTAGATTTCTCATTGTGTTTTTAAGGCAACTACTTAAATTTACTTAGGCATCATGATAGATTAAAATATTTATGCATATTTTTGTTAACGACTAATGCTTACCTTTTAGAGAGTTTATTGCATAAAGCTTTATTGTTTCTTTGTAAATATTTTGCATTAATTTTATTTTCATAAATTAATAAATTACTTAATTTTGTCTTCAAAAATTAACGCATGTGCATGATTAGATAGGTTGCATATAATTTATTTAATGGAGTAACATTCTTGTTTTGAAAGCATTATTTCATTTTATCACGCAAAGCATATCCCGCTTTAATTTATTTATGAATTTGATGCCATTGATCAACTTTGAATATCCTATCTATACCGAGACTCTAAACACAACTCGGGCTTACATCCCCATCCTCCCCTTAAACAACCCTCCAAGGGTGTTTACAGTGGTGTTTCCTAAACCATGTCATTTTGAGCATCAACACCCTCCATTGTCTGATATGTCATGTGTATGGCCACTTAGTTGTCGACTATCAGTTACCCTTTTGGAAGAAAGAGGGTTCCAAAGAATATGGAGTGTGAGATCTTATTAGTTGTTGGAATGGAGAGTCACATTCATCGGGTAGAGTTTTAGAAAGTTTAGGAGGAGGGAGCAAATATTATGCTTTATGAGAAATTTATAAGGGTATCTAGATCACATGCTATATCACCTGCTACTTGTTATCCTGCTCAGATGAGCAGGTGATTTGCTATTCCACGGGATCAACATCCTCCAATGGTGAAGTCTTCAAATTCTTGGAATGTATATTCCAAAATATATATTTTATTTATTGAATTGATGCATTTTTACGAGTACAAAATGGCTTTATACAAATCAAGGGTCACAATTAAATTATGTGACATATCAAGTCGTTCATTAATAAATAACAAATTACTAACTAAGTTACTTAACTATTTTGTTTTATTACAAGTCATCCCTCTCTGGAATACTTCGTCCACGAATTATTGATAAGGATGGGTGGTGCGAACGAAAATCTGCATTCTCCCATGTAGTTTGATCATCTGGTAATTTTCTCCACTTGATAAGGTATTCATTGACTGGTATGGAGCAAAGTGTTCTCGTTTTAATTTCTAAAATGTATTCTGGTTCTAGCACTAATTTTCCTTCATCATCTAACATAAGCAATTCAGTTTGTATGTGAGTAGTTGAGCCCAATTTCTTCTTTAGACATGACACATGGAAGACGTCATGTATTCTTCCTTTATTTGGGATGTCTAGAGCATAGGCCACTTGTCCCACTCGCTTTCAAAATTGATATGGTCCATAGAACTTGGGTGCAAGTTTATGATTTTGGGAATTTTTTAGTGAAGTTTGTTTGTACGGTTGAAGGCGAACAAGCACCCAATTGCCCACTTCAAATTCTCGATCGGTTCTTTTTGAGTTTGCTTCTTGTTTCATGCGGTTTTTTGCTTGTTCGAGATGGTTCTTCAAAATGTGGATGACCTCATCAAATGTCGCTAGGTAATCTCTTGCTACTGGAACTTTGAAATTGTTGATGACATATTCTCTTGTTGTAGGAGGTGGATACCCATATAAGGCTTAAAAATGTGACATTTTTTGTTGATGTATGATATTTACTAGTGTACCACCATTCTTCAAGGTGTATCCACTGTACCCATTGAGTTTGTTGGTTGTTCACAAGTTTATGCATCTGTATCCCATCTAAAAGCATCCATTTTTAATAGTGATGTTAGGGGTGCTACAACTTGGGCATAGTTGAGAACAAATCTTCTATAATAACTTGTTAGACCTATAAATCCTATTAACGATGTAATTGACTTGGGGTACGGCCACTCTGTGATCACCATAATTTTTTTCGGATCGACCTTAATGTCATCAGCTGAAACAATGTGCCCCAAAAATTCTATTTCTTTTTGCTCAAAACTACATTTTGATTTGTTAGCATAAAATTTGTTTTCTTTTAGAAGCTTCAATATTGTTTCTACATGATTGAAGTGCAAGTTCCAATTTTTACTATAAATAAGGATATCTTCAAAAAACACTAGCATGAACTTCCTTAGGTACAGGCGAAACAAGTCATTCATTACTCATTGAAATGTTGTTGGAACATTGGATAATCCAAATGGCATCACTTGAAATTCATCTAAGCCTCTGTGGGTGCATAAAGTCTTTTTGGGGACATCTTCTCGAATACGGATTTGGTAATATCCTGATTTTAAGTCTAACTTAGAAAAATATTTTGCACCATGTAGCTCATCCAGCAATTCGTCAACAAAAGGAATGGGGAATTTATCTTTTATGGTGACTTTGTTTAACGCTCAATAATCAATGCAAAGTCTATATGGTCCATCTTTTTTCCTAATGAGTATGAATGGTGCAGAGAAAGGAGTCTTGCTACGTGTGATTAATCCAACATCTAATAGTTCCTGCACCAAACGTTCGATCTCTGATTTGTTCCTGTGAGTTTGTCTGTATGAATTTTTCTAATTGTAGTTGATCCTGGCATCAACTCGATGATGTGATCCCTAGAACGTGGTGGTGGGAGACCATGAGGAGGCTTTTGGAAGATGTCACTATGTTCCCCCATCAGTTGTTCTAATTCACGTGGATCAATATTTTGTCTTTCGACAGCTGTAGAAGAAGGCCTGAGCTCCATTTTTTCATAGAACCTTATAAATTGTTCTCGTAAGTTTAATCCGATTGTCCCCAGTGTTTCCAACCATTGTGCACCTAAAACAATGTCAACCCCTATGATTGCCATAGCATACATTGGTGATCTTAGCTTGTAGTCTTATATAGCTAGTTCTACTTTATGGCATTTATCGTCTCATAGTGTGGTCTTGTTTCCTGGTATCAATACTTGGAAACTGGAGGTAGGGTAGATAAATATGTATAATTGTTTTGCTACCCTAGAGTCTATGAAGTTGTGTGCACTCCCACTATCGACCATCATCACCTTAGTGTTCTTGATATGGCCAAACAATTTGAGGGTTTGGGGATGACAGATACCTGTCATTGCAACCACTGAGAGCGTTGGTGTGATGTTAGCCTCCTCTTTTCCAGTCTCATCGATATCTAACTCTATGTCAGAGGAAGGTGCGTTGCTTGATTCTTCATCATTATTGTCACTGGTATTACTTTTTTTGCACAAGAATAGATTCTTTTTTTAACAAGAACGAGTAGAGTTTTATATTGAAGCGGTGGCGAAGCCACAAAACAAAATTACATCAAAAAGTTCCATAAGATTTTTCATCTCATATCCGAAGTTGATACTTAAAAATATCGTAAAAAACAAAAAACTGCAAGATGCACAATCCATCCCAACTCAAGATGAAATCAAAGAGCTGAGGATATCCTAATTGCTGAAAATCCGGAAAAAAAACTACTTGACAACATTAGGATTTTACATAAAATTTTAGACAAAATGGAGAGATCCTTCACCAAAAACCTAAAAGTATACTCAGAAGCTCTGGTTCCATCTTGATACGAGAGGAATTAACCAGTGAACTGGTGTTCAAGAAGGCCCAAACAGTGCACCAAAACCAGGACTTTCCAATTTTTGCTCATTGGATAGAGCTCTCCTTTATCGCTGGCTTTTGCACTGCTATACTCCATCAAATTAAATCGAAAGATTTTGCATCAATTCAAATCCATGGAACAATCAACAGATTGAACTTTCTCCCTATCATACAAAATCGAACCTTGCATTGGTGAAGCCCACTCATAATGCAGTAAATCCTTCTCATCTGGTTAACGCTACAGGTTGACTTTTACAGATCTGCGAGAATTTGACCATTCCAAAAATGGGTATTTCCCCATCCCACACTATCCATCATAGATCATGACCCAAGAATCGGCTCCCTTGATAGAAGATGCATTGTCCTCGGCTCAAATGTCGATCTTCCTTTATCAATTGAAGGAGACATCCATCATTGAGCAAAATTATCCCAACAGTTAACCAAAACAATAGGTGCTTTCTCAACTGTCAATCACAAGATCAATAGATGACCAAGATCTCTGTGTATTATGATGCTCCCTACTCATTGGCATTAAAAATTTAAAACACACATTAATGTAGAGTTGCGAAGTGTCCAAGCCCCATGGTCCATGCTTTTATAAATTGATCTAGTGTTCTAGCATGGGTTTACCCCTTATCTGAGATATACCCACACCAATGCTGCATTGCCACATGACTCAGGTTCATGAAATTTTATCTTGTTTTCGTTATATAGAGATTCTCGATAGGATTCAACATTAACTTGAAGGAGACATCCATCATTGAGCAAAATTCTCCCAACAGTTAACCAGGGCTAACTGGATGCTTATGGAATTGAGTGAAAAGAGCTAGTCTCCGCGTTTATACTAAGAAATCGACAAGAAAGGCAGCATGGCTTGTTTGCCAGAACATCTGATGATTTATTTAAATCCCGTAGAATGTGAACTACGTCAATCTTAGAAAATACTTTCAAATTCCTCCTAATTCTCTGAAGAATTGCATTCAAGGCAAAGTTGTCGAGGCTGACAGAAGAGTTTAGAGAATTTATCAGAAGCTCAGAATCACCATAGATTAGAACCGACTGAAAACCTTTTTTCCTTAGTCAGCTGGGTTTCCATTAGCAAACTGTAACCTTCCGCCTGATTGTTGGACATGATGACAAGCCCCCAACAGAACCTGAAAGCAGATAACCTATCCGGAGATAGAACCAGACCACAAGCACCTGAAACCCTGGGATTCCCTTTTGAAGCTCTGTCGAAAAAAATGATAGCTGAAGGAGAACTCCACCACAAAGAGAAAAATTCCTCTTGACTTCCACGAAACCTCCAGGAAGGAGCCAAGACATGTTTAAGCAACCGCGCATTTGAAGAGACCTCCGAACGCAGAGAGTAGGGCAAGGAAGAAATTGGACAGCAAATTAATTCTGAAATTAACGCTAGAGTCTTGGAGGCAGCAATTTGGAAAATCAGCCTCTGATTACTAAAGACACAGTTGTTCCTGGATATCCAGATAGACCACAGGGTAAATTTCAAAATTGAATGCGAGAACATATGTAGAACAAGAACCCGGTTCTTAGATGGACGACCATCATGCCAACTTAAATATAAAGTTGCTACAGATGTTTGGGTTGGAAGGGATAAATGAACACCAGAAAGTACCATTGCCCAAACATTTTTGGCAAATTCACATTCCACAAAGAGATGGTCAGCAGTCTCCATTGCCGACAAGCAAAAACAGCAGGAAAACGGCCCAACAAATCCGCGCTTTAGAAAATTATCACCAGTCAAAGACTTATTTTTCAATAACAGCCAGACAAAAAAGTTTACCTTTGGTAGGCAGGAATGCCAAACATATTTCCAGATCTCTAGAACAAAACAAGTCGGAAGGGTTGGTTGGAGAAGCTTGAGACCATTGGCAGCTGAGTATTGTCCACCATGACCCCAACCCCACCGATCGTGTTGGGAGAAACAAATAGGAGCCAGACCAGAGAGAAGAGGTAGCAACACATATTTTTGGGACTCAAGATGAACAGGGAGATCTGGAAAACTCCAACCAGTCCAAAATCCATCGAAATCCCACATACAAATATCAGCAAGACGTAAAAGTCCTTTATTCTCAAACCAATTCATAAAATCAGAAATTTGTAAGACAAAGGAAAGAGGAGGTTTCCGAGAGATATGACCCTCCCATAGAAGAGTTCACAACCCATTGCCTGGAATTCTAAAAAGCTGTTGACAGAAGAATTCAAACCCTTTCCTACAGGAGTTCCAAATTGTTGAACATGAAGGAGTTTTAATAATTGATATATTTCTTAATGTACCTCCTTTCAAATACTTCATATTAAAGATTCTACTGACAGGATGTTTCGGATCATCAAACAACTTCCAAATTAGCTTCCCTATCATTGCCAAATTAGCAAGAGCTGGATCACGAATTTGTAGACCTCCTTCTGACATAGGACACTTAAGATCCTCCCATTTCACTAGATGAATCTTATTTTGCCCATGCTTTCCGCCATTCCAAAGAAAGTCTCGCAGAATCTTTGCAATTTGAGATGAAATCGACTTAGGAGCCAAAAGCAGAGTGGAATGGAACACCGGAAAAGCTGAGAGGACTGATTTGATCAGGATCAATTTCCCTGCTTTAGACAACCACTGACCACCCTAGGCAGTAATTTTTTTCTTTAACTTAGCCAAAACATCAAGCCAAAGAGAAGGAGTGGTCTTACCAAGGGTTAAAGGTAGCCCAAGATACGTCATCTTATCCTACTTATCATACCCAGAGAATCCAAAGAAATCTGATATCTGGTGTAAGGCACATTGATCAACATTCCATCCGTAAACCCCACTTTTACTTTTGTTTATCAAAGCTCCTGAACTTTGACAAAATTTTTGGAGAACAACATTGAAAGCCCGAGCAATCATCAGAGAGGCCCCTCCAAGAAGAAGGGAATCATCTGCAAAAAGAGCATGATTGATAGGATCAATTCCCCTGGTAATATTAATACCCGGTAAAAACCCAGCTTCCTTTTCAACTGAGAGTTTTCTGCTAAGGGATTCAGCCATCAAAATGTACAAGAAGGGAGACATCGGACAACCTTGATGCAAACCTCTAGAGGCTTTGAAGAATTCAGTAGGCCTACCATTAACTAAAGGTGCTATCCAAGGTTGATTCATACAAGCTTTAATCAGATTTACAAACTCATGACAAAAACCAAAAGAGAGAAGAACATCATATAGGAAGGGAAGCTTCACTCGATCGAAGGCGTTCTTCATGTCCAACTTTATAAGCATGCCTTTTTCATTCCTATGAAAGTTGGAATGAATAGCTTCTTGAACTTGAATGACATTGTCTACTATATGCCTGCCTTTTACAAAGCCCCCCTGAAGAGGTGAAATCAACTTACCGAGCAAGGGCTTGAACGTGTTAGCTAAAAGCTTGGCTATGATTTTGTAAGAAGAGTTACATAAGGAAATTGGACGAAACCTATCAAATGAGGACGGGTTGACATCTTTAGGGATGAGGGTAAGAAAAGTTGAATTAGTACACCCACCCTATTTTACTTTTCTCTGAAAATCCAAGACCATACACAGCAGATCAAATTTGATAATGGGCCAGCAGACTTTAAAAAAATGAATGGAGTAGCCCTCAGGCCCAAGATTTTTGTCTGACTCCATAGCCTAGATGACCTCTACTATTTCCCTTTCCGAGAAAGGCATCATTAGATCAATATTTTCCTCATTACTGACTAGAGAAGGAACATTTTTCAGGAACTCCTTAGATACTTCTTCATCATAGATACCATCATCTTGAAACAACTTCTGAAAATGAGTATAAGCTGCCTCTTTTAAAAAGTCTTTCCCTTTGATAACACCACCATCATCATTAATTATCTCTGAAATATGATTTCGGGAGAGTCTGGCTCTACATTGACAGTGAAAGAAAGCAGAATTCCTATCCCCGGCCTTGAGCCAGATGCTTCGAGATTTTAACCTGAGATGCTCCTTCTCAAGCCTGAAAGATTGTGAAGTAAGGTATTGGGCTTCCCTTTCAAGCATAATTTGGGAAAGAGAAACATCACAGTTTTCCATCCCAATCTGAATAGTAGCTAGCTTCTCAACATTATCTTTCCTACTGAGTGAAGGAGAAGGAAGAGGAACTCTGAGCCATTTCTTCAGCGCGATTTTAGTCTGCTTCAATTTCTGCTCCCAGACATAACTGGGGGAGCCATGCACCGACTGAGTCCAATCTTGTTTGACAGTTTCCATAAATCCATCACATTCAATCCAGAGTGGACAGAAACGAAAGGGAATAGGACCAAGTTATTCCTCCTTTTCAAAAACCAAAGCTATGAGATGATGATCCGATGAGAGTTTAGGGAGGATTTTGGAGGAAATAATCTGATTTCCATCCAGCAAAGAACTTTGAACTAAAAAACGGTCTAATCTAGCAAAAATGCTTGTGGCCCCCACCCTTTGGTTGGACCACGTGAAACGCCCAGTCTTGGGGTTCAGATCGATCAACTCCCATAATTGAATTAACTCTTCAACTGGATCTTGCATGTGATCTTTACCACGGATACCACCTTTCTTTTCATTCAGCGCAAGAGTAATATTTAAATCGCCGACTATGATAATGTTTGTTGGAGATTTACTCACCAGAAAATTAGACAATGATAACCAGCACTCTTTTTTTTCCAAATTATTAACTAAGACGTAAAGATTGAACAGGGCATAAGTGGATTTACTGGAGCGATGATATAATTCGGTAAAAATCCAATGCTGAGTGGAGAACCAATTAATTAACTGGAAATTCTCCTCATGCCAAAGAGTTGTAATTCCCCCATTGGAGCCTCTAGCACTAACTGATTTACCTGTATTAAAATTCCATTTATTTTTACCAATGAGGAGAATTGCTTCCCCATCGATTTGAGTCTCCTGAAGAAGTAGGATTTCAGAAGGGGCCATCTTCAATAAATTTTTTACAGCTTCAGCTTTAGATGAGTTCCCCAAACCCCTACAATTCCAGGAATTTATTTGCATTACTTACCCAAAGGAGAGAGAGCAATTGCTCCCTTTGGAGGTCTGTTTCTTTTATTCCTTCCGTAAGACATCTCTATAGTGGCCTAACTACCTTGGGTCTTGAGCCTTTCTGCCTCTTCTTCCCGAATTTCCTTCTGAGACTTACTGCCTTTTTTGGATTGCTCAAAAGACTCATCTTCTGAAGAACCAAAACTAACTCCATGCTTCTTCCACGCAATGTCTGCATAAGAGGGACTAATCTCCTTAGGAAGAGGAGAAACTCCAGGACTCAAAAAGGAAGAATCAACTTGATCCTTTAGAGCATTAGATTCATCTGTACCAATATCTAGAGTATCTAATTGCTCCATTTCACCTTCTTCAAGAAACGTTTCAGAGGAACTTAAAACAGAAAATGGATTGGGGAGAGCCTTGGAGGGGACAACAACATGAGAAGCAATTGGTCCCTCAGCTGCAGGAACCCCTAAGATGGATTTAACTTCTTTCCCTTTCTTTCTAGCTCCCTTATTGGAATTTCCTTTCTGAACTTGAGTCCACCGATCTTCTTTCTCAATTATGGTGACTTCTTCTAATCTTTTTTTGCAATTTCGAGCAAAATGCCCATAACCATGACAGAACCAGCGGCATTTAAACTGGATTTGCTCATAATCCAACTTCTGGATATAGGACCACTCTGCTACGGTTAGCTAAATTGCTTCAGGGAGACCTATTTCCAAATCAACCTCAACACAAATTCTAGCGCAAGCATACTGGTCTTTCCTCTCAACTCTGTCAACAAATTTGCCCAACTTATTCCCAATGATTTCCAGGGATTCTAAATTCCAACAATGTAAGGAGAGATATAGAAGTCTCACCCATACTAGAACAGCAGAAGGGACATCCTGCGAGGGGTCAAAATCGGGGGTCCATTTATTCAAGTATAGACCCTAAGGACCCATGAAATAAGGCTCGTTCCGAAAGATCAGAGCTCGGTCCTCCACGGAGTCAAAAACAAAAACAAAAAAAACCCGTCCAACAAAGTGGCTACAAATATCCGCTGAGACAAGAGGCCTCTAGTTCCTCTACACCCAACCATCAGTTGCCTTAGGGGAAGGCCAGAGACCAGAAAATTGGCCAATAAGACCCTGATCAGCCAAGTTGAGCGCCGAACAACAAGTCCGTTCAACAATGAGTTCAACGGAAGGGATATCCACCTTCTTAACAAATTTTTTAAAACCTCCCCCATTCCTCTTTCTGCCAAAAGCAATCAACTTCTTAAAAGCCTCCAATTCAGGAGGAAGAGGAGGAACCCCTCCAGGATCCATGAGGACTCCACCACCTAAGCACCCTGCAGAGAGACAAAGAGTCCCAACAAGCCACTAGCTACAGGGCCGAGCAACAATCCCACCAAGGCAAGCTGACAGAGGAAAGTCTGCAACAACAAGCCCACCAACACTATGAACCTCCACCAGAATACCTCTTAAGAAACAAAAAACTACAGAGACCAAGGAAATCCCAAATAGCCAATCCTCCAGGCTAAAAGAGAGGGCCTCCAACGCTACCACCAACGAGCAAGAAACCAACCCAGAAAGAAGCCGGCCACTATAACATAGTCAGGGCTACAACCAAAAGCAACTCAGACTCCAAAGAGCCTCCAACCCGAGCAAAGGGAACAAACCTTAAAGAAGCCCCTCCAAAAGTTCAAAGCCAGAGCAAAAAGGATTCCAATAGAAGCTCCATTAGAGAGAATTTGAGGTCAAAAATGGGCCTCAAAAGGACCAAAATGTACTATAAAAATCAACCAATTACATTCTAGTATATGACATCATCCCTTATGGTTGAGGTGGCATTGCATGAGTTAAGAATGTCTATTTGTCACATTTTCTATGGTGGATGAAAACCCATAGTTAACCAAGATAGTGGTACAAGTACTTTTAAGTCATAAAATAAAGTACTCACAATAAAAGTCATTTCACACTTTCTCATAAAATAATATTATTGTTATTTTCAAGTAAAGTAGTCACAATTCACTTTCTCATAAAATAATATTGTTGTTATTTTCAAGTAAAGTACTCATAATTCCTAAAAATGTCTTTTCACATTTTTCTTTAAATAATATATTGTCATTTTCATGTTTTTTAATTTTAAATTATATATTCACTCAATTTTATTTAATATTATAATGTCAAACTAATATATATATATATAATGTTGTACTTTTAAAATAAATTAAAATCATGAATAATATTAATATGAAAGATGTATGTTAATTATGGATGAGTTATATATATATATATATATATATATATATATATATAATCATGAGCATTCATTTATATCATGTTTGAATGTATAAAACAACATGTTTATATGATTATAACTTTATTATAAAAAAAAATTGAAAAAAAAATTATTATAATTTTTTAATAGTTAATTGTATAGAACAATATGCAAATTATGTTGTCATAACCTCTTAAATATTAATTAATAATAATGTCATTATGATAATAATTATAATAAATGTTATCATGTTAGTTTTAATAATAAAAATATTTTAAAATTATAATGATTAAAAAATTAATTAAGTCATTTATATTTAATTTGAAATTATAACATAATGTGTAAAACTGTATTATGATGCATTTTTTTAACAAATTAGTAACATTGATTTTTTACATATATATTTTGTATTTATAATTTTTTTAGTTGCAAGGAGTGAAAATAATTTTCTTAGATAAGTATTTATATTATAAAAATATTTTCAAATGTATAAATATTTTTTTAATAATTTATTTTTGTTTATAAAAAAATATTAGAATAATTTATGCTTCAACTAATCAATTAAAAGAATTTATGCACCACCATTCACTTATTAAGTTAATATGATATGTTATTCATTCACAACTTTTTTATTGTTAAAAATTAATATACATTAAAATCAAGTAATAAATTAAAAGAATTTATACACAAGTGTTGACTTATGAATATATTATTTGGTCGTAACTGTTTTATTGCAAAAAAAATTATATATATACATAACTTTTTTATTGCTAAAAACAATATACATTAAAATTTTATATACTAATATGACATATTTTCATAATGTATAAATATTTTTTTAATAATTTATTTAAGAATAAATTAAGTCTTATATTATTTTCTATAAGAGATTTAACAATAGCATTCATTTACAATAAAATGAATATATCAAAAAAATTATGATTTTGATATTAATTTATTCTAATAATACAATAAATATTATAATAATATTGTTAAAATTTTACATGTAAATAAATCTCAATTAAATCACATTAAAATTAAATTGATGAGGAATTTACTAAATATAAAAAATCAACATAAATTTAAAAAATAACTCCTAAAAATAATTTTATTTGTTTAATTTCATTTACAAGTTCAAGACAAATAAATGCTAAAGGACAGTAATTTTTGGGGAATTTACAATGAATCTTAGTCACATCATTGTATAGTTATTTTATTAATTTTATTTATAGTCAATTTAGAAAAGTAACTCAACCATGGTTATTTATATTGTGCATAAAAAGTAGTCTAAGAGGTGAGTTGTCATATATACCTACCCCATAAAACCCCTAACTCATAATATTTTAATATATCTTATATTTTTGTAGTACATCTCTTAGGAGGCCCATTTTTTACCTCAAATTCTCTCTAATGAAAACAGAGCCTTACGCCACAAGCCAGAGATCCACACCTCCAGCAGCCAGACCACCAGCAAAGTGGAAAACCAAGCAGTTAAAAACCCCAAAAACCAGAGAAGTTGAGCATAACTCAAACCCCTTAGCAAAGAGACTTCTAACGATTTCCACCATAACCAACCAAAGCCAAATAGCACACCAATCCAGAGACAGCACGATCTTACACGGCAAGAGCCCCTCCAAGTGACAGCGAACAGAGCTAACCAATCCCACGCAAGGATCTGGAAGGAGTCCAGAACTGAACCAGGCCAAGAAATTTTTAAAAATGTTCTTGGAGCGAATTGTTTCTTCCTTCTATGAATAATCTTAACCAAATCAAATATTGATGAATAAAAAAAAATAGATTCTTATTTTTACACTTATGTCTTGGACGCCAATTAGGGGCATTACACTTAGGATTGTTTTTCTTTCTCCCATTTGCTCTTAGGTGGGGTGGTATATAAACCGACGAACATTGTGATTTTTGTTTTTCTTCAATTAATTTTGCTTTTTAACGGGCTTGTTCCACGTCTTTGACGTCTAATAATATTATCTCGCTTTGAATACTATGTTTCATCCCACTAATGGCAATTTGCAGGAGACGTTCTTCAGTTATATCTTGGACACGAGTGGCCAAAAACAATAGATTGTTAAAATATTCATCCATGGTTCCATGTTTCAAACGAGTGAGCTTGTTGTAGATTTCGGCTTCTTCCATGTCTTGAAACCGTTTAAAGAAATTTTTCTTGAAGGTGTCTGAATCTCTAACTGAGTCTTCCTCCCTTCATTGTTGATTCCCACCATAAGAACCAGTCATAAGCGGTTTTATCCATGTACATTACTGAAACATTCAGTTTGTCATCGTCGCCATATATATTGTACATTTCAAAATATTTTTCGATTTTGTTGATCCATCGAATCCCATCTCGATTATTTTCGCCATCGAACCTTGGTAAATCGATCTCGACTTTGTGAACAATGTTGTGGATTTGGCCTATATGTGAGTTATTTCCTCCTCTAACTTGGTCTCTCAATGACTGAATTTGGAGCTTTAGGTCGCAAATGTCCTCATCTTTTTTCTCAAGCTTTGCCTGTAACTTTTGAATCGGCTCATCATCTAACTATATGGATGCATCCTTGTTCTCTGGAGGGTTTCTCTCTGTATTTCTTGTATTCATCTTGTTGAGCTTTAGATTTTAAAATATATAGCTATTACAATATTATTTACTATTACAATATTATTTTATAATAATAATTTATTATTAAGAATGATAATAATAAATTTATTATAAAATTTTAATAGTTCTTTTTTTTAAATAATAATTATTATCAATGATAATAATATATTTTCTAATAGTTATATTGTTTTGGATGGGAGTATGTAGATAGCAAATATCGAAGAGAGATTGGAGATGGGAGAATTAGAGAATAAAACCATGGGTTATTTTTATAAAACCATGGACCGGTCTTATAAAACCATGGGCTAGTTTTATAAAACCATGGACTGGTTTGTTTTTTCTTTTTTCTTTTTTACTTTGTACTTTATCCTTCTTATTTTTCTTTTCTCTTCTCTCCCACGAGAAGCTTCTTTTAATTCTTCAAATATTTAGTAATTGAATGGAACCATGACCTCTGATGCCAACTTGGAATGTATATTCCAAAAGATATATTTTATTTATTGAATTGATGCCTCTTTACAAGGAGTACTACGTGGATTTCTACAAATCAAAGGTCACAATTAAATGATGTGACCTATCAAGCCGTTCATTAATAAATAAAAAATTACTAAGTTACTAAACTATTTAGTTTTATTACAATCCTCCTTCGAAAGAGGTACCAATGAGTGACTCAACTCTACAAACTTTAATTCCCATTGTTTTTGGTAACTTGATCATAAATAACTCTTGATTATAATTGAGTGCTCGGTCCTAAGGAGGTAATCTAGTTTTTGGCTCCTCATCCATTGTAGACCCAAATTTGTCTGAAGTGAAAGAAGGTTTTTCAAATAATATTGCTCTAGTACCAAAGAAGAATTCCAAATCCCCTTAAGTTTGTCATATAATGGTATAATTGGGTTTATTATTGAAGGATATATTGAATGCAAAGCCCTACTCTCTTGGGAAAAATAGAGATTGATGCTTGTCCTTTTAGGGTTGTCAGGAGGTTTTTTGTAGGTTTAACCCATGCACTAGAAAACTAGGTATTGGATCTACTAATGGAAAAAATGAATGAGGGTTAAGGTCAAAGTTTGGTAAGGGTGTTAAATTGTAATGTCCCCAGTTTTGACCCATTGGCATGTGCTATGTAAATGATGTAATGTCATTTATTAATGTTAAGAACACTGTGAGGAGCTCAAGACCAAGGCCCTATCATAGATATACATACATACATATATATATATATGGGGGGGACAATAATTTCTTTCATATTCGGCAAAGGCCTTGTCAAGGGTTGGTATATGGAGGGGCCTTTTCGAGGTTAGAGACGTGAGGTGGTAGATCGCACCAACATTCAGGACAAGGGGTGGTCGTCTTTTTCGATTGATTTAGTACTCGATCTAACATGAGAAGTGATGATTGCAGGGTTTCATGTGAGTTTGGTGTTTCCTCCAACTTAGGAGTTGGGATTATTGGAGGATGTGAACTTCTCTTAAGGGTTTATCGGCTCAAAAAATTACCTTTGTGACTTCAAGAGTTGCAAACCTCAGTTTTCTCAAGTGATTTCGTAAAAAAAGGCATAAAGTTATACATTCGAGAGGAGATTTATTTGGTGGTGAGTGTCGGAGTTGAGATAATGGAGATTGCTAAACTTGAAGGTAGGGATCTAATCAATAAAATTAGTGATTTTAGATGTTTGGTTTCTCTTTCTGCATGGGTAAAGGAGGCATGGGAGTTGTTGGTGGGCGCCTATCCAATTATCCATTCTTTGGCTCTTGGTTGGTTTAGGTTTTTTTTCCAAAACAAATCAAAAGCACAACAGGTTTTGGGGAAATGTTAGTTAATAAGTAAACATTTATTTGCTCTAAAATTTTGAAAACCATTATTTGATTCAAAAGAGAAGTTATTTCTTGTGTGCTAGTGTGGGTAAAACTCCTGCGTCTTTTATTGGAATTATGGTCAAAGGAAGGCCTCGGATCTATTAGAGATACTATGGGCTTGTTTGTGGCAGTGGATTAGTGTTTCCTTGGAGGCATTTCGAGGTCAATGGGTTGTATCTTTGTTAAGATTGATTTAAGGGATTATTAGAATCTATGAACATGGTGATGGGTAATTGTTTGTATGAACAAGTTTTGGACTACATCAGTGTATCTTTCTGGTCTGCAAAATGCCATAGTTATGGTCATGTTCTAGAAAATTGTTGTAAAACAATTCTTCATTAGTTCCGGAATCCAAAAGGGGATGAGGTATGGGAAGAGACAAGGCTAGAGTGAATAACACTAATTGTCCTATGCACACCCACTCTTTGGCGCTCAATAAATTTTGTGAAGGTCAAGATAATAAAGTTATGCCAAGTTCTATGTTGGATTCTTAGATGGAATTTACGGTTGGGGCTTTAGTGAATGGCACGGGGAGGTTATGGTTTGGGAATCTTATGGCAATTTCGAGTTGTCTCCTCAACAATAGAACTCTGTGCAGAATAGTTGCAAAAAGAACTGGAATCCAAACGAATTGCAAGGTAAGTTTGATGTCCTTTTGAATACTCATTTTCCTTTATTGAAGATTCCTACATCTAGTTGTATTGTGGGTAGATTCGTCTCGAGGGTTGGGTTGGACTTGGGGGAATCGGCTCCCAAGGAAATAGAAGGGACTGCGGCAAGAAAGATCAAACTGGGGACTTTTTGACTTGATCATTTACGATTGGTTTGTGAAGGTCTTTTAGAACTCAGAAGGTGGACCCTATTTACTCCAAGCTAGAAGTTATACAAAGGATCCTCCTTTGGCTAGGGGTTTAGGTCTTGATGCTTTGAAAGGGACTTAGGGACAAAAAGGGGGAATAAAATCCTCCATTAGGCATGCACGAGAGAATCCAGACCAAGAAGTGTGTCAAGGGCGACAATGTCTCCTTTCAAGTGTCCTTAGAGCAGTACAAGCCCCTTTAGACGTGCTTTGATGAAAATTATATCGATCAATGCAAGAGGTCTAGGGGGGAACCAAAATAACTTCCCTCAAACGTTTGAGAACCTTTTGCTCATTGAGCACAAAGTTTGTTTCCTAGTTACAAATGATAATCACTTTCTACATTTACCAGTTATCTGGATAAAACCAAACTGGGATTGGAAAGAAAAATGGGATGAAAAGGAGAAGAATGGGTTGAGCCATGAGAGACAAAGGAGGTCTAAAAGGTGTGCTTACTTTTCTGAAGATTCACAAGTCCTTAACTTGTTGCACCTAAGTGGGGTTGCTTGAGAAGCGCTCTCTTAAACTCCTCCCATGGTTCACTTTCCCCAATCCCAATACAATCTATGTGTTTAGGAGTTTCGATCAATCTAACCTTTAGGGTCTTGTTCTTATCAGCACACATAGATGCAAAGGTAGCGACATTTGCTTCCAAATAAGACTTCAACATCACCTGCGTTTTTACGGTCCCCTCATTGGGCACCAATTCATCTGAGAATATATATTCTTTATCTCTCTATATGATCCGCTAAAACACCCCTATTTTGATCTTTCCCTATGAGTTAGCACTGTAGACTAAGAAGTGGGTTTTCGGCAAGCTATTTGGAATCAAATCTCCAACTGTTATTTTTATATCCCGCAGCTCATGGTAATTTGGTATATTAGATTTGTTTATCCACATAGCTCAGTAGCAATGTTTACCCATGAGATGCACTTCCTTGGATTGATATACCATAACTTTCTGTATGAACCTTGGCCCCCTCAGGAAGAGCGAGTACAGCACTGTGCATCAATCCCAAGTCCTAGGTTCTATAATTCGAATCATCTTCCATCCCCTTGACTCTAAACTCTGTTGTTTGCAGGTTTCACATGTGCACTTCCACATGTGACATCAACTCTCTTATCTCTAGGGAACTGGTTTCTAACTAAAGATAAACTTAGGTGGGTAAAGGGAGCACATGTTCTTGAGCTTGGATTATAGAGAAAAAAAGAGTTGAAGTCACTCTAAGAAGTCCAGTATTTCTTATATAAAATGCGGTAGTTCAATATCTAGCTTCATAAATACAAAGGCATCCTAAGTAGAACTAGATAATTGGGGAATAACATGTAGGTGTACACTTCGTTACATAAGTCATGGCAAGTTCATGTAATGTCACATAAGGCTTAAATCATTTCCATACTGATGAGTTGCGATAAAGCCAATATGGGTCTTAAGACACTCAACTGAACATCCCTGAGCAATAAGTAGTAAAATAGGATCTCTCCATATTATACACGTAATTACATATAGCGACCCTAAGCGCCCAACATATTTATTGAATAAATTTTGGTAGCTAAGTGGACTCAACTTACTCGACTTACTTGTTGGGTTTTAATTATCCCCCCCACCCAATAAGTAACTTAGAAACGAACTAAAGACCAAAGGGGATAGGGCCTTTCTGTAACTAGAGATAGAATAACAAATAATATCAAATCTGAAATTACATAATCACATATATAATTATAATGACTGGAAGAACAAATAAATCAAGTGAATTCAATCAATCCGTTTTGTGTTCCCTATCAATTGACGTACGTATTCTCTTTCCCTCGAAGTAACGTGAATCCACCTGTCATAATGACTTGCTTCCAATTTAATTGATGACATGTCACCCACCACCCACTCTCCCTATTAGACGACCAATCTTTGCTCCCTTTGCTCTACTGCTTGTCCCATATGGTTATCAGTTGGTGTATATTTACTCCCCTGCCTCCTTGCCCATATATTACTATATTCCATCCTTGCTTCTATTATTACTTCCCGACGGCCTTCTCTCTTCTTTATTCCCAGTGGTTGCTCCCTCTTTCCTCCCTTCCCCGGTGATATCTCTTCTTCCTTTTCGCCACCATCAATAGCTAATAACACAGCAGAGCCAGTTGAAGCACATGTTTAAGAGTATGAACTAGTCGATCCAATTGAACCGGCAGAACTAGCAGCATACCTTATCATCCATATACAAATTATTTTGCTCAAGTGTAACCAGTTGATTCAAAACCTGTAGTGTATCTAGTAGCTTATCCAATAGTTGATCCAGTCCTTGTAGCTTCCTTCCTTCGCTTTGTTTCCCTTCACGCGGTTCTAGTCCCATAATAATATAGGTACATTTTCCATAGTCGGTTATGCCATCCCTTCATCCAGTTCCTCCATATCTTGTCCCTTTTAGAGATCTAATTCCAGAAGCAAGAGAATCAAAACCACCAAATACAGTAGTATACTCTCTAGTTCTAGATCCTCCGGTCGTTGATACTTTCTAATTATAGGGATCCTACCTTGCAGCAAAGGAAGTGCATCACCTGCAGTTTTAACTATTGATTTAGTTTACCAGGTGAAGGCTTGGGCATAGGCCCAATAAAGGCAGGGGTTTCATCATCATATGAACTCGTAGCAAAGGCATCTGAAGAAGCAAAGGCAGAGGAGCCTATTATTTTATTTATGGGTTCGGGCCTATCAATAGTTAAAAATATTATCAGAGGAACTACTAAGAGTCTAGCTACCAAAACATGACTCTCTTTGATGGCCACACTGAGTATCTCTCTTGTACGACCACAACCCCTTACAAAGTGTTTCCTATGGCCACTGCAGTAGAGATAAACACCAATTCTACAACCCTATTTACTATTATTATGAAGGATGGGATGCCACTACTCATAAAGGTAGTGTTGTCTTCCATATGGAAATGAATAGAAAATAGAAGCGCCACATTTACTTTTTAACTGTCCAATGGTAGGCATAGAAACTATATTGTAAGGTTGACAGTACGCTTTCTATGAATTGATTGACAACATAGCACTTGCTTATGATTAATATGGGTCTCATGTCGAGCTTGCAATAGCTTTTGTGCTCGTTGCTACCTATGCCTCTCTTACCTTTTACTCTTCCATTTCCCGGGTAAAATGGAACTGGATCCCATGCTGCTGAGATTGGATCTAGAACTATAAATGGAACTGGAATAGGCCCTGGGCTAGAGGATATAAAATAGGCATCAAAACCACTTTGTGGGCAACGAGGTGCAATATTGTAGGGCAGGATGCCTTCTCCGTAACTGTTGCATCTGTATGTGACCTATCATTTTCCTATGACCTCACACACTATGGATTGTGGGAGGCCTTGATTTCCTAATAAATTCCTCCAAAGCTCATTGGAAATTCATTCCCTGGCTAGGTTTTGTTGATTGTGGTAGGAATAAGCTACCTCGAATATTTTTCTCATGCCTCTTCAGTATCTTCCTTCCCCACCTCCTCCCCTTTTGCTGGTGGATTTGGATCCAAAACTGGTTGTTATAGGTTATCAGGTGTTGCATTAATTCCTCGATCTTTATCTGCTCGATTCGTGCCTTTGTCCTGCTCTGCCTATGTCTCTGTCACTTGTTATTGCAGCACTTGCTTATTACTCTGCCTCTGCTTTATTTGTTGTTACTAGTGCTTGGTTTACTCGTTCAACTAAATCAACTGGTCTAACTACAACTGGAACTGCCAACTCTCAAACCAAAGGATATTTATCTACTGCTCCACCTTCGCTTGCCTTTATCGTGCTTTAGGTGCCTATGGTATATGGATTGGGATTTGCCCTTGTTTGAGGTTCTCGGTCAACAAGTTACGGTTATTTTATTGATGGTTAGACTCAATCAACTCGATCCGCTATAGATGATGGGTATTTATATAAATCTTCAACCAGTTTAAATGTAACCCCTGTAGGTCTTTGATGTCACATCCACGATCAAATGTGCTTCACTTCTACGTTTTAACTGAGGTGTGTGGCACTGTCCAAGAGGATTCTCAATGACTTGGTCGCTCAAGAGCATCTTGGCAAACTACGTCTTATCCTGCGGAAGCTTTACTTATTGTTTGTTCTTTTACTTAACCGTTTTTACACTTAGACAATTGTATTCATCAAGTAAACATACACAAGAGACAAGTATAATGGTGGGGTTTCCAAACCGGCTTCCCCGTTAACTTTTGTATTAAGAAAAAAAATCTACAAATATGGAGTTGCCACAAACCGACAGAGCTCCAAGTGTGCACCCAACCAACAAACACACTTCCGTTTACAAAATACAATAAGTGGATTTGACCCCAACTGGGAGTCCAACTCTCAACGTTGTCAACCTACTAACCGTTGTAGCTATCATCAACCGTCACGGACTGAACTCATCTGGAGCGTCGGCTTACCAGATTGACACTTCTTCTGCAACCCTGTTGTGTTTCTGAGTAAATCCTATTTTAGCGACTGTGCATGCGACTGAGCTCAAATGCCTCTCTAGCTCGCGTGTCTTCGGCGTCTATTCGCTTATGTCATCACTTGCTTGATGATATCTTTCCATTGTTTGCCTTGTCTTCGTATATGGTGTGTCGCATGAGTGGGCGCTCTCCTAAGTGGGTGCCCCCCTTTGCTTGGTGTGCACTCTAGCGCTGGATCGACGCGCTAACTCCATATGAGGTCCACTTCCATGCCAGCGCGCACGTCTATCGTCGCACATTTTGTTGGTCGGGTGTCAGGTGCTTACGGGAGCTCTCTGGACGAACTCCCCTAAAGTGCGCTAAGGCTTTCGTCGCATCAAGATGTTGGGCACGCTCCATATGGGTGCTCGGTCCAACTCGCCAACCTGTCGACTAGGAGCTCCCACCAAGCGAGCGCCCCTGGCGAGCGGTGTGGTGCGTCAAGTGCGCTTCAAGTGGGGCACCTGGGTCACTTGGCCCATGTTCTTCCAGGCATCCTCCCAAGGTGCGTCCAATGCTCTCATGAGCGCTCGAGCTCCTTCACACGTCCTTTGTCGCTTGCCAACTTTTCGTCGAAGTGTTACACTCGTGGGATTTCCAAGCACCACCTACTTGAGTGTGGACATCATTTGTGGAAGCGTCCCATGCTTGGTCTGCATGCCCCCTCGTCGTTCTGTCACTTGGCCAAGGTGTCTCCTTGCCAAGTCTATCCAACCGAACACTTTCCTTTCCCATCTGAGCGCCCAAACCATCTCTTGGGCGGGGGTGAGGAGCATGGTTGTAATAACCTCCCCCACTTAATCTTGTTGTCATCCTGGCAACGTCTCAAAGTCTGTACTTAGAAACTGTGTCATAACTATTGTATATGACCATCACTACTCCCACGCGTTTGGACAGTTCACTTATGTCGTCGCAATAACGTGAGCTTCCTAAGAAGCCCTTCCACAACCAAGGCTTCCAACCTCTTACCTTGAAACCAGTACTCCATGTATTCCATCCTATCTCCATTCGTTGTGCCCCCATGAGTGGACTAATTGGATAGCTAGTCCAACTGAAGTGTCTTCTCACGAGACGAACTTCGTCATTCTGAAACCATCTTTCCTGAGCTCTTTTCAGCGTCCTCAAGCCAAGTGCATTTTTATGCAAGACTTCTAGCCTTTTCTTTTCTTTGGCGTTTTTCTTTCTTTAAGGTTGCCTTGCCAAGGCGCCTAGGGCCTCACTGTCGTTGCCACTGGAAGCGATCTCCTGCGTTACTTCCTCAAGTTATGCAAATTGGAGGGTGGTGCAATTGACCATCGATGTCAAAACCTCCTTTGCACAGGTACCTTAGTGCAACTTCTATTTCTGCATTGTTGCAACCAAGCTTCTCCAACCGAGCCTGAGTTAGTTCGGATGCAACGATCCTGAACACAAGAGTGGTCATGTCCATCGTACCGTTGTCGTTGTCATGTGCCTTTGTCAATGACGCTTCTTTTGTTTGCTGCAGTCTTTTCCTAGCCCTCTTCTTAGCACCTTTACTTGTACCTTTGAATGGAACACTTGCCTTGCTTCCACAAGCATCTTGATGTTGTGAGCCCCCTAACACCGATAACGTTTCTTGTCTTTCCAGTGCTTGAAGAGTTCCCAAGGTTGCGCTAGCTTCATTGGCTTCTTCTTCATCGGCTATCTTAAACTTCCGCTCACTTTCCAAGTGCGCTATGACTGCCTCCACTTTGTCTAGAGTGCAACCAACTTGCTTCAATCTTTCGGGTGACAATTGTGATTATGTTATGCCTATGGCATGAATACAAAACGCAAATATATATGTCGCATCACATGACAAGTTATCTTCACTGGTGTTTCCCTTAACAATCCTAGCTACCTCTGAAATCTGTCGTTCGTTCACCTTGTCAAGACTCTGCTTGACCGAAATGCCATTGTCTTGGTCGCTTGATGATGTCTCCAATGTGCTTCTCTCGATGGCTTACGCGGTCGTTGTTGGCACAAGAACAACGTTTCCCCATGTTGCCGCAAAGCGTCCCTTATCATGCACAACGACTCAACCTCCTGCCATATCAAGTTTTCTTGTTCTTCCAACGAGGTTAGCCTCCATGCCAAAGGATGACTAACATTCTTAGTTGCACTTGGCTTCTCCTTAACCGAAATATGGTTCTACCCCAAGCTGCGTTGAAGTGAGTTTTTGGATGTGCTTGGTTCTTCAATCATCTGAACCGAAGACACCCAAGATCTATATCCCAACTTCCCTCGTTGCTTCATAGGCATGCTCCATGCTCCAGTATCGCTCAAGAAAACCAACCGACTTGCGTGTGTAACCGGCACGGCTTAAGCCAACCATAGCAAGTCTTGTCCAAGGATCAACGGATGATCATCCAACAGAAGGACTATCAACTCCAAGTTGCCATGCCACCTTCCAACTCGAATGGGTGTTGTGCTTATCATCTCGGTCATTGACTTCAATTCCGAGTTCAGTGCCTTGATCTTCGCTTGACTAAATTCTAGTGCATTATGTAAGGATGTCGTAGTCTGGTTGCTCACCAAGCTGTGAGTAGCACCTGTGTCGACCAACGCAGAAACTTTTAGACCACTCACCATCGATTCCACGAATTCTAGGCCTTGTTGCTTCTCTTGTAGACCACCATCCCAACTTCTTGTCGTTTCACTAAGGCAGGCTTCCACTACCTTCATTGCTTCACAAATCTAATCCAGAGGTTCAGGTGCTTCTAGCACCCTCTTAACTGCTAACCGTGTTGTTGGACCCCTTATGGCTTCCCTCACCAGACAGTTCTTCGCATAGTGGTCTCCGACACAAATATAGCAGGCCACCGTCTTCTTTTCTGGCACCTTTGGTTGCTTTTGGTTTGCCTTCTTCCGGGCGTTCTTATTTTCCCTTCCTCCAACCTCTGTTTAGTTTGGAGTCACCTACAACCGATGCACCTATGTTTTCTTTGGCAAAGACGAGTCTTGGAATGCCCTGTATATCCCATCCTTGATTTTGCTCCAACACTCCTTCGTTGCGTTCAAAAAGGTTTCTGATAGCGCTAGCTCCTCTAGCGAAGTCCCTTCCATGTATGTCGTGGAAATCTCAATTTCCCCTGCCCAACAAAGTTTTAGCATCTTTGGGTGCACTTCAATCGTGCCCCAACCCGAATTGGCCATAGATCTAGACGTTTTGTTGCAGAGCGTTTTCCGACTAGGCACACCTTCTATCGTTCTGTTGAAGTGCTCCTGCCTCGGACGCACCTCCTTGCTTCGTTTAAACCACGCTTCTCTAGATGATGAGCTCCCTCCCAAGCGCACCTCGAGCGCTCCCTTCGAACGCTCTTCTATTGTTGTTGAGTGCGTACGGTTGTTGCAGACGCTCTTTTTGTGTCGCACTTCACCGAGCGCACCCTGTCGGGCGCTCTATGGACTACCGACGCGCATTGCCACCTGAGCACACTCTCAGTGCTCTTCCTTGGACATGCTTCTGCGGACGATCCTCCTGAGCGCGCTGCCTAACTGCCATGCCAGAGCGCATTCTATCAACGCGTTGTGAGGGAGTGCTCACCGTGAGTGTCTCCTGAGCGCACTTCTAGGTGCTCTGCGGAGCGCTACCTGCGAGTGCGTGCTGTCGCAGGTCGCTCTACCTGAGCGCACCCCAAACGCGTCATTTGTGTGTGCCGTCGGAGTGTGTTCTGTCGGACGCATTGTGATGGAGCGCTCTTCGTGAGCGTCTCCGGAGCGCTCTATGTGGGCACTTTGTGGAGCGCTTCTTCCAATGGAAGCGCACCTCTGAGCAAACTCTCCAACAATCAGCGACTTCGTCTGCGGTGGAGGCGTCCTAGCTAAACACCTCCAAGAGCTTGCACCGAGCTCTCCTTGTCACTTCGGCGTCAAGATTCCAAGCAACCCATCATTCGATGCTTCGTCCACTGATTTCCCAAAATGTTGGGTTTGTTGTGGCTCTGGCAACACCCATCTGCGGCTCCTGCGACTTGGCGCTTCTTCTCTATGGCTACTTGGAAACTTACAGCAACCATCGAACTAAACCTTAGCGCACTTCGCCAAGTTCGCTAAGTCCAACTATTTTCCAAGTGAAGAGAGACTTTGTTGCTCTCATACCACCTGTCATAGCCACGATAAAACGCGCTTCACTTCTGCGTTTTAACCGAGGTGTGTAGCACTACCCGAGACGCTTCTCGATGACTTAGTCGCTCAAGAGCGTCTTGGCAGACTACGCCTTACCCTGCAGAAGCTTTACTTATCGTTTGTTGTTTTACTTAACCGTTTTTACACTTAGCCTATTGTATTCATCAAGTAAACATACAACAGAGACAAGTATAATGGTGGGGTTTCCAAACCGGCTTCCCCATTAACTTTTGTATTAAGAAACAACTTTTACAAAGATGGATTTGCCACAAATCGGCAGAGCTCCGAGTGTGCGCCCAACCAGCAAACACACTTCCGTTTACAAAATACAATAAGTGGAGTTGACCCCAACCAGGTGTCCAACTCTCAATCATGTCAACCTGCTAACCCATGTAGCTGTCGCCAATCGTAGTGGACTGAACTCGTATGGATCATTGGCTTTCCAGACCGACACTTCTTCCGCAACCTTGTTGCATTTTTTAGTAAAGCCTGTTTTAGCGATTGAGTCTGCGACTGAGCTCGGATGCCTCCCTAACTCGCATGTCTTCGGCAATTGTTCGCTTCTGTGATCACTTGCTTGATGATCTCTTTCCATTGTTTTTCTTGTCTTCTTATATGGTGTGTCGCATGAGTGAGCTCCCTCCTAAGTGGGCGTGCTCCTTTGCTTGGCGTGCACGCCAATGTTGGGCCAACCCACTTACTCCACTGGAGATCCACATCCATGCAAGAACGCAAGCGCGCGTTCGTCATCACATGTTTCATTGGTCGAGCGTCGGGTGCTTGCGGGGGCTCTCTTGCCGAACTTCCCCAAAGTGCGCTAAGGTTGTCGTCGTGTCAAGGTGTTGGGCGCACTCCATATGGGCGCTCGGTCCAACTCGCCAACCTGCCGACAGGGCGCTCCCACCATGCACGGGTCCCTGGCAATCAATGTGGTGCGTTAAGTGTGCTTCAAGTGGGGCACCTGGGTCACTTGGCCCAAGTTCTTTGGCACCTGGGTCACTTGGCCCAAGTTCTTTCGGGCATCCTCCCAAGTTGCATCCAACGCTCTCATGAGCACTCGAGCTCCTTCACACGTCCTTCATCGCTTGCCAACTTTTCGTCAAGGTGCCACACTCGTGGGCTTGACAAGTGCCACCTGCTTGAGTGTGGGGTTCGTTTGTGGGAGCGCGCCCATGCTTGGTCCGCACGCCCCCTCGTCGTTTTGTCGCTTGGCCAAGGTGTCTCCTTGCCAAGTCTAGCCAACCGAACGCTTGCCTTGCCCATCTGGGTTCCCAAGCCAGCTCTTAGGCGGGGGTGAGGAACATAGATGTAACACTTGCCCCCTTCAATGCTATTCTAGATAACTACGAATACTTGAAGGCAATACTCCTATCCGAGTTAATCCACTTGCTTATGGCACTGGGTCTTGATCTACCTTTACTCCACTTCAACAATAAAATATCATTCATGAAAGCTTACATTGCTTGAAAACCATGGAGGATTTTTGTTTTTTTTGCCTCATGCTTCCCAAAGATCCACACCTTAGGAATGTCCTTGTCTCTTAGTTGTCAAGAGATTAAATCTCTTGGGTCTCCTAGAATCGAAACACATGTCTCTGGTATAATGTTGTAAAGTACAAAAATAAAGGAGATATGAGTCACAAAACACATTATGTAATTACAAAAAAATTCGATAATAGAAATATAAAGGAACATATATATATTCAAATATTACATAGACATACATAGAATAGCCAAGGAAAATTAATTAACAAAATAACTAATTTTCCATGTAGGTACAAAGCATAAGTCTCCTTAAGAAGGGTTTACATTTTACATCTCAAGGGTTTTTAGCCCCAAAATAGAATATGGGTGCCTTTAAGAGGTTTTGATCACCAAGGACTCACGAGGAATCTTGTGACCCCAGACATGATCGGGGGAGTAAACAGAGCTTTAGTCCCTAATGGAAGCTTCAAAGGCTCGAGAGCTATGCACGAGGCCTCGAACCACCACAGAGGACTTTTCTAACTAAGTTTTGGCCTTTTAGTGGTGATATGGTTGCACTATTATAAGGTTCTAAGGAAATTGTTACACCGTATCCAAGTGTAATTAGCTAGCCCGTATCCGGGTTAAGGAGGAAGATGTTCCATCTTCAGAATAATAATGAATAAATAATTAATATATGAACAGATGATTAATTACAATGGATACGGTGTAACATTGGTATCAAAGTGGATGCACTCCGGCACAGAGGTCGGATTCAGCTCATCCACTTACTTTCACCCAGCACTCAAGCTTCATTCTTCATTTCTCTCACACATCCTCCCTTCCGTTGCTTGCTGATCCACACAACTACCCCACTCGCTTCCCTACCACTTCACGCGCATGTGCAAACCCCTTCTTTGTTCTCTCCTCACATGTCTCTCTCCCCACTTCACGCTCCTCTCTCCGTTGCACTCCTCCTGCTGTACTCTTCCCGCATTGTCCGTTTGTTGCCACACTCCCACGCAGACCACCGCTGCTCTCACCTTCCGCGTTCAACCTCCAGCAACCTCCCGCGCTCAACCACTATCTCTGCATTCCGCTTCCCCACGCGTTATTTCCTCCTTCCACACGCCTTCATCCCTTTGTGCAGACCACGCTCAGACTACACTCTAGCTCCCACCCTTTCGCCGCTGCCCTGTCACTCATCCATCGTTCTACTCCAAAGCACGCTCCACTCCCACCTTCTCTCGCTACGTCCCACCATCCCGCCAACTCCAAGCTCGGGGGAGGAGCAACCGCTCTGATACCAACCGGATACGGTTGTACCAAAGATTGGGCTCAATGGTGGGAAGAGATTATTCAAGGATTCTGTAAGTGTCACATTTGCCTCGTGGACAAAGTGGACGAACTTGCATGGAACCATAACAGATCTGGTGGTAGGTACACAACTCAGTCAGGCTGCTTGGCAGTCTCAAATTTGGGTGAAAGGGAGCTTGTATAGTGGTGAAGAAAGTTGTGGAAGGCGGTGGAACCTCCAAAGAGTTTGTTGTTCATGTGGCTGATTTTGTCCAAGTGTGTTTTGATACGGGACTGATTGTAAAGGCATGGTAGATATGGCCCCGGGGTTTTCCTTTTGTCAAGGATAGAGGATGAAACTAATGATCACTTGTTTATGCATAGTGAATATACAAGAGGTTTTCAGACAGATTTAGAACGGGATTTAAATGTTTTAGTTATGGTCGAAGGGAAATGTGGTGGACTGTTTTGTAGAGTGTTTTTTTCTGAGGAAAGATTTAAGATTTTGCGGACTCAGCCTATACTTGCCGAATGGGGGTTGTGGCTTGCCAGAAATGCAGCCATTTTCGAAGACAATCTTCAGCCGGCATTCAAAACTTCCTCTCATATTTTGGCACTCCTTCCCTTCTTCTTGACAGTGCAAATAACAAAACCAGGACAGGTCTGTGGCAATCTGGTGATAAACAAGAGCTCACCCTGGTGCTACTTTGATGGCACTTGTCAAGGTGAGGGAAGATTGTGTGGTATAGGTTTTCTGTTGCATTTGTCAGAGGATCATTATTTTGCAGGTAACGTAGCTCTGGGAGCAGGATCCAACAACTGGACCAAATTAAATGCCTTATATTTAGCTTTAAAGTTTGCTACGGAGAAAATAGTAGTTTCTCTTCAGATACTCGGGGACTAGGCTCTGGTCATAGGGTGGATGAAGGAAAGCTTTCAGATAAATGATAATGGGCTGCTCCCATTGGCAGTGCATCTAAAAGAAATTGCCAACACCTTTCCAAAGATATCTTATGCGCATATTTACAGAGAATTAATCTGGGGTGGATTTGTTATCTAAACAAGCCATCACGTTCGATCTGGGTCTTATGCAGGTTGAGTTTGGAAGTGGTGGTTTGATGGCACAATTGGACAGAAGCATATAGGATGCTCTACTGGTCCCAGCCACAACTCTGGGAATACTCTTCAGTTTGCTAAATTTTATTATAACAGTATTTCGTATCTTGTTGTTATGAAAGGTTTTAAGAACTCCTAACAGCCCTTCATGGGATTTTGCAGTGCCTTATGCTTAAGCACCTACAGAATATAATTTTGGTTCAGCTTGAATAGAAGTTATGAATTTTTTTCTCGGAAAAAAAAACAACACTTTTAATATCCAATAATATTACAATGAAACAGATTTTGCAGTGATAACAACTCTTCAGATTTAAGTTAATTTACATGGAGATACGCAGATACGGAAGGGGGTATTCAATCCAGCAAAGTTTTAAATACGAGCCAGAAAGATTTTGAAACCCATATTAAAGATATGCATAAAAAATCAAATTCAAGAAGGTATTCATTCTACTTCGTTGAAGGGTTTTTGAGCTTTATGAAGAGTTTGCAGGGCAAGGAAAGAATATTTGCTAAAGCCTAACTATAATCATGACATATCTGGATGCACTTTGACTAAAGCACAAACTCGTAAAATGCATCATGGAATACCACATGGAGTAACGAGGGAATATCCTTACGACCCAATTATAAACAGGAACAATTGTGAGGAAGAGCCCTCGAAACTAAGTTCTCATGCATCTGCTAGCAGTAAGCAAACTTCAGAAAGAGTGCCTCAATACAGGGTCACAGTTCACCAAGTCATCCAAAGCAAATGTCAATCCTGGAACCAGATTTCCTAGAAACAAACATGCATCATAATTGGAAAAATATTCACTTGCTATTATCTAATAGTATATCCGTTTACCTTGCTCCCCTCACCATGGAACTCTGAGACTCCTCTCACAATGGCACTATGTAATCTAAAACTGTAACCAGCGAATTGCTTTTTGTAGCTATGGAGACTCAATAAAAAATCATACTTTTTAAGCTTTTACAACTAGAATATCAGGTCCCAGATACATTTTACAAGCGCACCTTTGGATCCCACCACTCAATTATTCTATATATTCATGAAAATACACAGGGCTGTTGCTTGACACTTTCACCTATTGTGAAACAGAGTGGGAAGGACCCCCACCATTTATATTTGCAACTGAACCAAAGCTCAAAATTTGTATCTGTTTTACATTTGCTCCTATTTTAAGGATTGAACTGAACTAATTCCAATACAAATATTGGTTTAATACATAACTGCAATACAACACTAAGGTCCTCATCAACGATTCAATTCTTGGTATCTGCAACATTGATCCCCTCACTGGCATTCTGACTCGCATCAATCTCCTCACTTGCAAGCTCACTTGCATCGATATCCCCACTTGCATTGTGGCTTACATTTGTCTTAGTTAATAGTTTCCCAGTAATACTATGATGTGGTATTGCATTCTTAACTGCCCTTCCTGCAGGTTGCTTAGCTCGTCTCTGTAGATCCGATAGACGTCGCTTTGCTTCTTTCAACTCATCCTTAACAGTAGGTCCATGGTTTTCCAATGCCTCAACTACCCTACATTGAAATTCAATAGCAATGCCAAAGCTGCAACAAATTACAAAAGTCAGCTTATTGAATAAGTGTGATTAAAGCAGCCAAAATACCCTTGCACTAACGATCTTGAGCATGTTAAAGTGGTCAGACCACGTTCCCAAGTAACTGATAAAAGTGTGATAACCCAACATGCTAGTTTCACAGAGGACTTTATGCCTAATATAATCTTAGGAGTGACTTAAACAACAAAGCCTTGGATAAATTTGAAACTACTCAGATACCATATAACAGAAATAACTCCCTCGGAGAAGGACAAATAATTTCTTGGTTGCAGACAAGTTCCAAAAGGCTAAGGGCTAAAGCGATCATTGTTTTCTATGACAATCCTAATCCATAGTAATAATGTATGTTAGAAATTCATGTATATGTGCTATAAAGTACATGGAAATTCTGGCATCAAAATTAGGGGTCAAATATGCCAAAAATGTCAACAATATGCATATAAGTAATAAATATCTGAATGTCTCGACTCTTAACAAAAGAGAAAAAGCTAAGGCCCGAGACAAATATGATTGTAAAGGATTTAATAGAAAATCATGTGCATGTACCAAACTATGGGAAAATTTCAGCATTCCAAAAAGACAGAAAAAACACAAAATATACCATAACATATTTAAAATGAAAACACCCAAAATCTTAAAGTTTCTGATCAATATATATATATATAAGTTATAAAATTACGGATTATTATAACCATAGATATTTTTATTAATTTTAAAGTTTCAAGCAATAAATACTGACCTGCCTATTTGTGGTCAATGCTTTGCCTCAGAGTAGTTAAATCCCATAAATATTTTCATAGAGGCTAGGGGACAGCGGGGACAGGGGTGATGAGTTTCGGGAACAGCTCTAGAGAAACTACAAATTTCAGGGGACGGTAGGCTACAAGACATGGGTAAACCCCCTTTCTCAAATATAGAAATAGAAGAGATGTGGATGACATCTTCACAAAATGGTTATATGGAAAGGGAAGACTTAATGATTTGTTGACACACCTCAACAGTATTTCAGAGGACATTAAATTCACCATTGAGGTGGAGAACAGAAAACTACCCTTTCTTGATGTACTTCTTACCAAAAAAAAGAACCTTAAACTCAGTTATAAGGTATACAGAAAAAAGACACAGACAGATACCTGCATGCTGACACACACCACCACCCTACTCAAGATCGTTTTTATTCATGCAATGGCCTTGCATGGCATTGCATGGCCCTATCAGGGACATGCATGGACATGCATGTTTTTGCATGGCAAGGCAGACCCGAGATAGTAGAGAGTTAAGAAGAGGGCCAGATGGGGGAATGAACAGCAGGCTTAGGGCTTCCCTAAAGGGCAGACCCGAGGTCTGTTAGGAGTAAGGAGACAGACCTAAAGGTAGTCTTTAACCGAGGCTGAGGACTGTTGGAAGGGTGAGAGGCCTAAGGGCGAGGATGGAGGAAGGGTATGCGAGGTTTTGGAGGGGAGGACTGCTGCTAGAAGCAGCGGGTCTAAGGAAAAGGAGCAGCCAAAGGGTAGACCCAAGGTAGAGAGGGAACCCATGGAAGAAAAGAGCGGGTTGCAAGGTAAGAAAAGGGAAGAGGGGATACCCGAGGGTTTAGGAAAGCTTAGGGTTCCATTTATGTCAGGCCCAAGGGTTAGGGCTGGTGAGGAAAGGGGAGCGAAGATCTAGGGAACATACTTTAGGACTATTTTGAGCATGTAGTTAGAGCAGCAAAGGTAGGGTAAAGGTTGTAGGGAGGAAGAGGAAGGTAGCAGCGAGGCTGCTAGGGAAGGTAGCGAGGGTAGAAAAGTGGGATTGCAAGGGCAGCGTAGGGGAAGAAAGAGCCAGCGAAGGAGAGGAGAAGGCCTTAGAGAGGGCAGCGAGATTTATGAGGGAGCAGCAAGGGTAATTTAGGGCTTTTTTGGAGGTAGCAAGGGTTAGGGTAGTAGGGATTTTAGAAGATCCACCCTAACCTAAGGTCTGTACTAGCTAAACTAACCTAGACTACTCTAAGAACTAACCGTACACTAGGTTTGTGAGAGAAAAAGATTTGAGAACCTAGGGGAATCTACCCTAGCACAAGCCGCTTCTAAGGAGAAAGGCTAACCTAGTGAGGAAAGGTCCTAGGTTAAGCAACTAGCCTAGAAAAATTGAGAAACCCTAGGGCGCCCTCACAAGGAGACGTGTCGTTGCTTGCTAAGGTGACAAGAAGGAAGGTAATGGCCTATCCTAGGGAAAAGTGCAGCTCTAAGGATACCACTAAGACTCAGACATGCACATCCACCAACGTCCAAACAAAAAGGTAAGAAGCCTGACCTCCATGTGCTTGTGTTCATCCAACAAATCAAAGCATCACCAAAAGCAAAGATTCACCAAAGAATTACCAGAAAACTTCCTCAAGAGGAGCGCATCCATCCAAAGAAACCCTAACAGGGATAAAACAAGTGCATATTGTATTATCCCATGAGTTTTGTCTGTAAAATGAAAGTGAGGAGATCTATTTATATGACCTCACACTCACTTTTTAAAATATCCAGGGCTACATGCCTTAAAATAAGTCAATTTGAAATTATAAAATGTCAACTGAAAATTAAAATAAAATAATAATAAAATATAGCCTAAGGTAGGCTTAAGGTAGGCTACCTAGGGTATTTGTATCCCCAGGTGCCAAAACACGCTCGAATAAGCGAATCAATCCGAACGAAAAGCTGGAGTGAGGTGGAGGGAGGGCTGTATACCCCATCTAACCCCTAGAATGTTGTAAAATCCCTCAACGCCCTCCTTAGAGCATGAAAAGGCCTAGTACGAAGGATAACTTCCTCTAAGGACATAAGGCCAGGGAGAGCAGGTGCCCACTAACTGAAGGCCCGGGAGGGTGTCCAAAGTGGTTGCGAATTAAGACAAGTGTCTCATAGCTTAAGCAAAGGCCACCAGAGCTTGTAAACAGGATATGGAGCCATGTGACCCAATGGTCAACCCTTAGGGGCCCCGAACACCAACCCTAAGGTTAAAAATCCCAATAAATGACCACCATTGCTCGATAACACCCCTCCTAGTCGAAAAAATTGGCCCTCTCCCTGGGGTACACCTAAAGGTGTGTTAGGTACAGGTGCAATGTAACAGAGTCAAACCCTAGATCTAAGGTTTCATGCATGATTTGTGGACCATTACTTGTTGAGCATTTGCCTAGGAGAGCCTTTGGAGATGTTAGCTCACTTCGACTAACCCAAGTTCAACCTTCCAACCCGATCAAGAAAAACCCAAGGTATCGGCCGGACAAAGCATAACTGCGTCGGCAACACCTACAACGCAAGTGAAGTCTCACCCGAGATACCTATAAGGACTGCAGGAACCAAGCTTCTGCAGTGATAGAAGGGGATCTTTCCATGCCAATACCCGATAGACTATCCAACGATGGGAAGAGATAAATCATCATCGACATACAACATAAACAATAGAATATGGCATCATAATACAATCTTAATCACATTTAACAACACATTTAAAGCATTATCATTTCATTTCATCATACAAAACAGAAATATTATCAGTAGCAACAAATTATAAATCATCACAAGGAAATGAGCATACACCATTTGACACAGAGAATTTAACGTGGAAGCCCATACAGGAGAAAACCACAAAAGCACTCTTCATTTGGCATGAGTTGTGTCTTGAACGCTTTGGTCTGTGCACAAAGCCTGCAAACATATCCCCAAAACTCCATTACATTACATCCGCGGACACAGCTTGCGGACCGACAGTACATTACCTCCACAACTCTTATTCATTCTTCGCCCTACAGTATACAACATTACAAACTTCTTCAAAACTTAACCTCGAACAGCTCTATCTTATCTTTTGAACCCCCTTAAGCCCAACCCTTTACATTTTTATAGACTCTAATAACCAATTTTACATCCCGCGCCCACTACCAATAAGAGGACAACCTTTCTAACGAACTCACCGCATACATTTAATATTTCCCCAAAAATTGCCCAAAATTCTAGAGCTAACCATTTCCTTTCCCGCTCCGTCGCAGCCCTGTTCACACCTCGTCCGAACTTCTCAAAACTTGTAGACAAAACTTTATGTAACTTACCTAGGCCCAATAGGCCCCCAACACTCACATGTGGCTCGTCCCGAGCCACTTCAGACAGAAACTTTTGTCGTGTTCAGCTTATCTTGAAAATCTTGGAATATTTTCATCACATCCTCTATCTGTTGCTAAACATCTTCCTTGACTTTAGCAATTCTTTCCACAAGTTCAGAACTGAGATGTTCTGAACTTTCCACCTCAGTCATTTCTACAGCTTGTCACACTTGAACATGCACTAAGGTGAATGGACGTTGTGACATGCTATGATTCAGCCTAAAGCTCCGCGACATGATCAGTTCTTCGTTGTTGTTGTGTCTGGAGTTTAGTGACTTGCTGCTGTAAAATTTTGAGCTCAGCAGCCTTACTCATCTTCTCAACCAGGGACAATGTTTTCAATGAATTCCTTAACCCGTCTAGATTGTCTCTGCTGCATGAAGTTTTTATGTTATGTCCTTCAACTCAACATCATCCATCAAGACTTCCCAGGCATGGGAAACCTGCGCATATGCCTTAGTACAGAGTGCCTCGGCCTCCTGAATTTGTTGTACATCGTCATCAACTACCCTTCGTCCCGGTACTTCAAGAGGTGTACTAGGAAGAAGCTTAGCTTCTAATTCTGCAATTCTCTGTCGGAAATCAGCAGCAACTTCCCCTAGCCTAATGACTCGAGCCTCAAGGATCATGTCTGGTGTAACCCCAACCTCTGGAATTTCGAGGCAGACAAAGCCGACAACTTGCTCGAGTCTTTGCCCATCCTGCTGCCACCTTTGTGTCTGCTTCTATGTCTCTTCCAAGTGATTCTGGAGCGAAGATATGGTGTTCCTTGACTGTTTAAGCCTTCAACTGATCATACATCGTGTGTTCCCTTGCCTTAATTCCTTCGACTGCAACCCATTGTATATTATGCAGTAAAAACATGGGCAACACAGATAGGTCTATGTCGACATAAGCAATATCTTGAATCATGCTATTATACTCTGGTGTACCCAAGTCAAGTGCTTTAGGCAGTACTTGAACCTTACGATGTTGTTAGGATGGTTGCACTTCAGTCGAGTGATCATCAGAAGGACCAGCTTCCTGCGACTGCAATGGGGCCCGACTAACTGCAACTCTGACTTCCTTTACTGCAACACAGAGAGTCTGAAGTAAGTCAAGAACGCTCTCAAACAATTATGTGTGCTGACTATCAATCTTTTAAAGTGTTTCATTAGCAACCTCCGCCATTTTGTCTGCCAATAAGTTATAGTCGTCATCAGTGAGCCCGATAGGGGGATCTCTGACGACCTTTTTCTTTTTGCAGCTCTTTTTGCTCTCCCCAATAGCTTTCCTCTTTTCCGCCAGAGTCGGATCTGTCGGTGTTGCACTTGATTATTCATCACTGTCGCAAGCTGAGCTAGGTGGGTTGTCTTCATCTTGGGGGGCCCATGCTTAGGTCCCTGATGTGCCCTCCTGTCGCAGTTCAGTTTCGGCAAACAATAGGTCATCTGCGACAGGCTGCTTCCACTCTTCAGGCCAACCCGAACTATTACATCAAGTTCCTCCTCGGCTAACCGAAACACAGTGGTTAACCATTAATGCTAGGGGTCTCGTCGTGGTTGAAGATACTAATGGTGAGCCCTTGCAATAAATTTGATAACATTTCTATACCGCTGGACAGTTTGTGCAGCAATTCTCGATTGATTTCCAGTATGATGCCTTAGTGCAACAGCATGCATGTAAAATTCAATATTGTTTCCATTTGTCGTTGTCGATTCTTCTCCTCATACCATAAATTATGATAGTGTGCCCCACGACACGAGACATTCACTTCCATCCCCTAATAGTTGGGTGGCTCGACCCATGCGACAAAAGAAGTCAATATAAGCAACTAGGAATAAGTGAAAGGGTTACCTTTTTTCAATGCATCGATGGTGTCGGCCAATAATTTGTTCAGCAAATATGTGGACCAATTCATTTGGACTCCAACAGCACATTGCTCAACTACTGCGATGGTACCAACAGTGCACTGGTTCGGTCGTATCTTCCTCGATAACTTACTGGACAATACTTTGGTCGCAAACCGCACACCATGATCATTGATAGAACCAATGGCAAACCCCCTCTTATCTCGGGTAAGATTGTACTTCTCTTTCATGCGAGCAACAAGGCTCGAGTCCTGCTCCTTAAAGGCAAAAAATGGCGTTGGAGCAACTCCTGCTTTGGGAAAACCCAATGATAGTGGAAATCAAGTCGACGTCAATCAAAATACGGTTATCCAACCACAAACACCCCCCATGGAAACAGACCAACAGTTGCTTCACACACGCATTAACCTCAGTGGTGTGACCGAAGTGGGGCATGTGCATCAAGGACAGAATGCCCAACTTCTCAAACCCATGATCCCAATCCATAGGGACCAACTGAATAGGTCCGCCTTTGATCAGTTGCACTGAAGTCATATACTTTAACAGCTGGAGTTCGGGAAACTTCCTCAAGTCGTGGTCTGCAAATGTCAGCTTCTTCAAATTAGGCATAATGTCCGTCGTGTCATGCACACCTCACGGGATGGCTAGCTTAACCAGCAGATATTTGGCATTCTTGCAAATGACCACATTGGGAGCATCATCCTTCCATGGAGGAATATAACCAAGCAACATAATTGTTGAACCAGACCCTGAAGCTTCAACGTCATGTGCAACTTTAAATCTCTATTCAGGGGGAACGACCCAGCCAGCCGTTCACTTTTTCCTCAGCGGATTTACAAGGGTTGGTCGCAAGACAACCTCCAGTGCCTCCTCGACAATGGGTATGGCAGGTGGAGCCTCCACACCTGAACCTCTAAGGGTGCTTGAACTTGACATAGGAATCTCCATTGTAAAAGCTTCGAACACAACGAGTTGCAGACAATTATTTTTCTCAAGAGACTTCAAACTTCGACACAATGAAGCAACTGACTTACGTTTAGAGGTGAAATAGATCTATGCATGCACAAGTCAGCAAATCACGTGGGTCGTTATTCTGACATGATCTGCAATAAATTGAAAAGGTGGCGGCCAATCCCTTCACACGCTGAAATCTTTTCGTCCATTTATGACAAAGCGCCATTAAAGCCATCACTTAGCTCACCATAAAAGCAGGTAATTGCTATGCATTAATTACAGACTTGATAGAAATGTCTGCCGCCAAAATCTACAGCGACCCACATTTAACTGCGATAGAACTTGAGCTTACGACAGAACTTTAACTTACGAGGCACCATACTCAGACTTCAAAGGACAATTTCAAATTTATATAGAAGATCTCCACAAAGAAGAAAAGTTTTCTTTTCTTGCTATGTACAAGTTCAATCAATACCGACTCAGTCAAGCAAAGTACGACTATCCCTATAAGGTTTTATCTGACTACCATTTACCAACTCATCGAAGGGTGTACCATCTAACTTCTACAACTGAACTACACGCCCATCAGTAACATAAGTGGCAACATATGGTCCCAACCAATGTGTACGGAGCTTACCGGGATGTTTTAAAAACTTATTGTAGAGAAGAACAAAGTCACACGGCTGGAATTACATGACCTTAATGTGGCAGTCATGCCAAGCCTTCTGTTGCTCTTTCTCAACTCTCTGATGATAGCCTGCAATGAAACAGTCTTCTTCCAACTATAGCAGTTGAAATAATCTTTCTTCGATCGCACCCACATCTGTCATCTCAGTAATTGCAACTATTCTTAGACTAGGTACAATATATTCCATTGGCATAACAGCCTCCTGCCCATAAACTAGTCGGAATGGAGTGTGCCCTGTAAGTTTCTTTCATGTCGTGCGATAAGCCCATAAAACTGTGTGTATTTTGTGATCCCAGTCATCACGATTTACATTACAGATCTTAGTCAATGCATGCTCTAAAATTTTGTTAAAGGCTTCAACAGCTCCATTTGCTTGTGGATGATATGGTGTTGTCTTCCTGTGTTGGATCTAAAATTCTTCAGTTAATTTCTCAAACAATTGATTAACAAAGTGCGTACCCTAGTCGCTTACTAAAATTTTTGGACAACCAAACCTAGTCACCACACGATCAAACAAAAACCTGGAAGCAATCGCTGCAGTACAATCTATGACCGGTGTTGCTTCAGCCCATCTGGTTATATAATTTGTCGCAGTAATTACATATCGCTCACCTGTCTGTTTACCTGGTGGGTTAATAGGACCCACAAAATCGATAGCCCATTTATCAAAAGCCTGCAAAGTTACTTGTGTTACCAGCGGCATTTCATCTCGTTAAGACAATTTCCTTATGCGTTGGCAAATATCACAACTGCTAAAATAATCCATAGCATTTGAATGAAGGGTAGGCCACCATAACCCTGCCTGTAAAATATTGCACATTGTCGCTTTCTCTGCATAGTGGCCCCCACTACGCCAGCATGAGCTTCATTTAACACCATCGGTCGCTCATGTTCCAAGACACAGCGATGGAGTATCTCATCTAGTCCCATCTTATATAACTGTCCAGTTATCAGCTGAAAGTTTGCTGCTTTTATGACCAATTGTTTCTTTTGTGTTGAGCTAAATCCTTCTGGTGCACTCCCCATAGTCAAGAAATGCATAATGTCTTCATAATAGTCATCACCCAAACTGCAAATAATTGCGCGTTGGGAAGATTATCATCTAAACTAGTAGGGTCTTCCACATTTTCTAACCTTGAAAGATGGTCAAGGCCTACATTCAATCTTCTTGGTTTTACAACAATTTCAAAATCAAATTCTTGGAAGAGAAAAAGCCATCGACAGATCTTCCCCCCCCAACACTAACTTATTGACCAAGTATTTCAAAGCAGAATTGTCCGTAAACATCTTGAAGAGACCACCCAATAAGTAGTCTCGGAATTTCTAGAGTGGATATACCATAGCATGTCCTTCCCACTCTGTCGTCGTATATTTTTTCTCTGCAGTCAACAGCTTTCTACTAGCAAATACAATAGGGTGATCAATAGAGCCCTCACCTAGTTGTGCAAGCACTACTCCTAGCGCAACAAATGATGCATCGACATGCACATGAAATTCTTTCCTAGTCAAGAAATACTAAAATAGGTGTTGAAACCATCTTCCCTTTAAGGACATCAAGACTCTTTTGACTCTGCTCATTCCGCTAAAATTTAACATATTTCTGCAATAATTTCTCCACTGGAGCAGTGATCTCTACATATCCCCTGATAAATTTCCTGTAGTAACCAGTATGACCTAGCGTGGTCCTTAATTGTTTAACCAAGGATGTGGGGGTAGGTCGACAATGATTGCAATCTTCGCAAGGTCCATTAGCATTCCCTCTCAATAGACAACATGACCCAACAAAATACCAATAGGATCACAAAAAATACACTTCTTCAAATTTAAAAAAAAAATGAAACTATCTACACTGTTCCAGCATCATCTGAAAACGCTCAATATGATCCTTCATTAACCCATATACTGTCCAATCATCAAAATAGGCTTCCAGAAATTTATGAATAAAATCTTTAAAAGCAGTTACCACTATCCTAGAAAAAATAGCAGGTGCATTCTTAAGTCCGAATGGTGTTATCGTGTATTGGACACAACCCCACTTTGTTGCAAAGGTGGTCTTATGTTGATCTTCTTTTGCAATCTTGATTTGATGGTACCCAGAAAATCCATCAGTAAAAGAGTACACCTCTTTGTCCCCCTACATTCTCCATGACCTCATTTGTAAAAGGTGTAGGAAATGGACCATGCAGGCAAGCATCGTTTAGTTTCCTCAGGTTAACACAAATACGGACTTTGCCAATTTTCTTATCTTGTACAACCATTAGGCTAATCCATTTTGATTCTTCCACGGGTTCAATAATTCCTGCGTCCAGCATTCGATCTAACTCTGCCTTAACCTTCTCTTTGTATCTTGGATTCAATCTATATAGTCGTTGCTTGATAGACCTTGCATGTTTCAGAGGAATCTTCATTTCATCCAGATCTCATCATCCCAATAATCCCCAATACTGGCAAATTTTGGATTCTCAGGGGAACCAATATTTACCTTCTTTATTTTAAGGGGCTTAAAAAATTTGTCAGTTGATAGGCCCAGTCCCTCCACTGCTCAACTACCTTCAGATTCGGGGATATAAATGTCACATGGATCATCATCTTCGGGTTTCCCAGCTATGTTGCAACACTCCATCCAGCTCTGAACTGTCGCATTTCTTTGGGGAAAACTTGACACCGAAACAAGGACGTCCTCAAAAATATTGTCTTTAATAACTTGCATAGCAACATCAATCGTCGGACTATCGTCAGCAAAGCTAAAAGTATGCTTGAACTATTAGCTAACTCATCCCAGTCTACAGTTCCCCGTCGCAGTTCAACCGACGTATACCAATTTCTTGGTATCATGTCCAAAGTATGTATAAACAAATGTGCCCATTCCTGTTTAGGCGTTGTCCTCCATGTCGCACGACAGTTTTCAAGATGGTCGACAGGATTCGTCAAACCCATAAACTTTTGACCAACATAAGAAACATTCTCGCCAAACCTTATTTCTAACAACCTTCGACATTGGGCCCATTCTGAAATGGATTGTTTATGAACAGCCCACCATCTTGCTGGTGCAACTTTCAAGGCCACATCAAGAGCTAACAATCGCTGAGGTTTCAATACCTTATCTTCAACTTATGTCAGAAATGTATCCAGAAAAGGTAATCCTTCATAAGTAGGTAGATCACATACCTCAGTACCCACCCATAGTAAAGATTTTGTGATTCTCGCACATTTCCGCGTCGACACTTCATGCAACTGGTTCTGCCAATTTTCCAAGGCTTCACTTGAATCTGACGAACAGGAACTAACACTTCGCCTACTCAATTTGCCATTAGTTGTAGGACTGATGTAGTCATCTATCGTAAATGAAATATTGTAAATATTATCCAAATACCCTTCTTGATGTTAAAAGTGGCAATAAGGAAGGTCTTCTATCAGTTGCATGTGTCCTTGCTTAATGGAAGACATAAAATAGGAAGNTCCAAAGTTTATACTTAGGAAAAGTGCATTATGTGATCTAATTTTAATTTGACTTAATGGAGGCACTTTTATAAAGTTCAAGTGAAAAATAATTTAAGTAATGGCTAATCTAATCTTGGCCATTGATCAATCTCCTTTTAACTCAATGGCCAAGCGAAAATCCTAACTCTCACTATGGATCAGTGGATGAGATCCTCCGCTTTGACACACATTGTCAAAGAGAGATTTCTTGCTCATAGCTTTCAGCCAGAGAGTGAGAAAGAAAGTTTGCAGGAGAATTTTGCAGAGGGTGAGACTAAAGAACTTCTATCCGAAGATTGACAAGGCAACACAGGCAAATCGCAGAGGCCATACAGGCACACGCAAAGGGGTCGTACAAGCTTATGCAGAGGCCGTACACTGTGATGCAAGGGGCCATATGTTCAGACGCAGAGCAGCCATAAGCAGTCATATGCTGACACAGGAGGGTCATACGCTGACGCAGGGGCCGTATATGATGGCACTGGGGTCGTACATGTTGACGCAGGGGCCATACGATCTTGTTGGGGTTTCTTAGTGAGTTTTGGTTGTACGATTTTGTCGGGTTGGGTAAAATCGATTTCTGGATTGTATTGTTCTATATCTTGCTAATAAAAATATCTTCTCAGACTGCTGCACCAATTTCCCATCTTGGGTTTTTTTTCCGAGGGTTTTCATACCTTAAAATATTGATGTCTCTATTGATGTGATTGTTGTTCTATTTTTCTCAGTATTTATTTTCTGCTGCAATATTTGTGAAGAAACTCATTAGTTGTTGTCAGTAATAAAATATAGATATAGATATAGATATATATTGTAAAACTCAAAATTGGGTTTTAAGGAAATTTACACTTGACACTCACCCTTCACTAGTTGGACATATCATTGACCCTCCAAAGGATCAATTGGGGCGACTACCCACATTTCTGAGTCTTCAAATGATCAAATCCACTTCTTAAAGTTTATGATGGTCTGATTCTCAGTAGCCCAGTCGATCCCCAGAAGTGTTGGATAAGGATTCATATCATCAACAATCTTTATTACTTCAAAATCCGCATAGGTTCGTAGCCCTTCCACCTCGACAGGAACCTGTGGTAATCTACCAATAGGAAAAAACTTCAACTAATTAGCTAACCTTAGTTGAATAGGAGACCACACTAACTTGGGCTTCCCCATGCTTTCCCATGTTTGCTTTGTCAGGATGTTAACATCTGACCCCAAGTCGAGAATAATAAAATGCATATCATAATCACCTATTTGAGCACTTATGCGTAGCTCTCGACCAGTCTTCATTCTTTTATGAATATGATTGACATTTTTCTCCAGTCACAAACATGTTTGGGGTTCTTCTATAAGAGTCGATAGCTCCGCCAGAGCATCTTCATCCTTAACAAGGGCTAAACAACTCTTGAAGAAATTCTTCAGAATGCTTACCTTTTCCGTCGACTTCCTTGGAAGTGGTTGGTCGAAGCTTGGTGGCATGTTGACAACTGGTCCTTCGTCAAACGCCTAAAAATCAACAAGATGTCGAAGCACGGTTTCTATCCACAAACTCGTTCCATGCATAGAAGAAGACTCCCTTTTCCTTCTGGACGTCAAATGGTACTTTCTTTTGCACTGTAGGTCGTATTCTTGTATTTTGCCATGGTTCTCCTCAATCATCTCCAGTCGTGGCACCAACCCTTGTTAAAACAACAATGGTAGGTTCTCAGGGCTCAACGAAAATCTTTTGAACATTCTAATTCGCATTTAGGAGCAAGTTCTTATTCCCAGTGATTTTGGCTTGCCATTTAGCAATAGGTTGTGGACACTCAATATTATGATCCAGTGCTTTACAGTATAAACATGTCGACGTAGGATTGGTGCGGTCTCTAGCATAGTGTCTCGGTTGTCCACAATTATAGCAAATAATTTGGCCTCGCCCTCGACCAAATCCTCCTCCTCATCCTCGACCTCTAAAAGCACTGCCCCCCCTTAGCTGACGAAATTGTGCATGAACTCGTTCGACTTGCATTTGCTCATCATTCTTCATTTAGTAGGTGTCCACTGTCTTTTCCTGCAGCAACCGGTATCCACTGTCCAGCGCTTTACACTATGAACATGTCGATGTAGGATTGGTGCAGTCTCTAGCATAGTGTCTCGGTTGTCCACAATTATAGCAGATAATTTGGCCTCACCCTGGACCAAATCCTCCTCCTCGGCCTCTAAAAGCACAGGCCCCCCTTGGCTGATGGAATTGTGCATGAGCTCGTTCAACTTGCATTTGCTCATCATTCTTCATTAAATAGGTATCAACTGTCTTTTCCTGCAATAACCGGTATGCCCTGCAGTCCTTTTCATCATGGCCCACAAATCGACAAAACTTAAAATAAAAAATAGCAGGTGTACTTACGATCTTCTGTAAAGAAAGACATTCTTTTGAACAATGACCACTTGTTTGGCAGACTCAATACCACAGCATCCCTTGTGAACTTAATGGATTCGGCGCACCTGATGCAAGGTATTACAGGAAAGCTGGACATGAATCCTTATGATGGCCTTCAGTTTTAAACTTTTACATCTCGTACACCAGACTTCCTCACGGATTTCTTTTCCCTTCTGGATTTATGTTGGACGTCAGACATTTGGAAGCTTACCTTAGCCAGCAAGGTCTTGAATCTCTGATCGAAATCCTAGACAGACTCACCCGACATCTGCTTGATCTCCTTCAACTCTGTGATACACTGCGACTCAGATTTGGGTTTCTTAAATTCATCTATTAACCCGGTTCAAATCTGATCTAATGACTTATGAGGGTTTCCCGCAGGAACCACCAAAAACTTCAGATACCAATTAAGAGCACGACCCCTAAAGGTTGTGATCATCTAAGCTCTTTTTATGGCCTCATCTTGGACCTGTTGCACGGTCCAACAACTTCGCACAAAAAATAGTGTTACTCAGGGTCTTCCAACCCATTCCCATTAAATATAGGCAACTTCATGTCGTCCCCAGTCATTATATGTGTCTGGGGTACTGACGAGCCCGAATTAGATGGACCACCAGTAGGAACTTTGTTACCACTATCTTGACTATTACTATTACTCTGATTCGACAGAAAACACTTCGAAACACGTTTAGGTCTTACCTCTGATACCGAAGATGTACGCGGAGTTGTAGGTATGTTGTAGCCTTGGGCCTGGGTACGGATCTAGCACCTCTTCCTCATCTTCATAAATAAGTTGATACCCCTCCTCGTCACAAGACTCTTCATCGAGCTGTGGCACCAACTCATTGTCCCCTCTTTCGGTCGCACTGCAACTTTCTCTCCATGTTGCAGTTCTTCTCCTTTTACCCGACCAGAATCTTCTCCCACTCCTTAAGTGGCCACCCTCTTCATCAGTCTCACTATCAGCTGGGAACATTTCAGCTTACTCTGCTCATCTTTTTCGGGCCTTTTTCCCGTCATTACCCATGTCCTCCGCACACAATGATTTACTCGTTAGATTCCATCCTTAAGATTCCCTTTTCACATACTAGCATTTTAATCCACAGTTTTAAGGACTTCAAATATCTGCTTCACTATATGACTTAATAATATCTACAACGATCTCAGTAATATATCCTTCCAAAATACTATCAACCCATAAGTCAACAGCTCTAAAGATAAGATTACTAACACTCTCCAATTGTCGGATCAGTTGAGGAGTCCATCCCCTGGGTTCTCCGCCTTGGAAATTTGTTTTTAGAAATGCTAGCCTCGCCAACAATTCATACAATATAACAGGGAATTCACTAAAGAAAATCTCATGAATGAATAAACGTACCTTCCTAACCATTCCCCTGGAGTCAACCACGACCCCTTACTTTCTTCTTGTGCAAATTCTCGAGCTTTTTGGTCGACCCAATCCTGAATCTCAAGCTTCATCAAGTGCCAAAACATGTCCCCTTCACGATGATCCCGATCCCGACAACAGAACCATATGTTGGCTCACTTCAACTAACACAAGTTCAATCTTCCAGCCCAACCAACAAAAACCCAAAGTATCAGCCTGACAAAGCATAACCCCGTCGGCAACACCTGCGACGCAAGTGAAGTCTCACCCGAGATACCTATAGGGACTGCAGGAACCAAGCTTCTGCAGTGATAGAAGGGGATCTTTCCATGCCAATACCTGTCAAACTACCCAACGATGGGAAGAGATAAATCATCATCAACATACAACGTAAACAACAACATATGGCATCGTAATACAATCTTAATCACATTTACCAACACATTTAAAGCATTATCATTTCATTTCATCATACAAAATAGAGATATTATCAGTGGCAGCAAATTATAAATCATCACACGGAAATGAGCATACACCATTCGACACAAAGAATTTAATGTGGAAACCCATACGGGAGAAAACCACAAAAGTGCTCTTCATTTGGCATGAGTCATGTCTTGAACGCTTTGGTTTGCACACACAGCCTGCAGACATATCCCGAAAACTCCATTACATTACATCCATGCACACAGCTTGCAGGCCGACAGTACATTAGCTCCACGACTCTTATTCATTCTTCACCCTACAGTATACAACATTACAGACTACTTCAAAACTTAACCTCAACCAGCTCTATCTTATCTTCTAAACCCCCTTAAGCCCAACCCTTTACATTTTTATAGGCTCTAATGATCAATTTTACATACCGCGCCCACTACCAATAAGTAGACAACCTTTCTAAGTAACTTACCGCATACATTTATTATTTCCCCAAAAATTGCCCAAAATTCTGGAGTTGACCATTTCCATTCCTGCTCCGTCACAGCCCTGTTCACACCTTGACCAGACTTCTCAAAACCTATAGACAAAACTTTATGCAACTTACCTAGGGCCAACAGGAGGCTAGGGTTTGAATTCCTCTCGTGATCATTTACCCTCATTTGAAGAGAGTGCCCTCCTTCTTGGGCCTTTCTCTCTTGGATATTGTACTTGTGGCTTTGACCACCTCATTTCATAGATATTGTTAGAGTTTGTTAGGCTTTGTTGGAGTATTTTGTTTTATTTACTCCATCCTAGCTAGATCTAGGGTTTTAGCCTAGTTTATTCTTATTTTATTGTAAAATGAGATAGAGCTACAACCTATATAAAGGTTGGCTCTCTCATTCATTCTTCATGGTTGGATTTTGAGAGTTCTCTGTCTTTTGGAGCTTAATGGACATATCTTTCATGGTGAAACTTGAAGTATAAGGGTTTCTTCTCCATTCAAAGTGTGGCATCCTTGTTCCTATTTCTAAATGTTGCTAACAAATTGTAGAATAAGTATAACTTGTTAATTAGGGCCAAAGAAGAATAATTTTTTTCCCATTGGAAGGATTTTATGTGAAAAGTTGTTTCCTCTATCTCCCTTTGATGTCTTATGCATGATTATATTACATTGTTGTGATCATCTTTCTAGAGTTAGTGCTTGTGATATTTCATCATATGAGGCACACCCTAGTTACATTGTTTTGATGTGGCATTGTTCCTAGGTCCCCCTAGTTGATTTCTACATTCAATTTTCAGCATGTTGGGGTTTATTTGTGCCATGTGAAAGCAGTCCTAATTACCGTAACCCTTCATGAAACAGCCCCTTTCTTGGACTAGCCTTCCTTGACTCCGTTTGAATTAGGAATTGGCACTAGCCTTCATGGTCCTCCCATCGCCCCTTTTTATTTTATATTACAACCACAAAACTTTTTGCTAAGGCCATCTCTCCATATCACCTTGTGCCTCATTGCCAAGCTTTAACAATCTATTGTAGGGAAGCCCCACTTGTGTTTGACAAGAACCTACCTAAACAAAGTGTAGAGACATTGTTACTGAGGCAACAATAGATAACACCTCCAAGTTGCAGTTGGGTTGGCATCGTTCTTTGGGATTTAATCACACATGCTTCTAGTTTGAGCAGTAACAACCCTACAAAAAAATCTTCAAAAATCTGCAAGGAACATGGGCTTCATCCCTTCATGGAGTCGCCATAATGGGCTTTAAATCTTCAAAATATGTACTCATTAAAATGTCCAATGTAGGTAATGGACTTTATCCCTAGCAACAACAACAAAATGTCACTGCAAAAACTAGCATGTGTGATTAAAGCCAAAAGAACATTGCTAGCCCATGAGCAACCAAGAGGGGCCACCCACTATTACCTCAATAACTCTCCCACTTTAGGTTGTCTCTCCTCCAATTCAAGGGGGTATCCCAAGGAACATAGGATTACTAAAGCTAGACAATAAGGCACAAGATGATGAGAGAGTAGCTTTAGCAAAAACATTTTTTATCTTTTGTAGAATAAGAAAGTGATGGGAGGATCAAGAGAGTAGTGCCAATCCAAACAAGGGCAAAAGGAGTCAAGGGAACAATCCAAGAGGGCAATTTCATAAATGGTTAAAGCAAAAAGGGCCACTAAAGCATGCCAGAAGAAACCCTAACATGCTGAAAAATGAAAGTAGAAAATAGACTAGGAGGGCCCGAAAAGGAGCCACAGCAAAACATTGTTAATTAGGGTGTGACTTATACAATGAAGTATTACAAGAAACAACTTTGGAAGATGATAGGAGCAAGTTAATACAATCATGCATAATACATCAAAGGGAAAGATTCATCACAAAAAAACCTTCCAACATGGTAATACCCTTCTCATATGGCCCTAAAAGAACACATTCTAGCAATTCTACATATCACCGACAACATTTAGAAGTAAAAACATAAGCCTCACGTTGACAGGAGAAGACCGCTACACTTCACATATGTACCAAGAAAGATATATCCATTACGCTCTGAGGAGAGAAAACTCCAAAAATTCAACTATGAGAAATAAGGGAGAGGGAAAACCTTATATTTAGCTCATCTCTCCTCAACGATAGACTAAGAATAAATTCCTAGATCTAGCCTATGATGGACTAAATAAATACAAAAATACACCAACAACTATCAAATACAATACAATATGGTGGTCAAACCACAAGTATACAATTTCCAACCAAGACAAGGCCCAAGAAGTAGGATGCCTCCATCAAATGTGGAACAAATGCAGTAGAAAACCCAATATCTAGCCTCCAAAGGCTCTCTAAGAGAAAAGGTCTCCAAAGTAATAGATGAACCATATATCTAGGGTTTCACCCCCTAGATCTCCTCAAATGCCAAACGACCTCCATCTAGCCATCAAACAGTGTGCCATAAGTTCTCCAAGGTAGGTTTCTACCTCGAAAGATGACATAAAATGACAAGTGGAATACCTCCAAGGTGAATGTGCTCCATGAATAAGCTCCAAAATGTGAACACTTCCTCAACCAAGCATGGGAAAATGTGCAATAAAAGCTCTCCAAGCAAAACCTCCCACTATAATGGCATAGATATGTGTGCAAGCCATCCTCCAAGTGGATTGCTCAATCAATCACGGCTAGAACCAAGTCAAAGATGCTACAATGTCCACTCACGTGATTCTCAAGAGAACGCTCCATCAAATAAGGCATAGATGAGTATGTAATCAACCTCCAAGTAGTGGACTCTACCTTTTTCCAAGACCTCCAAAAATGTGCCCAATAAATGTCCACATATCAACCAACTCAACAATCTATGTGCAACTACTAGATCCATGAACTAAGGAGGCCATTGATCATTAATAGAAGCATCCGACTCAAATAAAGGTGGGCGTGATAATAACCACTCCATGAGGAAGGGGACAACCTCTTCTACCAGCCAATAGCATGCCTCCACAGGTGCGAAGATAGATAGATAAATGGAGCATTCCACAAATAATGATAGATAATAACGCCAAGATACCATATACATGCTAAGAACTAAGGGCACTCCAATAAAATGATAGCCAACTATGTGATAATGTCAACCATGTGTCTAAGAGCAAGGGCGCTCTAACAAAAAACAATCACAAGCCATCCATAAGTGCAAACCACCCACAATAAGCTAAAGCAATCCATAGGAAAGGTGTGCCATACCAACATACATGTGTTAGAATGGGGGCACACTCCATGGAAAATGATGCAAGGGCATCCAGCCCTGTAACCGACCGACGATGATAGGCGACGAAGAAGTCGTCTAGAAGGAGGACAACGACCTTCTAGGCGAAGGAAAGAGCAGTGTGTTATTCCAAACGGTCAAGACGGAGTAGAACAGTCGACAAAGATGGTCGACAAGGGAACTGGTCAGTGGAGGACCAAACAAGCAGAAGATATATGGTGTAGATCCACTAGAAGGAGTTGAAGTCCTTCACGGCGAAGGCAAGGGCGACAAAGCCCAGAAAGTCGAGGTAGATCAAAAGTCGACTTGCATCGCAGGACCAAGTCGCAACCCAAGGCAAGAAGCTAGTAAAAAACTAGGCGAGTCGGTAGCGAAGCCGACAGAGTAGAGGACGACTACAATGAAGTGGTCGAAAGATATAAGGACGACAACGACGATGAGACAGGCAGGGAAATGAAGATGACTGGAGCCATGACCATACCCAGCCGAAGATGAAAGCACGAGATAACCTGAGGGTTAGCCTAGAATTGAACAAGGGTGGAGAAGGAGAAGGGGCAGTACAGTTGAACCTGTAGAGGACCCAAGGCTCGAAAGAAGGTAGATAAGAAAGGATAAGATAATTTTATTAATGTCCACTAATGACCACAAAGTAGGTCAACGAGACTGTCAGTTACAATGATATTTGTGCATGCGGGGGGACCAACCAGTCTCCCTTAAAAAGAAGTACCAAGAAGTAAAATAGAACAAAAGTAAAAGTGTACAAAGCAAGTTGGGTTGTAGCTTGGGAGAGCTCACGCCCCAATTTCAACATTGTAACCCTGCACAGGGGCGAAGAAGCTCAAGCGGACAGTCTGCATAGGGTGGTACAGTTGAAGGCCAAGTGGGGTCGAGAGGTGCAAAGGCATCATGGGTTAGAAACTGAGTCAAGATTGGGAAGGTCGACTCAATGCAACAACAGTCAAAGTGGAACGACTAAAGAAGGAAAAAGAAGTCGTGTTGAAACCAATGTGAGTAGCAGACCGACCAGAGGAGTGGTTGTGCAGTAAGGAAGTCAACTGGAGCGAAGCTAATAATCTCCAAGATGGAGAAAAGGGGCAAGTTGTGCCCAGGGAAAGGACAAATGAAGAAGGATGAGTCAACCAAGTCGTGGTCAAGGCAAGGGACCAGCTGAGTACGGGTAGAGGCGGAAGCAAGGCAGTCGACGAGGGAAGAATTCGACATGGGTGAAGACGACTAAGTTGCATTCAAGATAGAGACCAATTGTGGTTGGTGGGGGTAAAGAGAAGGTCGTCGAGTGATGGTCGACACAACAGAAGAAGCGGTCAGTCAAAGACCAACAAGGTCAAAGGAATCAACAATGAGTCAAGCCAACGGAAGATGGAGACATTCGAAATAGGCCGACTAGGTGACAAATGAAGAGTCAAAACTAAGGCCAACTCCAGAGCAGAGATGAGGTCGGTAGATTGGCTGAAAGATAAAAGGCGCCAACATGGATTAGTGGGGCCACAGAGGAGGTAAAGATGAAGAGAAACTTGGGACATAGCCCAAGAAGATATAGACGACAAGAACATTACAGTAGGAGACTGATAAGGAGGTCGACAAGTACCGATCGACATAGAGAGTCGAGGTGCCGAAGAGCACAAGCACTGTCGCAGGGGCAATTGAAACATTTAATGAAGCAGTGATGTTGGTAGGTGAGTACACTAGTCGGCACTGCGCGCTAAGGAGAATTCCAAAGGAAGCCAGAGGCTTCTAGAAGCTGCCTGAGTGAAGAAGAGTATAAAAACAGATCGAGCCAAGGAAGAAGGGACCTTCCCGCCGAAAAGAGGAAAGAGTTCAGAAAATTTGCTCCATGATATGGAGATGATCTATTGTACATCCTTTGAGCTAAGCTTCATCAAAATAGCACAGGGCGACTAAGCCAGAAGGGGCTTCACCCTTGTTGTAAATCAACCCATGTAATTGATTTCAGAATTTATAGAAAAGCCATTATTGGCAGCACCATTTGCTTGTGTGCTTTTCTTGTTGCACTTTGACTTGCAGACCATTTCTAGACCATTGTGTTGGATCGTGTCTGCATCAAAAAACCAACAATAAAACACCCTCTAGTGTAAACCATGTAATAGGACGTAGAGCACTCCATGAAAAAGTAACCATTAATTACTTCCAAATGCAAATCACTCCACATGAACTAGGGCGCTCCCATAGAACCTCTCCAAATACCACCATACCATGCAAACAAACCAAGCGCTCCATGGTAAAAGGTAGTCCATGCCATCAATATGCCACATAAAACCAAAGACGCTAGGGCTCTCAAAGAAAAGATGATCAATTTGTCATAAGCAAGTGATGCACGAGTGGAATGCATCATCACCAATCATGGAAGGTTAGGTATCATGCAATCAAGTGCAAGGACAAGTAAGTACTCCATCAAAACTATCAAAGGCATCATCACAAAAGGCAAGCATCAACCCTTGGCCATCCATAACTCCATCAACCTGTAACCCCCTGATGAATGTGTAATGAAAATCACATGTGGGCATCCATGACAAAATGAGGGGTAACGGGGCCTATTTCCAGCAGCATGCATGAGGTGATACTATTATTTTTAGTGGGTGGGTTCACAGTGCTTGCATGTTGGATCTGATGACATGCTCTTGTTCTTTGGTCTGACATAACTCTAATAATCATGTTTTCAGCATCATACAAGAGATTTAGTGATGTTTCTATTTTTAGCAATTGCATGTAATGACATTTTTATGACACCATGTAAGTGTCGAGGTGATGTTTTGGGTTGCAGCGAATTTTTATGCATGTGTCTATTTTTACGAATTTTCTACTTATCGCAACATATCATTTTAAGCGTTACTATTTTTATAGAATGGTGCAACTGAAGATATTTTAGTATTTTAGGCTCAATTGGTGAACTTACTATTTTTAGTAAGTTTCTATGCTTAGCTAGTATTATTCCTGGCACACATATGAGCTAATGAGGATCAGTCACTGATCTAGCTATGGTGGTAAAACTTCTTTTTTCAAGTTTCCTACAATTTTGGAGATCACTATCACTTTTAGCAATTTCTATTTCTAGTAATGTGATGGTGCATGTGGGTCAAGCATGGCCATATTCATCCTTGTCATCTTGGGGTGCTAGTTGATAAGATAAGATAAGATTTTGTTGATGTCCAACAAATAAATTATAGCCATGAATAGGTCAATTGGACTACTAGGTGCATCAAAATTGGTACACATTGGCTTGTCAAGTTGAAGAAAGAGGGTAATTATTATTGCCCCCACCAAGGTTAAAGTCTCTTCAACGGCATGTTTGTGATTGTGCTCATGCTCAAGTCCTAGGTGACTCTAGCAAAATAGATACCCCCACTTTAGCCTCTTAGCCGAAACGTAACTTCTAGGCATTACTGAAAACACCTCAGGCATCAAGGAAGCGTCCAAGCATTTTTGAAAATGCCCCATGAATCAATAAAAACATCCATGCATCAATGAAAATATCCAGGCATTACTGAAAACACCCTTTGGATCAATAAAAACATCCAGAAATAAATGAAAACATCCAGGAATTACTGACAATACCCTAGGCATCAATAAAAACGTCCAGTCATCAATTAAAACAGCCCCAAGCCCAGAAACCCAAATGGGAAAACCAGCATTCAATGGTTGATCAGTATTTCATTTCGGCAATCTCCGAATTACAATACAGCTCTGGGCTCTTTGGCACTCTCCTCTCTAAGCCAGCAACAGGCAAAATACCCTTTGACAGTCTAAGCGAAGGGAGATAAAGGAGAGCTGGGGGAGTAGTGGGAAGGCCAAGGGACTGACCTTTCAGTTCCCATTCCTCCCTCTCTTTTCCTCTCCTATTTCTTTTTCATTCAATTAATTAAATCACATTTTTTTCATCTCATTTTATAGTGCATTGCATTGTCTTTACTTAGTGTATAACCTTTTTACATTGTCAAATTACATTGTCTAGCTGTCTTGCAACCATCATTTAGTTCAGATCCATTTTCAGATCACCTACCCTTGGGGACACATCCCCATGTAACACTGTCCAGACACCCGAACAGGAAAGGAAGTGACTCGAGTGACGAGGCAGCAATTTCCAATACCCTTGAGGAATGAATCAGACAATAGCAAAAGGCCACATCAGACAAGACAGAAATCAGAGGACCATGTTTGGATTCAACGAAAACCTCTGTTGTCAAAGGAATGAATCAGACAATAGCAAAAGACCACATCAGACAAGACAGAAATCAGAGGACCATTTTTGGATTCGACAAAAACCTCTGCTGTCAAAGGAGGAGAAGAAAACAGCGAACATGGATATCCAAAAATAAAATATGAGAATTCATCCATACAAAAATCTAGTGCATCAAATTCTTAAATTTTAATGTGCCCCTTATGTATTCACTCAAACGCACTTTGTTCATTTGACCTGGCTTGTTAAACTAGATCCCAGCTTTTGACAGGTGACCCCTCAATTGCAGCTAAACAGAGTTGTCTAACTATTATACTTTTGGACCCATTTTGTTAGTATATTGGCGTTTTTTGTCGTGAGTTGATAGATTCTGGTCATATATAGATCCAGAAAGTATAATGGTTAGACAACTCCACAACTAAATTTGTAACATTTTTTTGTCATCTTTAGCTTATATTTATAGAGTTGTTTGTAAAAAATGAGAATAGAAGTTAAAAATAACGGAAGAAAGTGCTCTAACCTGCCCATTGATCCATGCACATTCGCAAGATTCTGCATGGTTTCAATCGTGTCAATATGCTGCGGTCCCAGGGCCATTTCCATTATTTCTTTGGCCATTGCAAACATCTGTGCTGCTGCCTGAGGCCTCTCGAGCTCCTCGTATGCTGCCCCCAAGTTGTTGTAAATGTATGCAATTCCAAAATGATTAGGCCCAAAGCTCTCTTTCAACCTTTCGACAGCACTCTCCAAGTAAGGAATAGCTTCTCGCACACTGCCAGTCAGCATTAGCAACCACCCAAGCCGTCCTGCGGTGCTCGCTTCTGCATGTTGGTCTTGAGGAGACTTTTCATAGATACCAAGAGCCGTTTTATAAAGCGAAATTGCAGTTGCAAACTCATTCATTGTCTCATACAACATAGCAAGCTCTGTATAGGCTTCGGCCACCTTTGCCGGGTTAGTCGCTTCATACCTTTTGAATAGGTTGGTAGCCAGTTCACAGCATTTCTTCGAGTCCGCATACTTTTTAAGATTACAGAGAGCCTTCGACATGTAAAGAAGCACCATAGCTCGCAGCTCACTCTCCTTTTCAGTGTGCTGTACGACTCCACGCAGGGTAGTGATTGCTTCATTATAATTTCCAAGCGAAATTTGCACATTAGCCGTATCCAACTCTGCGTAAATAAGCTCCGTATCCATGCCCCAATTCTTCAGAACCTTCTTGGCAGCTGAATTTTCTTCTAATGCCTTCTTATGGTCCCCTAATCCGCTATATATCACAGCAAGAAGCCTCCTGTCAGATGCCACCTCTACTGAGTTCTCCCCCAAATGAATTCGATGAATCTCCAATGCCTTCAAACACAGGGGCAATGCCTCCTTGAAATTCAATACTGCAACATATGCCTCGGCAACCTGCCTACATGAAACAGCCAATTGAGGGTGATCGGGCTCAAGCACTTCCTCCTTCAAGGCCAAACTCCGGGTATAATTAATCAAAGCTTCCTCTCGCCTCCCCATGGCTGTTTTAGCATCCCCCAACAGAAGTTGCACAGCAAAAGCAATGGGCTTCGTCTGAAACTGGGTACCCTCCTTCTCTAATTTCTCTAATATCTTGTTTGCCCTATTCAAATAACCCAAACTCTCATCAAACTTCTTCAAAGAATAATGCACAGTACCCATGAGATGAAGACCCATGGCTATCATAACAGAGTCCTTGGCATCCGTTTCAAATATTCTAAGTGCCCTTTTGGCATAAGCAAGAACGGTTTCAGGGTCCTTACCTGCGGATTCGAACTCTTGACCCATTCTGAGACAAGCCAAGCCAAGCCTCTTGTCATCATCATCCAACGCGGACTCCATTGCTTTGAAAGCTCTCTTGAGCTCATCAATTGTGGTTGCTCTTTCAAAGGCGTTCTCTATGGCATCCTCTATCTTTGATTTACTCTGCTTACCTGCGACAACCCCTAAATGTCTATAACAACTGGGGTTTTCAGGGTTTAGGGGACTTACAGTTTTGCTCATGACAATATGTGGTTTTCTACATGGATTTAATGCAGAAAGTGAACTAAGGCCTGTGCTGCTTTGTTTTGCTGGTGTTTTTTCTCTAAGTTTTTCATAAGTTTCCCCGTGCCTTCTCTCGTATTCCTGCGGATCCAAACTTCTGGCGCTGCTCGAAACCCCGATATCTTTATGTCTACGACAACTCGCTGCCCTTTGCAAGGCAGGGCGGCGAAATCCTCTCATGGACGGATGCATTTTGCTGTAAGACAACGCCACTGGCTGCACATGAAGAAAGGAGAGAAATACAGGGCTTAAACCCTAGTAAAAACCTCCGTCCGTTTGACAGAGATTCACTGGGGAGGCCTTCGAAGGATACGATTGTAGTATTGCAATATTGGAATATTCGTACGGTACGTTGAAAATTATTCATCTTGCCATGATTACTAATGCGGTGTATTGGGATTTGGCGAGGTAAACTACATTTCACAATTAACTAACTAATATGGCTGGTATAAAAGAAGATTGAAAATGTTAAGGTTGTAAAAACTTTTTAATGAGTATAGGTTTTTTTTTTTAACCATGATAACTTAATAATTTTCTAAGAGTATATGTAGTTGTTGAGGTTTTACATCAGTATGCTTTTAATTATTTGGCACACTTTTGTGTATTAAGTATGGTTCATTTTAATCATGTATTTATTAAGCATTAAGCATGTATTAAGAAATCATAACTTTAAGGGGTAAGTTTACACGGTTTATTTTGTAGGGAGAGTTCCAATTTGTTTCGAAATTTTGGAAATATTATTTTATTTTATTGATTTAGATGATAGGCATATTGTTCCTTTGGAGAGTTTCATGTGGAGCATTAGCAATCCGTTAATGCACATATGCATGCTTTTAACAAGGCCAAACTTGATTGTTGCATCCATTTGAATTTATTTAATCAATCTTGATGAGTGTGAGTGCATCTAGAACATAAACATCTTAGGATTATTCTAAAAAGTGGATCTATTGTTCATATAAAAACTATAGCGAAATGTTGATAGGCATCAAATTTCCTCTTGCAACAAGTGGAGAGTTGCTCCATGACAAATCCAAATTCGATCCATTCTAGTTTGGTATAGAAACTTCCAATGGATATGTGGACTCCGTTAGCCACCAAAAGAAATAAATAAATTTGATTTTAATAACTTTTAACTAAATTATCCTTAAGGCTAAAAGTATATATGATATGTTTTTACATGTTTCCAAATTCACTGTGTGAGAGGAATTAAGTCACATGGTGAATCTGAAAACCTGTAAAAACAAATTTAGACATTGTGAAAGCCTTCAAGAATAACTACAAAAATTAGACATAAGATCAAATGAGAAGTTACTAAATCGAAATAAATAATTCATAAATTCAATAACATGTATAAACAAATAAGCATATATATCATCTTCAAAAGAAAAATCATTATAAAACATGGCATGCATCCTTATATCTAATTTATCATCAATTTAGGATAAACCCAAACTTATCACATAAAAGAATTTTACATGAAGAAGAATAAATAATTAATCTATATGAACTCACATAAATGTTAAAGCACAATTTGACACATTTATTCAATTGAGTTTACCTAAAAAGATGTAGGCTTTCCATCTTAAATTCAAACTCATATAAATATACAAGCTTGAGTTACATAATTCCAACCCCTTCTCTCAACGAGGAGATTTTTATGTATACATCAAAAGAGTGCCTTTATCTATATCTTTTTGTTGCGACTAATTCTCTAAAAATGGGAAATCGGTTCCTTTTATGCCTCAAAAGAAGAGAGTTTTGCTTCCTTTTCTTTCTCCTTTTATTCTAGATATAGTTCCCATTGACCAAAGTTTTCCACCATATGTGAAATAAGTAGTGGATTTAAATTCTCCAAGTTTAATTCACATTGATATAGACTTTCCTAATAATCTTTGAATTCTTCTATTTAAATTTTGAAAATAAAACAGAGATTGGCAAATAACATCTAGCAGGATTTGTCATAAATTCTTTTATTGCATTGTTAACCCATTTACTAATTTGAGCAATCATGTATGAGTTGGCATCCCTTTGTTGCTCTAAATTTGCAATATCTAACTGATTGGGAGTTGCACGTCCTATGTACTCAAAATCTGGCATGTCGAAATCTTCAATCACATCTAGAGTTAAATCCCAAAGTATAAAGCACCAATGACTAGCTTCATCGATTAATTTCTTGATTTATGTACATGAAATCAACCAATTGTCCAATGATATTTGAATTTGAGTCCTCTCTTTATCAAACATTTTTTGGATATTCTCGGGAGTTATCATATTTTTTACTTCCAAAATTTGTAATTTATCGAAAGAACTCTGAGCATTCTTTTGATTGTCTTCCTGAATTTATGCTTTATTAGAAAACTTAAGTAAAATATTATGTTGTTGTTGAATAATAGTAAGTTTTCGGTAGAAGTTCTCATGGATATCTTTAACTTAAAATTAATGGATAAATCATCATCTTTAAAGAATTGGACACACCTTTATTTAGCTTTAAGCTCCTATACATGTGATTCTAATGAGTTTACTTGTTCTTGAAATTCCTCATAAATTTATTTAAATTGTAATTCATGTCTTTCATGAATATCAAACAACTCTTTTAAATGTTCTTCTCTTATTTTATCCACTTCTTGCTAATGTTGATCTTGTAAATTGGCAACCTAGAAACTATGTTGTTCTTCGATTTGATAATCTGTTGGATTTGTTTTGCTACTGTTAAAGACCTTTGATTTCTCAATTCTTCCTCAATAGAAATTATATGTACCTTTTTCCTATCCAATTCCCCTAAAATCTCATTGACATAACATACATTAGCATTAGCAAAAACTCCCAAAGCAAAAGTTGTTTCAACAACAATATCTTCTAGGCCATGTTCAACAATATTCCACTTTAAAACTTGTTTTGGTGATTCCTTTTCAATACTGACTAATTTCTCTACTTGGGCTTTCCTTTTATGGTTCCCTTCTTGGAGATACTGAAGAAATAATATCCAAGAGATACTAGTGTTTCCTCTACAATTTATAGATCATCTAAATCAAGCACTATAGGTATTACGTCTCCACTAATGGTAGCAGTTGGTGTAGCTACAATGGTTGATGTGCTAATAAAACAATATGAGGATCTTGAACTGTTGTAATGCTTGGAATACCTGTTAGAACAATATGAGACGCTTCAAACATAGTAATCTGGCTTGGATTACTTCTAAGGACAAGTTTCTCTTTGGCTTATTAAGTCTGCAATTTGGTGGGTTTTCCTTGTTTAGAAGGCTTCTCCGACTCTTCTTTGTTTTGTTCATGGGCGTAATCTTCCTTTCCTTTCTCATCATCTTTCTTGTCCTAGGTTGATTCTTCCTAAATGTTTCAATGCTAAGGTTATTTTTCTTCTCTTTATCAAATGACATCTAGCTTTCATTATGAAAAGACAATAATTTTATCTTTTCTTGACTATATTGAATGTCCTCAATTTTTTTCAAAACATCTTCAAAAGTTTGAGCTCCTTGGAATATAGCATCAAATGAACACTTCTCATGATGGTATGACTTGGTGTATTCAATTAACTTACAGTGTTCTTTGATTATATCTTTTGGGTCATGCCTTTTGAAGTTTGCATAATGCAACAAAATATCCTCTAGTAGTTTTGCCTCCTTTTTGGCATGTTGGGTATTCAATAGAGTATAAATTCCACGATTAAAAGGAAAGAAGGCCACAATTTTTTTATTATTCATTAAGGCAAGAGTGATTCTTGTGGCCGCTATTTGAAAAGTTATTTCTTTCAATACCAAATTGGCTAGAACATACTTTGGGAGAAAATCAATAATGCTTTGGGAGCAAATGAGGAGTTGATGTACATCCATAAATTTTGATGTAAGATAAATACTCATCCAAAAACCAATCTCCAATCTCACTTATGGCATTTTTGGCTTTTACGGTAAATCTAGGAGCTTGTTGATTAAACATCAATATATATAAGGAACCATAAAACTATTGCAGATGTCATATAAGTACTTATTGAACTTATTGCTCCAAAGAATTGAACAATATACATGAACAAGAATATGAGAAGGGGTCTAATGCCAGTTAAAAAAAGGAAAAGGGACTTTTGCACAAATAAAATCAATTAAATAAGTAGACATGAAAAATCCTTCTCTATAACCGGGTGGTTAGTCCAACGACTTTTTAACAGTCTAATTAATACTTGAAGACAAAATTTTAGCCGGATTGAAGATTGATCCATTTTATACAATTTGATAAACAATTGGTACCCATTCTAGTCTAAATGTTTTGCATCTTTCTCACCATACAATCTACATAACATGGTCTCTATCGACTTATAGGCTTTGGACAACACATAACCTTTTATAATATTGCCTTGAATGAGATTGAATCATACCACCATCCTCTTATCAAGTCAACCATATTCAAGTCTTTAGCTTTAAATTTCCCTAAGAATTCCTTATTTAAATTGATTTCTAGTGAACTTATTTTATACACACTAGTTATATTCCTTTGGTCTGAACGAACCTACAATCTAATGAGATGCATTAACTATTGTAGAAGTTCTTATATCATCATGTGCACAATTCCAACGTACCAGGTCATAAAAGGGCAGGATTGTTGGTCTTGTAGCAATTTGGTGGAAAGATTGTCTTTTGACATTCATAAATTCTTCTTTATCTACGTCGATGTCTTTAGGGAAGACTTCAGCTATGAACATGTAATGAATTTCATCTCAATCTGGACATCATTTGCATCCAATATTGTGGCTCATTTATGAGAAGGTTGAATTGGGGTTCTTGCTTTCATCTAAATTTGTATCTTATGTCCCTTATGTTTTAATATGCTTCTCTTGGCCTTCTGAGACATTTTGTCTACAAAAACAAAGTTACAAACTATAAAACCACAAATAAACTCAAAAGATAAATTTTTAAAATTAATTTCATCTAGATAATAGATATAATACCCTACCATATTTTATGTAGCTTGTGACCTTGTTATCAAATTACTTCATTGTTAAAGGAAATCAAAATTTAAATGCAACTGATTATCCTTATATTACAAGGTAGTAGCAGAAAAAACAGGGTTTGTGGAATAAGCAAGTATAGTGAAAGAATAGGCTCTAGGTTATTTGATCAAACGTTATTAATTTCACATGTTGTAAGTTTTAATTCCATTTGATTGGAAAATTGAAATGACATGGGAGGGATTCAATTTACGTTTTAAAAGTGACTTTCCGGGCAAGAGTTTGGCTATCACAAACATCAGTGATGATCTAGACATCATCAAATACAGATAACCAATATCTGGAATTTGAAAGGTGGATTATAGAAAATTAGAGTTTAAGTAGGACCCCAAATCTAGACGCCACGTGAGATCATCGCATTTGTTATTACTTTTTTCATTGTTTACCAACCATCGCGATTGGAGAATTATTTTGGATGTCTAGTGTCTGAGAGACATAATGATTTTTTTTTTTTTAAAGTAGAGTTCTTGTCTTTTAAGTTGTGGATATTGTAATGTTTTGTCGAGGGCTTCAATATTGTCTCTGAGTCTATTTAGATGGGGATTTTACATGAACATCTTGATGTAATTTTGATTCTCATGAATAACAAATTACATACTTTTTTTCAGGGAAAAAAAAAACTAATTAGAACATAATCTGAATTGCGATAACCAAAATTTGGTATCCGTAATTTGAAATAATAGTCTTATAAATTGCCTTTGGATGTCCAAGACTCGAGGATCTGGTATCCATGACATTCAAATTTGATTTGTTAAAGTGGGGCTTGTATCTGAAAGATCGGGATCTAAGTATCCGATATTTTTAAAGAATGCAATGGGATATTCATCCCGGATACAATACAATAGTTGTATCAAAGGATTTTCCCCAAAAAGTTAAGTTATTTCTAAATCATTTAAAGCTGGAAAATAGAGTGAAAGAATAATGGAAAGTCATTACTGATTTAATCAATAAAATCAAAATGAAAATTAAACGATATTTATAAAGGAAATAGTAATCAAAACCAATATCAAGTTATCTTAAAGGTAAAAGAAAATTAACAAAAATTTATAGGACCCATTATCATAAACTTATGGGAGTTGTTGTAGTAGGCACAACAATTGGCTACACAGTGGGAGAATTGGTTATATCTTGTCACTATTAATGTAGTTCTAGACTAAAGATAAATTTCCAAATGTATGGGTTCTCAAATAGTTATGGGTACCTGGGTTTTGCCGTGGTTTGTTTGTTTTTTTGTTTACAGGTGATCGGTCTTCTAGTGTGGTGTCTCTGGTCCTCTCAACCTACAGAGTTGGTGTCTTTTTTTGCTCGAAGCTCTATTGGAATAGCTATGTCTGGTTCGTTGTTGTCTTAAGGTGGTTTCGAGCTCTTGGGGCCCCGATTTGCTGACTCGATCTCCGAGTCTTACTAGTGAGCTCTTATGTGTGTTGTTTTTTTATTCTTTTCAGCATATCTGTTTGGGATTAGTTCTTTTGGCCCTCTCTGTGGCTACCATGGATGCCGAATGAGATCTTCCTCCTCCTCTCCCCCCTGAACTGGAAGCTTTCAAGAGACTGGTTGCATCTTGTGGTAAGAGGAAAGGGGGTTCTAATTCTCAAAGATTTGTGAAGAAGGTGGATATTCCTTATGTTGAGCTGCCAGCTGAAAGGATCTTTCAATCGGCCCTGAACCTTGCTGAGCATGGTCTCTTCAGTCAATTCATTGGTCTCTTGCCTTCCCCTGAAGCTATTAATGGTTGGGTCTAGAGAAATTGGAGGCCCTTAGTTTCGGAAGGCCTCCGAAATCACTTCGTCAGTAGAGGCTTCTTTGTTTTTGTGTTTGATTCAGTCGAAGATAGGGATCTCATATTTCAAAATGAACCATACTTCATGGGCCCTCAGGGTCTTTATCTGAACAAGTGGACTCCTGATTTTGACCGCACCCAAGATCTCCCATCTGCAGTTCCTATCTGGGTAAGACTCCCTCACTTAAATTTAAACTGCTGGAACCCAGACTCTTTCAAATCCATTGGAAACAAGCTTGGTAAATATATAGACAGGGAGAAAAGGAAAGATCAATTTTCATGTACAAGAATCTGCGTTGAAGTAGATTTGGAGATTGGCCTGCCAGAGGCGATCAATCTCACAGTAGCTGATTGGTCTTACATTCAAGAACTGGAATATGAGCAAATACCTTTTTAAGTGTCGTTTCTGTCATGGTTATGGCCATTTTTCCCATAATTGTAAGAACAAAGCAGAAGGGGACCTTGAAAAAGAAAAGGATGACTAGTGGACCCAAGCTCAGAAAGCTGGAAATTCCAAACAGGAAAATAGATCTAAAGGTAAAGAAGCAAAGGCTACGAAAGGTGTTAATGTTGCTGGAAAGAATCTCTCTAACCCTCCTGTTGTAGAAAAGGAATCTTTCAATCATTTTGTTTCTCTTAGAATTCTTGAAGCTACTCCCCTTGAAGAGGGTGAACTGCCTCAATTGGAAGGACTGGTCAATGTGCCTGAATTGAACATTGGAATATTGGAACAAGCTGGAGTATCTACTTTGGATCTCCCTAGGGATGGTGAACCCTTGCAACTCTCTCCAATTGGAGCCAATGCTTCTCCTTCTTGTGCTGATATAACTAGGAAGAAGCAGATTGAAAGTTTAGGCTCTTCTAAAGATGATACATTTGAGCAACCTTCTAAAAAGGCTGGTAGGAAGTCTCATAAGGAGGCTCAAGATGAAGAGGAAGAGAGGTTAAAGATGCAAGGTAGTCAGTCCACCATTGAAATGTCATTCGGAAAAGGCAAGGGGACTAGGCCTCCAAAGGGAGTCATCACTCTCTCCAACCTGGGTAAGTAATGCAGATTATCTCTTGGAATTGTAGGGGATTGGGGAATCCAATCAAAGCTGAAGTAGTCAAAGATTTGTTGCGGATGGTCCCTTCTGAAATCCTCTTGCTCCAAGAGACTAAGATAGAGGAGGAAGTCCTTCTTCTTCTCAGTAAAACTAATTGGAAACTAAATGCAAGCAGAGCTGTTAGCTCGAGAGGCACCTCTAGGGGATTAGCCACTCTTTGGTGTGATGAAATTTTTCAGTTAAAAAAATGGTATGCCACTCAGCATTGGATATATACAGACCTCTTCCACACCTCTAGCAAAATCTCCCTGTCCCTCTTTAACCTTTATGTCCCTGTCAACTACCATGAAAAAAAGGAATGTTGGAAATCGCTGAGTGAGTTTTTAGAGATTAGTTCTTCTCCAAATACTTTTTCAGTTGGACATCTTAATATATCTCTGGCCCCAAGCGATAATATCAGTGGGATTTGTGGTAAGGATCAATTTTATGACACGGTTGAAGAGCTGATAATTGCCTGCGAATTGAATGATATAAAACCCAAAACTGGTCGTTACACATGGCCTAACAATAGAGTGGGATCAGTAAACATTGTAGCCTATCTTGACCAGTTCCTAGTCCATAGCTCTTGTCTTGACCGGTTTCTCCAAAAATCTTACCCAAGCTCTCGTCTGACCACCACCCTATCTCACTCTTGTTTGAAAAGGAAGAAAATATGGGATCAATACCATTTCATTTCATCCCACTCTGGGTTGAGAGAGATGGTTTTTTCGCCACTGATGCTCAAGCTTGGTCCCTATATGTTGATGGATCTCCTAGTTTTGTTTGGGAATAGAAGCTAAAACGAACCAAATTTGCTCTTAAATCTTGGGTTAAAAACCCCCTGAGTATTCCTATCACCAACAGGCAAGAGAGAGTTATGGAATTATCAACTCTTCAAATAGAAATGGAATTTAGTGAAATCTCATAACCCCAGTTAGCTCTGGAAAATCTTACCCAACTCAAAACCACTCAATCTTTTCGACAATAAGAGGAATTCCTTAGGCTGAAGTCTCGTAGCCTCTGGTTACTAGTAGGTGATAAAACCATTGCTTATTTTCATCGCCAATGCAGGGTCATATTGTCTCAGAATCTCATATCTCAAAAATTTCTATTGGTGAGGGGGTCACCATTAAAGGTCAAGATATGCTAAAACATGCTGCAAGTAGACATTTCCAGCTCTTGTTCTAGGATGATGGCCTTGCTGATGGTGAAGTGTTTGCTGAATTCTTGGGCAATGTACTTGTTAGCACCATAGTTGAAAATTGTGGATTGTTTGATTAAGGGTTTGCAAACAGTCATATTTGAAAATTTTGGTGGAAGCGCTTTTTAGGTTAATAGGTGAGCATGATATTTCATTATGGGTTGTTGCATGAAAAGAAGGGGGTGATCTACAGTGGTAAATAATTTCGTCGATGAAACGTGGAGGAGAAATTGGAATCATCTCATCGGCGGAATGGAGGTAAAGGGTGTTAAACAGTGACGATTCAGATTTGAAGTGTTGCAGATCAATGGTGGTGAAACACTCCAGGGATTGGAGATGCAAGGATAAAAGAAGTTTTGCAATTTGCGGAATAGCTTAATAGGTGGAAATATTGGATGGACATGATGAGAGCAGAGATAGATCTACGGTTGAGAGTAATTCCGCAGATTGAACTAGCATGGAGAAAGTTCAATTTTTAATTCGTGGAAAGTGGTAGGGGCCACATTGATCAACGGTTCCAATAGCACTCAGGTTGTGATCGACGGATGAGGTGCATTCCGTAAATGAAAGTTGCTCAATAAATCAGTTCTGAAATGATTTGCGAAATGTTAAAGGTTTCCATAGTTGGACGGTCACGATGAAGGCAAGTTACAGATCAAGGGCTAATATTGATTCCACCGAATTGAGTTGTACAGGATGTTAGTCTTGAGTATTGGTTTTGAGATCCTGCATATAGACAACTTAGATTTTGAAGAAGAGAAGATCTACGGTGTAGATTACATGAGGTGCACCATGCCTATGAAACATAAAGAATTATAAAAACAACTACGTGGAGTACGGAGGTTTGTTTTTTCTGAGTATTGTATTTGAAGTTAACCTTGACTATGTGCAAAGTGCCAGTGTGAACAAGATGGAACACCGTGCTAATTGACAAGGTAGGCACCCTGAAACCTTCCCAGTATTTCTAAAAATGGATTAGATCGATGAGATAGAAGTAATAGAATTGGCGAATAATGAATAATTAGGGGTTTCCTATCAAAAAGATGAGAAGAGCTTTGAAGACAAGAATGTTGAAATTTCTGATACTATTTTGATGAATGAAACAATTGAAACAACTAAGAATAAGTTGAAAATTCTTAAGGACCGGGGTAGTGATACCCGTGGTGTTTTAAAAATCTTCTTTTACTTTTTCTCTATCGACCAGACCCCAAACCACCTTGCATTTGTCGAGTGGTGTGTGAATAAATTTTCTATTGCTGAAGGAGTCATTATGAATAAACCTAAGTCTAAGATCCTTTGCCCTGTTCAGGCATCTGTAATCTGCAAAGCCTTATTTGTCCCAAAAGATTTTGTTCAGTCATCCCATGAGTACAAAGAGGAAAATGTCATCCATTTCTTTCGAGAATCTATAATTGAGAGTAAAGAAGCCTTTTTAAAGTCATGTTTGAAAACTTATAGTGAGGTTATAGGTTTGTCTTATCTTGTTGACCTAGTTCTGTTCAATGAAGAAACCCAGTCTTGTATTACCTTGGCTAGTCAATTTTTGGGGTTGGATACTACTTGTTATGTTACAGAGTCATTATTGAGTCTGTTGTTTGTATTAAGTACTTGCCCATTTGAGTATGAACTTCCAAGTTAATCTTTCCAATCCTGATGCCTTAAATTTGATGAGTTCCTAGCTAAGAATATTCGTTCTCAGTTAGTCAACTTCCATGATACCAGAGTTTTTAGATTCCAATCCTTTTAGTTGAAGATGTTTTTGTCACACAATGAAGGCAACCTCAATTTCATGAATTAGTACTCACTGATGAAATGACCCAGAATTATTGCAAGTTTATGAATGACTTGATGGTAGAAATATATAGTGTTTTCTTTCAAGAAAGATTGCCCAGAGTATTACCAGAAATGAAGCAAATATTGCAGCTTTCCCCAAGTAAAATGATAGGAGATTGGTTCCTTTCAGAGTTTGAAACAATTATAAGATTGTATGGGTTTGTACATTAGCCTTATATTCTTCCAGCCTTTTTGACAACCAGGATTTTCTCTCTGGAATTTCTTAGACAAAAGCTTACAGTAGAAGAGGAACACATTTTAAACTTCAGGAAGAGTTTGGATATGAAATTTCCCTGGGAGGCAGGGCCCCATGTTGTCAAAAGTAAAGCTGCTTTCCCTAGGAAGATTATCCTGATAAAGCTTCAGGTAATGTCAGCATGGAACAAGACTATGTATCTTCCTTACCTTGAAATAATTCCCCTCGGATGGATCTTTCTAATATAGTTGCAGTTGCTGGTAACATCTCATCCTTAATGAGGTTTTCAGGAACTTCAAAGAAGAGAGAGCATTCAGATTTTATGGACACTTAAGAAGTAGACACTGCCAGTACACCAAATAAACATAAAACTGAACAAGAGGGACAAATGGTGCAAGTGAAGAAAGGAAATATCAAAGGTAAAAAGAAACAAGAACAACTCAAAGTAACTGGTCTGGAACTTCAAGAATATGTGTTTGTTGGATTGAATCCAAATAAGTATTCATCAAAGGAGGAATGGTTGAACACTTACAGGGAAAAGGTTGACAAAACTTTTGATGAGTCGGTGAAATTATATGAGGAAGTAAGACAGTTTCCCAAGCCAGATGTAACATTAAAAGCTATAAGGGACCATGCCAAAGACACCCTAAGTTTGGCCATGACTGTTGGAAATAAGGTATCAGAGGTGAATGTGAATTTGGAAAAGATCCCTACCATAGATATAATACATTTCCATAGACAAACAAGTGATATTTTATATACAAGATTGCTCATATCTACATTACATGTATCTAAACTGGAGACAAATAAAAAGAAAGCTCAGGATCTTTCTCTTTTTCATCAAAGGGTCTTTCTTCGTATAGTGCACAAACATTTGTAAAAATGTGTTCCTTATCTCTCATTACAAAACATTGTTTCTCTACCTGCAAGTGTTCATAGCCTCGACGAAGGTGCCTTAGTATTATACAAGCATGGTCCCACTATTGGCAAGCATCCATAGCCCCAACATGTTTACTTGTACTTCCCACACTTTTATAATGCTTTCGACTTCCTATTTGTTAAGCGTTATATTTGTTGTTCACCCTTTTGATCAATATATAAATATTGCATATGCAAATTGGGTGTATAAGAAGCGGGGTGGTATGAGAGTCATTTCGATTAGCAAACTATTTGTGTTTTAACTATGTGATCCATAGGTTTCCTTACATTTCTAGTCAACTCCAATGGAAATTTATTTCTTTGAAGTGGGTGGAGCTCATAAGAAAATGATACATAAGTACTTTCCGGAAATCAGAACTTTAATGATCAAATATATAAAGCATAAGAGTTCCTCCACAACTATAACGTATCATCCATAGGGTCAAGAATTTTGTTAAAAAAATCCTTTATTGATTTGTGACTAGAAATGTTTCCATTGTGTAACCAGAGTTAGGTTGATTGCAACAATATGAAAAACATTTGCAGACAAAATATAGAGCTTAAAGACAAGATTAAAACTAAAACAAAAATCAAAGAAAATGACTTACTAATAAAAATATAAACTTGTAAGAAAAGAAATGAATTAAATAAAATATTTTCAACAATATACAAGATTAGCAACCATTAACACCAAATGGTGGTTACGAAAAATATTTCTTTTGATTTGACCATTTACAGGGAGGCTTTCAATTTCCACTTCCAATGATTTTAAGATGAAAGTTGAAGGACCAATTTATTTTTTAAACTTGAAATGGGCCAAGCCATAAGTATTGAAATTTGGTTTGTTACTTTTGGTTTCATGGGCCTTGTCCCACTTCTAAACTAAATCACCAATTTGAAAGTATTTATCATAGATTGATTGTCTTTCAAACCAACATTTAATCAGTTGTTGGTGTTGATGGAATTATTTTTTGCTTTTTCACATTCTTTGTCGAATTTCAATAAAGTGTCGATCTTATTCTACATAATTGGGCATGCATATTCTCTAGAGGATTGGGCTAGTTGAAGAGAAGGTAGAGAAATATATGGAGGAAAAATAGCTTGCTTACCATAAACAAGGAAGAATGGTGAATTCCCTAATGCCATTTTAGGTGTTACTGTAACAAAGCAAATTTAATTATTAAGCTAGGTTAATTAATGTAAATAAACTAAGAGGTGACTTGAAAAGTCACCTCTCTTCCCCACTTACGGTATAAATTACCAGGCCACCTATTATGTAAGGAATCTTCTACATTTATTAAATATACTCTCTACATTACATTATCTTAGGTTCTTTGTCCATTCTCCCTTTCTTGCTCTTCCATTGGTATCAAAGCCTCTCGGCTCTCAGCACCAGCCACCACCACTCCCACCTCCGCTGCACCCACCTCCACCTCCGCCTTAATTTTTGTGCACTTTCTCTACCCTCCATCCTGCATACTTCGTGCACCTGCTCCATCCTCTGCTCTCCATCCACCTACTCCCTCCACCCACTTGCTCCATCCTCCATCCTCCGCTCTCCATCTGCCTGCTCCCTCCACCCACCTGCTCCATCCTCCATCCTCCACTCTCCATCTACCCGCTCCCTCCACGCACGCATGCTTCCTCCACGCGTGCCAGCTCCCTCCACCACTCTGCACACTTGCTCGCCACGTCCCATCCTCTCCATGTCGCTTTCGCCTCTCCATGTCCATCCTTCTCTCCACTCACTTCCTCCTGCTGCTACTCCATCCGTGTCTCCTCTCAGCCAGCTTTCCATCATGCACCATTATCCACCAGCCTCCCACCCATCTCTGCCAACTCCTTCCCCCACCTTACTCCCTCTTCGCTATTCCCTTTCCTCCATGCAACCACACTCCTTCCACCCCTCTCCGCCAGCTCCTTCTCCCACCTTACTCTCTCTTCACCATTCCCTTTCCTCCATGCTCCAACTCCTTCTCCTTCACTGCTTCCATTATCATGGTCTACCTCCCAATCGCTGCCTCCATCATTCACATTCATCCATGGTTGGTTGTTATAATAAATATTATTTAATATACCTTAATATTAATAATATTTATTAATATTAATGTTTATTATTATTATTATTATTTAAAAAACAAAAACTATATTATAATAATAATTATAATTATTATAAATATTATAAAAAAAACGTGGTGGGCTAGCATTATACAACAAATAAAAATAAGTCCACGTTTAGCACTCGGAAGATTCTAGCAATCACCATATCAATGGACGCTCGGTTCGATCAAATCAATGAGAAAATTAACAAGAATTACGAGGAATTCCACCTAAAAATCAAACAAACCAATGACGATTTGACATCAAAGTGGACACAATTTATGTCACGAATAGAGAATAGCTTCCTCACTCTACAAGAAGACCAAAAAAAAATCAGGCAGTGTTAACCGCCATCTTGGACATATTACAAATATCAAATGACCTGCAACCAAACTCTCCCAGAACACTGGAGCACCCAGATCCTCTGTTCAACATGTCGTCCTCAACCTCATATACATAAGGACGCCAAATATGGGTGAAAGTTGAGTTACCCAAATACGATGGGGATGAGTGACAGTGCATAGCGTGGATTAACAAAGCCGAGGAATACCTAGACATCCACAACATCCATTATGACGGCGAGAAAATTAAATATGCCTCCATGCATCTAGAAGGCAACACTTACAACTGGTACTTTTGGTAGAAGAATACTACAAGAATATGTTCTTACAACTGGGTTAGCTTTAGGAACGACCTCATCAAAAGATTCCAAGGCATTGAAGAAAAAGACTTCTTTGCCAAAATCACAAGGTTACAACAAAAAAACAGTGTCGATGAGTACACTTGTGAATGGGAAGCATTGTCAACTCGAGTCCCAAAGTTAACCGATGACCAGTGACTACAGACCTACATACATGGTCTAAAACAACACATCCGTGACAAACTAGAGTTACACAACATCTCTACCATGGAGGAAGCAAGACGTAAAGCCAGGATTATTGAAAGTAAATCCGTTCATACAAATGTCGACCAAGACGACTCCAAAAAGAGCCGCATCCAATCAGGATACACGAGAAATCCAAGGTATACACTGCCTCAACTTAGGGAAGGAACAAAACCCAGTTTAAAGGCCCAGAGAATAAAAGAATGGAAATGTAAGTTCTGTGGAGACAAATGGGATCCTAATCACAGATGCTTACAAAAGAAATTATATGCTTGTGAAGCAGAGCTAGAAGTCAATGAACCAATTGAAGACGATGCGAATAGCCAACAAGACTACCACCCAGGAATCGAGGATGAATCCCCATAAATCTCATTAGACTCTATTACTTGAATCTCCCAACCGCAAACATTGAAGATTAAAGGAGATATAAAAAATAATAACGTCACAGTTCTCATTGACTCTGGCAGCACCCATAACTTCGTTAATGTTAACCTTGCTAAAGTATTTAACATATTTATTCATCCAGTACCTAACATGAAGGTTATGGTAGAAAATGGCAAGAAGATTGACAATGTGGGAAAATGTCACANTTTTATTGAATTCCATGCGTTCGGGAAAACACACAAATTATATGGGTTCCAACCACCTCCAACACAACTGGTTACATCACATCAGATGGAAAAGCTATGTTAGAAAGATGCACCAATGTACATACCTCAATGTCGAGAAATGGAGATTCTAACAAGTGAAGGAGATATGGACAAACAACCAGAGACACAAGAGCTAATTCAAAAACATCACAAGGTGTTTTAAGAATTACCTATGGCACTCCCAACAAACGAAAAAACTGAACACATAATCGAAATAGAGCCAAGGATAAAACCTGCCAGTAACAACTCATACAGATATCCACATCAGAGACGTTGTGATAGTTCACGTAGCCATTATCGTCAAATAAGCTTTGAGGACAAAGCTTCCTTAAGGGAAATGCAATGTAACAAAGCAAATTTAATTATTAAGCTAGGTTAATTAATGTAAATAAACTAAGAGGTGACTTGAAAAGTCACCTCTCTTCCCAACTTATGGTATAAATTACTGTGGCACCTATTATGTAAGGAATCTTCTACATTTATTAAATATACTCTCTACATTACATTCTCTTACGTTCTTTGTCCATTCTCCCTTTCTTGCTCTTCCAGTTACCCTATCAACCCATAATGCATTAGGAAGAGCTTTGTGCCATTTTTTCTTATGTTCATAAATATTATTTTGAGGGCATGGATTAAGTTTTTGTTGGTAGATTATGATAAACCATTACCTTGAGGGTAATAATTGGCAGAATATTTAATAATGATTATATTTTAAGGCATATTTAGTCAATTTTAAAGATGCAAAATAAGTTGCAGTGTCAAAAACAAGAGAACTAGGGGCACCAAACATGGCAATGATATATTGATAAAGGACAAATATCACTTGATAATCATTGGTGTTCTTCAAGGGAATTGCTTCAGTTCATATGGTAGAGTAATATGTTGCAATCGATATATATTTTTGGAGTTGTGAGGAATTAGGAGTGACCTCACCAATTAGATATAAAACCCATTGCTCGAATGGACCTTTAACTATGACTAGTGTAATGGAAAACCATGTTTCTTTTCTCTTCCTTGGCAGAATTTGCAGTTCCTGGGCCTGAATATTTACACAATGTTAAGTCATTGTGTTAATCACCAACATAGATCCATCTTAAACCTGGAACTATAAAGCATTCAGAGGGATCCAAACTTTTTGAGGTGTAAATTATTTTTATATTTTTTTTACAAATTAAGAAATAATTTACACCTCATGATATTTGATCCGAAGACTCCTAGTTCTTGATATATCTATGTTTAAGATCAAAACAATGAAATTTAACATTTTTGTTTAAGGCGAAATCATTTGCTTTTTAAATTTTTTATTTTTATTTTTGTTTTTTTATGTAAACAACATGTTACATAATGTTACACATTACAACATCTCCCCCATACTAGGTTGTAAGCACCTTGCTACTCTCGGTGCAATAATCGTCTCTAAACAAAGTGGGACATTAATAACTGGCATAAAGGAATTTGTGAGCAGTTGTCTCCCCACCAAAGTGTCCTCCCGCTAGTCCATTGTGTATTTCACTCATGACCTTTTCTACATCAGTTTTCTCCAAACATCTAAGAAACATGTCATCGTAGTTTTTTTCTAAAAAAGACTCCGTCTATAAGTTGGCATTGGGAAAATTTAAATCTAAGTGCTCTTCTCTTGTTGGTTTCTAGGTATCGAGGTGCAATTCCATGAATGAGATAATACTTAAGTTCACAATGCCATGAATTGGTAGATGCATGAACATAGTAAAATTCATGTTTGTTGATCTTTGCTTCATTTTCCCAACCTATTTCTTATTCTACATGTGCATCATTTGATTTTGGTGCCAATTTACATTACCATGACCTCTACTGTCTTAGCAAGTTTAATTTGGAGATCATATTCTTGTAATGTTGTCATCCAATTCACCCCACAATATCCTAACTCTTTACGAACAAGTAAGTTTCAAAATGTAGGATGTGGTACAATAACTTTCCTATGAGATTTTAAAAGGTAAGGTCGAAAATGTTTGACAACCTTAAAGATAGCAAACGTTGTTTATCTACCTCTCGATAACTCAATTCTTCTCCTTGTAGTCTATAACTCATAAAGAAAATGGGGACTTTAATGTACTCTAATGAACTAATTTGTTAATATGCACTGTTAATTACTTGTAATGGCCTTGGACTTAGGTATCAAGGGAGGTATACATGTTAATTGAAGGCCACCAAGGATACCTAACTACTCTAGGCCATGACATCACTAATGGAAAGAATAACTAATCATGTAGATGACATATATACGTATAACTAAGGCATGACTTAAACAAGAGGATATAAACCTAACGAGGTGTGAGAAAAGCATGATGATTGAGATGGCTATGTGATTAGTCGGTGGTATTTAATCAATTGAATTTGGTTGGTCAATTTTCCTCTACACCCAAGGGATATGCATTTGTATCGATGATTATAGTGTGCCTTGATCCACTATTGGCCTTATATTAGAAACTTTGTCAAACAATTTTCCAATAACTATATGGAAATAAGTACAAGAACATATTATTCAATCACATCCATATATTCCTAAAACACACTTCCCATACACCACCCCACAATGGAATGGGTTTACACAAAAATATGCATATCTTCCCAAAAAAGGAAAACATTTCATTTCGTTATACCTCATGTTGTGCACGGATCATATTTTTATTCCCTCCCCACAATAGACACTATAATAAAGAAAAAAACCCTACCCTTTTCATATTCCCTATGTAATGACCCAATTCGAAAATTCTAAACAAAGGCAGAATTTGGGGAAAATTTGTCTTGACTATTCTTGACTCCAGGGGCTTCGAATGGCAGAAGAGGGTATCAAATTTGGTAGGTACATATATGGTGAGTCTTAGGACCACTCAATGGAATATCTGATCACTTTATGACATGATATAGACATCTGCAACTTGATTTGGGAACATTGGCAAAAATGGTAAAATTACTAGTAATTTGTGGTGCAATTCCCCCTAGGGTGTGAGCATAAATGGCTCTCCAACTCCGATGCGACCCTCCCAAATTTTCATTCAAACAGAGTATGGGGACTAATATTAAACTTCTTTACTACCATTTGGTGTGGTTATAAGTTCTATAACAGAGATGTAAAGCCTCATATTCGAATGCATAAATTCAGTGATATTTGCTTAAGGGAAATGACATGTAATAACTTAACTTTGACTCATAAATTGTAGATGTAATGGTTCAGAACAAAGCATAAGGAATGTATACCATTAAAATCATATCAATATCTCACAAACAATAGATAACATCAAATCCAATTCGCAACACAAATCAGATATACAACTCCATTGAAACGGGAAGCCAACACATGGAAACTAGTCACACCATAGCTTGGAAATGTGGACATTTGCATGTGAATTTCTACTAATGTTGTCTTACATAGAGGATGGGAGACATATTACAACAACATAAATCATTCACCCATGTTTGGGAATCAAGTGGACTCAACAAGGTGCAACCACCATTCATATAAGTGCACCATCATAGAGAAATATGGAAATATTGAAGTAGGGATTGAGAGAATGGGAGGAGACATGGGTCATGAATAGTTTATAACCCTCCGAAGGTCCTCTAAGGTCAAATACCCTCCCATAGGCTTCGTCCAAATCATCCTTGATGTTTAGTAACCCCCATGACACTTGTTCTTCTCCTCATCCCTTTATCTTCCTCCAAATTCAAATTGTTGCCACCAAACCCCAAGTGCACCCTCTTAGAGGCTATTTTTATCCCTGTCATGTCATATTTTCATAGGTTTGCAATCATGTCTGATTTTTCATAGAATCTTCCATCATTGTTGTCATAAAGCGCAGGGAATCTCTCTCCAAGTGGCACTTAGTTTCTTCTTATCCTCTTCCTCTTCCATGGGGAGTTATTCCTCTCCACCTATTCGAATCCTCGAGATCATAACATGTTACTTAACACCTCTTCACCTTCCAAGAACGTTCCATTACTCATAATTTTAAATTTGGGGTTAAGTCATGACATGTGTAAGGAAGAATCTAGCCACCCAAGGTCTCCATGAACCTCCAAATGTCCTCATGAAGCAATGCCACTTTATTTCTCCATGTTTATTATTTGTGTGACCCAATTTAATGTGTAAATGAAAAACTAAGGTTATCTTGGGTCTCATAGCTCCCTTATTGCAAGATTTAATGCATCCTACCCAACCTAGGGAACTAGTAGGTGGGTGAAACATTGCTAACTAGTAGTCTCATTGGGATGGGGACATAACAGTCCTCCACACCCAATATTTCTTGTCGTCAAGTAATGCCAAGTTTGGATACTGTACAATTTTTTCATCTTCCCCAGTGGCTTCCTCACTAGGAAAATCCTTCCATTGTACCAAGTATTCTTTTATTGTTATGCTCCTCAATCTTCTTTCCCTTGCTTTCAATGTTTTGTCCGGAATAAGAACAAGTTGTCCTTCACCAACCAAAGGCGGTAATGTATCTGAAACTGAAATATGCTGACCTATAACCTTATTTAGACATGAAACATGAAATACATTATGAATTTTACTTCCTATGGAAAGCTCCAATTCATAAGCCATTTCTCCAACCTTTCAAATCACTTTCTAGGGACCATAAAACCTTGGTTTGAGATTTTTTGAACCTTTACCCTTTATGGTGGTTTGTTTGTAGGGTTGTAACCTCAAATGTACCTATTCATTCACTTGGAAGTGCCTCTCCACTCTATGATGGTTTGCATATTGTTTTTGTTGATTTTGGGCAACCTACAAGTTATCTTTCAAAACCTTCAAAGTTTATTGATTTTCTTCAATCCAATCCTTAGACTTTGGGTCTCTACTATCACAAAAAATGTGGTCAATAAAATTAGATGCATCATAACCATAAAGTTATATGAAAGGAGACATGCCAATGGGCACATGAAAAGTAGTATTGTAACGAAACTCACCCAGATGCAACCATTTTATCCATGTTTTTTGCTGCCCACTAACATAGTTACTTAAGTAGCCTTCCAACCATTGATTCACCCTCTTTGTTTGGCCATTAGTTTGTGGATGATAGCTTGTGCTAGGTGTCAAATTTGTTTGCACAATTTTGAAGAGTTCTTTCCAAAATGCACTAAAAAATCTATTAACTATGTCACTAACAATGCTCTTAGGAAGCCCATGCAAGCTGAAAACTTCTTTAAAGAATAGTTCAACCACTTGTAAAGCAGTGAAAGTGGTAGTAACAACAAAGAAATGAGAAAATTTAGGGAGCCTATCCACCACTACAAATATGCAATCCCTACCAAGTACCTTGGGTAAACCAGTGAGGAAGTCCATGACAAAGAGTGACACTGTGCCTATATTGTCACATGGTAATTTAGCGGTTTAGCAATGACCTCTAAGAGAAGGATCTTATGTGATTTGATCAATTAGTACAAGTTACAATTAGTCAATGCTCTCCCATTTTTGTTATGGAATAGGCAAGGGGTGTAAGAGTCTAGCTGGATGAGTGTGCTCCACTTTATTTTGCTGAAATGTGGGGAATTCATTAACATATTTCATAACATCAACCTTCAACCCTTTCCATGATGTTAGATTTTTTTCATTCAAGCTAGCATTATGATGTTAGGATCTTTAACTGAGAGAATAACATGCACAACAATAAACACAAGAGACAAGAGACACAAAGAATTTTCCTCGGGGAAACCATAAAGGAGAAAACCTCGCAACTTCCTCAGAGATAGAATCAACACCAAAAGTAAAACCCAAAAACATAAAGATGATCTCCCGACAACAGTAGTCTTTTTCTTGTCCCAACAACTTCTCTCTTACTCATGCGCCCTAATGAGTGAATGAGTGTGTGATAAATAGAGAGGCTCACTATCTATTTATATTCTTTCATTCACTTAATGTCCACTCCAACATGTTGGCCTCACTTAACAATTACTTACTAGAGCCGGCATCTCTAGGAGAGTCTAATAACCCTAATGCCCCACAACTTGTGGGGACTTTGCCCCTTCGATCAACAAGGAGGGTTAACCTTAACACAATGGTGGGGAGTATTTCCCCAACTTACAATAACCCACCTAGGGTCGACTTCTCTAGGATAGTCTAATAACCCTAGGGCCCCACAATTGTGGGGACTTTAACCCTTGAACAATAGGAGGGTTACCCACAATGACTTGACATGACTTGTTTACATTATAGAAACTCTCGATCGAAACATCAGGGCATGACATGACTTAATTACATTACAAACACTTCTCGGAATAAACATCAGGGTACAATACATAAGATATACAAGTGAATACATTATGAAGTTACAATTACATCAACACTCCCTCTTAACTAGGAAGGTATTCCCTCGACACAATTTTTTAGCACAAGTCTTCTTCTCTGTATCATCTGGATCATCATCAAGTCCTCGTCATCTTCATCTGGATCTGGATCATCATCACTGGATATGGATCATCACTCGATCTGGATCATCTCTGGTTCTGGAACATCTCTGCTGGATCATCATCACAGGTTCTATCTCTTGATTCTTCTTGTCAATATAGGAAGTTATACAGAGCCAACCCTTTTTCATGTTGTTTGTAGGCTTAGCCTCCATGTAGGTATTTTCTAGCACTTATATCTGACCCTAAGTCAGAATGGCCCACCCACCACTTACATCTGATCATGTAGGAACCAATCCAATAATCATATCAGAAAGGCACGCCCAACACTCACATTTGACCATGTGGGAACACATCCCACAACCCTGTGAGAAAGGCCCAGCACTCACATTATACAACCAATGTTAGAAAGGACAACAATTACATTCGACCATGAGAGGAACCAATCCTACCTACATGTTGAAAGGGCTCTGCACTTACATCTGATCATGTAGGAACCAATCCTACAATTGCCTCAGAATGGCTCTGCACTTACAACTGATCATGTAGGAACCAATCCTACAGTCACATCAGAATGGCCCTTAGTCCCAGACTCAGTATTCCCGGTAATTGACCAGGTGCCTCCATTCCAAGAATGGCATTCAACGCTTATATCTCATCATGTAGGAACCAATCCTACAGTCACATCAGAATGGCTCAGCACTCATATCTAACATGCGGGGAACCAGTCCTCTCATCATGATAGAATGGCTCAGCCCTTACATCTGACCATGGAAGGAACCAGTCCTCTCACCATGTAAGAATTGCTCACAGACTCATCACTTCCCTTTGGAGCGAACCTCAATCTGGAGAACACCAAGCTTCTCCCTGAAGTACTCAAACTTCACTCTGGCCAATGGCTTTGTCAACACATCAACTATCTGTTCGTCCGTCACAACATACGGGAGCTTCACTGCTCCTCTCTGCACCATATCCATGATATAGTGATATTTGATCTCGATGTGCTTTGAATTTTCATGGAACACCGGGTTCTCCGACAACTTCACACAACTCTGGTTGTCGCAATATATACAAGTAGCATCCAATTGGAGATCAAATAAATCAGACAGTAGCTTCCCTAACCATACTGCCTCACAACTAGCTGAACAAGCTACGACATACTCTGCTTCAGTTTTACTTAGTGCTACACAGGACTGCTTCCTGCTAAACCAAGAGATTGCACCTGATCCCATATTGAAGCAACACCCTGAAGTGCTCTTCCTGTCGATGGCACTGCCTGCTTAATCTGAATCAACATAACCCTCCAGGTTATTCTTCTAATTCGCCTCATACTTGAGCCCATAATCAACTGTACTTATCAGGTACCTCAGAATATGCTTTGCAACAATTAAGTGAACATGTCTAGGATCTGTCAGGAACTGGATCAAGGTGTTCACAACAAAGCAAATATCTGTTCTTGTGTTCGTCAGGCACATCAAGGACCCAGTCATCTGACGATACATCGTAGCATCAACCAATTTTTATGAAGCATCACTCAATAGCTTCATGTTCGATGCCATAGGTGTGGTCATGGCCTTGCAATCCATCATCTCGAACCTCTTTGATATCTCTACTGCATACTTCCCTTGTTAGAGGAAGATTCCATCCACATTCTACCACACCTCCATGCCTAGAAAATAGTGCATCATACCCAAGTCCTTCATTTCGAATTCGGCAGCAAGTCTCCTTGCAACTTTAATGATTTCCTTTTTCTGTCAGGAATAAGTCATTGACATATAACATGAGCATTACTGGTCTTCTTCCTTCAACCTTGAAGTAAAGGTTGGAATTCGCTTTACTCTTAGTAAAGCCTAGAGTCATCAGTAAGCTGTCCATCCTGTCATACCATGTTAAACCTCAGGATCTTCTGCAGTCACTCCCTCTGAAGCGGAGCATCATTCTCCCTTTTTCTTTTGTACTCTATGCACTAAAACATTATGTACCGGAGTGACAAGTAGCTTCCTCTACTACTAATATTCTATGTATCCATCTAGGATCACTGGATACCAAGTTCCTCTATCTTGAACGTTTTCAAAATTTCTTCTCGCACCCATCTATGAGCTTATCATCCTCCATAGGCTTTCATCTTCAACCTTGTAGCAAAGGTTAAGATCTTCATCAAGCTCATCATGTATGTGTTATCCCATGGGTGTCTTCTAAACTCGTACAAGGCCTTCTTTCATTTGCACACATGATTCTACCTGTCATGTGTCTCAACTCCCACTGGCTGCAAATGTCTCTTTGTAGTCTATGCCTTCTTTTCATGAGAAGCCTCGTGCCACGAATCTTGCCTTGTATCCCACAATGTTTACATCTACTGCATGATGGAACTACAAACTTCCCTTTATGTATCGATACTGCATCCTAGACATCATTCTTCTTGAACTGTTCTTCCCTTTCTTATTGGTTATTTCTTCATAGTTGGAAGGTTCTACATCGATGATGTCGCTGCATTCGTCATATTATCCTTCCTCTTGAACTGTCGTCACTTGTTCTTCAGAACAAGTCTCATCCTTCTTTTCTTGTAGGCGATTTATCACGATCTTTCCTATAAGTCAAATGCATTAGTTGTATGGTTAGCAACAATTCATAATGGAAAAATCTTATGCATAAATATATGTTCATGCAACTATTTTAGCCAATACAACAATCATCCATATCTCACGGAAACTTTCTAGATGCCTTCCATCTCTACCAAGACAACATTGAGATTATGCACTAATCCAATATGTCAGCAAAGAGGTTTCATTCTAGATAAGTAGCAATGGAGATTTGTATAGCACCATGAGCTACTTACCCATCACATGCGTATTAGTAGTATACTGTCATTAATGCAAACATCCTATCATGCATAATACATCAACTAAATATAAACAAATGCATAACAAAACAATATCATGAAATGACAATTGAATACTTATCATTATTTGTTTCGTGGTTAGACTCCTTCTTGAGCCTTCAGCTTCATCATCTTCTTCATTCATAATAGCATCGTTTCTCATCCAAATGCTAAGATGGATAAGAGGTTCTTCATATTCCTCATCGCTTGAGGTATCTTCTTTGAATCATGAAATCTTTATCTTTAGCTGCTCCCATCTTCTTTTCTCTTACTATGAGTTGAGCATCTTCTTGTGTGTGCTCTTCCTGGAGTCTTTCTGAAAGTAATCACTTCCTTATGGCACACATTCCTTGAATGAATGAATCCCATGAGCCTAGGAGGTCATTCAAGGTGGTTATCACAACTTATGCATTCTCCACTTCTTCTTCTATCGCTTTAAGTTTTTCTTTGATTTGAGAGACCCTTGTAAAGTATGACTGTATGGTCTCTGCATCCTAGATCTTCACATTCTTCAACTGGTTTCTTAAGGTCATCTTCTGATTTGTGTTCTTCCCTTCAAATAGCTTGGTCAAGGAATCAAACATCTCTTTTAGTGTCTTTAGGAAAGGCACTTGTGGTACAAGGTGATCCATGATTGAATCAACAATGATCTTCTTGGCCTTGACCCTTGTCTAAGGCTTTTAACCTCATCTCCCTCTGGAACTGGAACTTCTCTACTCATGTAGGTGTCCAATTCATTTTCTTCAGAGAGATCATATAATTCCATGCTTGTAAGTTGTCAACTTCACCAAGCTTATAATCAATCTGATGTGATAGATCACTTTGAAATGAGAATCTCAAATGAAAATAGCAAAAGATTAGATCTTATCGATTTGAGGTGTCCATCCTGGTTCTGGAGCTGGCTGATATAGGGTTTGTCAGAGAAACCCTAATTTTCAAAACTTGGAATCTTTCATATCTAATTGGCTAGAAAGATATATCTCTTCAAGGTGAGCTGTCCAATGTACTCCTTTTCTAAAAACAGTGGAGGGAAGCTCCCGGAACAGGAAGCCCTAGTTTTCCAATTTCTTCTGCAGAAATTCCTGATACTGTTTCTGCGGTATCTCTGAAATTATTACTCCTCTGTGTCTGAAACTTTTCATTGAGGTAACCTCACCTGTCCCTATTCCAATACCACAATTTTCATCAGAATTGGTTAAACCAAATGGGATTTATGATAGTTTTCCCAAGGTGACCAGTTTCAGGACTGTTCAGCATAGCGAAGTTGTACGGACTGCCACGTGTCACTATTTCATCTTCTGGGTCTGAAACTTGTACCATAGAAATTAAAGTCCGTCCCCTTTCTGGAACAACTTCAGAAAGTTCATTTGGACCTTTGTAGCCTGAGATATAGTAATTCTCCCCAGGTGTTATGTTTAGGGATGAATCCTAGAAGAGGCTGGAACCCTAACTTGGAGGGATCATATCTCCTATAATATAGCCAATATAAGGCTGAACTTTGCACACACTGTAAATCAAGAATTTATCTTCGTCCGATGAAATTTTCAGCTCCTAAGCCTTCTCCAATCCTGAGATATAGCGAAGGTACCAAAACTTATTAGTTTTAGTATTTTAGGGTTTTTCCGGCCCGGGGTCAAACTAGGGTTTGACTTTCCTGGAGTTATACCCAACCAAAAATATCAACCCAGGTCTCTAAACTTCAATTTTGATGAGGATAGAAATCCTATGTTAGGCTCACTCAAAAAATCCTCTTCTCTAAGAAGCCCTAATTTCTCGCACCAAAAACTGAAAATGTCCAAAATCGAATGCCGCTTCGACAGAAAGATGCACCCTTCAATGGAGTGTCAACCTAGCATACTTTTGCTGATGGATTGTGGAGAGAGACCCAAAAATTAAGAATCCCTAGCTTATGCAGCTGCACAATGTCTTCTTCTCAGGTTAGCTTTGGTACCATGTTAGATTATTATCATTCAAGCTAGCATTATGATCTTAGGATCTTTAACTGAGAGAATAACATGCACAACAATAAACACAAGAGACAAGAGACACAAAGAATTTTCCTCGGGGAAACCATAAAGGATAAAATCCCACAACTTCCTCAGAGATAGAATAAACACCAAAAGTAAAACCCAAAAACATAAAGATGATCTCTCGACAGCAGTAGTCTTTTTCTTGTCCCAACAACTTCTCTCTCACTCATGCACCCCAATGAGTGAGTGAGTGTGTGATAAATAGAGAGGCTCACTCTCTAGTTATATTCTTTCATTCACTTAATGTCCACTCCAACATGTCGGCATCACTTAACAATTACTTACTAGAGCCAGCATCTCTAGGAGAGTCTAATAACCCTAGTGCCCCACAACGTGTGGGGAATTTTTCCCTCCGATCAACAAGGAGGGTTAACCTTAACACAATGGTGGGGACTATTGCCCCGACTTACAATAAATCACCTAGGGCTGACTTTTCTAGGATAGTCTAATAACCTTAGGGCCCCACAACTGCAGGGACTTTAACCCTTGAACAATAGGAGGGTTACCCACAATGACTTGACATGAGTTGTTTACATTATAGAAACTCCTGATTGGAACATCGGGACATGACATTACTTAATTACATTACAAACACTTCCCAAAATAAACATCGGGGTACAATACATAAGATATACAAGTGAATACATTCCGAAGTTAAAATTACATCAACACATGAGAATATTTCCCTCAACGTTCTGTATGTTTTGAAGAAACTGGGGTGACCTGGTAGAGGAGAATCGTGAGCTTTCTTTAAAAATTTCTCCTTCAAACTCGAACCATGGACCAAACAGATTCTATATTTGTATTAGATGATTCCTTTCTACATCTTATAGCTATAATCATGGTTAGTCCCATAAAAAAGTTCACAAGAAAACTTATCCTTAGCATACCATACTTCTAATATGGCTTTCCAATTTACTGCTACATCCATTAGAGAAATAGAAGGTCTTCTAGATAAGGCATCAACTACCACATTATTCTTGCCCTTAAAATATTCAATATCAAATTCAGATGCTTGAATCTCACTCACCCACTTTTGTTTCCTTTCATTTATATCCTTTTGGGTGAGGAAGTACCTTAGGATGTTATGGTCAGTTTTGACCACAAAGTTGTTACCCACCAAGTATTTGCTAAACTTGATCAAAGCATGCATGATGGCTAACATTTATTTTCTCATAAATGGAGTAAAGCTTCTCATGTGTTTATAGCTTCCTACTCTTGAAATCTATTGGGTGTTTCCCTTGCTTTAGTACTGATCCAATGCCTTCTCCTGATGCATCACATTCCAAGACAAATGGTTTAGAAAAATCAGTCAAGGCTAGAATATGACAGTTGCTTATCACCTCTTTCATTATTTGGAAATATTTTTCAGCCCCTTCATGCCATTGGAAAGCATATTTCTTTGTCAAATCCGTGAGAGGTGAAGTGAGTTAGGATAACCCCTTCATAAACTTCCTATATTAGGTACATATTCCAATGAATCCTCTCAATTTAGTGAGATTTTTGGTACGAAGCTATTTTATAATGGCTTTTATTTTTTCCATATCCACCTTCACACTATATTGACCAATGATGTGTCCAAGATACAAGAGTTCTGTCAAACCAAACTCACATTTTGACAGCTTAGAAAATAAAGATTGACCATGCATAATTTTTAATACCTCTTCTAGATGATGCAAATGTTCCTTCCATGTTTTACTGTAAATAAGAATGTCATCAAAGAAAACTAGTACAAAATTACGAAGTTACTTGTGGAAGATATTGTTCATGCATGATTGGAATGTGGCAGGAGAATTTGTCAAGCCAAAGTGCATGTCAACAACCTCAAAGTGACCATAGTGGCATCTGAAAGTAGTCTTTGGTATGTCTTCTTCCCTCATTCGAATTTGATGATAACCAGATCTAAGGCCAGTCTTTGAGAAGAACTTGGTTCCATGGAGCTCATCAATCCTTGGGATGGGATATCTATTCTTCACTGTCTTCTTATTTAAATCTCTAAAATAAATGCACATCCTCAAAGTTTTATCCTTTTTCTTTACCATAACAACTGAAGAAGCATATGGGTTGGAACTAGGCCTTATGAGACCCAAATCCAAAAGTTCTTTAATGGCCTCCTCATTCTCATCTCGAATCCTTTTGGGGTGTCTATAGGGCTTCATTTTGATAGGTTGTGTTCCTATCTCTAACTCAATGATATGCTCTACCCCTCTGTCTAGTGGACTTCCTTGGGGAAGGTCTCCAAAAACCCTCTCATACTTACTCAATAATTGCTATATCTCTTTAGGATGCTTGGAAACCTTCAAGTAAGGTTTAGAAGATGTAATTAAACATTCAATAACCCATTCTATGTCTCCATGCCTCAATATAGACCTCATACTATGAGAGGACACCACTTGATTTCGGTAAGTGTTAATTCCCCTCAACAAAATGGGTTTCTTTTCTAAATTTTTGAACCTCATTTCAGGGACTTTATAGTTCACTGTATGCTCCCCTAAATAATACAACGATTGTACTCCCAAAACCACATTTGTATCAGCCACATTCACTACATAAAAACTGTGAGTGATAATATGATTTCCTATAGTAACTTGAAGCTTTGGAATCCATCTAGTGCAGTCCATAGAATTGTTGCCTGGAATGATGACTATGAAGCCATCGAAAGTTTCATCTTGTAACTTTATCCTCTCTGTAATTTCCCCATTCAAATAATTGCATAGTAGGACAATTCCATCAATCCTACTAGTTCCCTAGGTTGGATGGATACATTTGGAATTTTAATAGGGGAGCTAATAAATGATGTTTAGACATTAGAATGGAATAAATATTTAATAATGAAGCTTATTAAATAAATACAAGAGAAAATTTCAGTGGAAATGGAGCATGGATTTTAATGTCCATTTTTGAAATTTTATTAAATGACCAATTTTTTCACTTTTTCCCCAATTTCGACCTTAACTAGTTTTGATATCTAGACCTCCGAATTGACCCAAATGCTCCAAAATTTTCTCAGAAAGTACATCAATGATATTAGAACTTAAATATTATGTTCAGGGATGTTTTATTACCCCCCAATTAATTCTGAAAACTTGTTTAATGTTCTGCTCAAAGTAGGAGTCTTAACTAACAAATTGGGGCTCCAATTCTCCCTGGGTAATTGCCGGAAATGGATTCTCAAATGATCCCAAAATCACTCGAATTTATGAATAGAGGCAGGGGATGTGTAAGGGAAATTTTTAAAGTCTCACATTCATCATGGTTCAGTTTATACAGGCTGTTATGACTCTTTCCAAAACAACTCCCAAATCACAATTTTGACCCTTGGGGAAAATGCACCAAATCTTCTCCGAGTACAATAAAAATGAGTAAAATGGATTCCAATGCTTAAGTACTGAACATTAGACTTGAAATACACATTAATAAAAGTCCATTCAACATACATTTATCATAAATACATTCCCCCATTCGAGATAATAAGCATTATCATGGCATATATCAAAATAGAGTGGAAATTGTCATTGTTTGCTCATTAAAATTCATTTTGACATACAACTCTTGGGTATTTAGACTTGAAACTTTATGAGAATCAAGAAAAGAGAATATTTAACTGATTACAATCATAAATGGAGCAGTAATATCTCTCCCAAAGAGTACAAGAGCTCACCCAAGGCGCAATCCCTCCATGAGCATGAATATGCAAAGAAATCTGGAAATGGTGGGGAGGAAGTGCTGCAATAGAAGAATACACATGTTTCCCTGTAGCTCACACCTGAAAATAAGACTGCATTAAATATCCTTGAAATACCTGAGTTTCCTCTCCAAACACCAACTTGGATGGGAATCTTTCACCCTCGAAATTGGCTAAGACAAGAAAACTAGTCATCCACTAGCTCTCACAATTCACAAATGACAATTTATAAAATGATCAAAACCCATTATCTTGGTTGATTCCTATATTCTATAAAAATAATTTGCCTTATAAGGTTACCAATCCATCCACAAACTCAATGCAATTCGAATTAGGGTGCGTGCTCACAATTTTCCACGTCTCCTCCCTTTCCTACCCTTCCACCTTCCCCAAATTCGAGTTGGAGCCCATTGAGCTTCCTAAAATCACATGAGAGATCTCTTGGATGCTATATCTATACCTAACATGTCAGATATGTCATATTTCAGCCTTCAAATCTGATTTGTGTCATAGGTTCCATAGCATCTTCATCATTGTTTTCATAGAGCTAGGGAATCTAGTCCAAGTGTCTCACTAGCTCCAAAATGACTCTTCCTCTCCTATGGAAGTTACATTTCCTTCCCAATTTGACCTCTGAGGTATATGGCCCAGTGTATTAGCCTTATAACTAATCCAAGAACATTAGGCTTCCCATGGATTCTAAATTGCAAGAGGAGGATGCCATGTGGTACAAAATTTCTAGCTTGCGTGGGCCCCATAATCTCCATGCGTCTCCATGCTCGATTGCCACTTCAATTTTCTCTTGTATTTATTTAATTAGCTCCATTATTAAATATTTATTTCATACTAATGTCTGAACATCATTTATTATCTCCCTCATTAAAATTCCAAATGTATCCATCCAACCTAGGGAACTAGTAGAATTGATGGAATTGTCGTGTTATGAAATTATTAAAATGGGGACATTACAATCCTCCCCACCCAAGATTTATTGTCCTCAAGTAATTTCAGATTTGGATGTTGCAAAATATTTTCATATTCCCAAGGGGCATGCTCATTTGGTGCTCTTTCCTTTGCACCATGTGCTCTGTTATGGTTCTGCTCAGTGATTTTCTTTAGTTGCAACTTGAGTAGTGGCACTCATGTACTGTAATTTTGTGTTCCCAAAAGTAAAGAGACGTGGATTGTGCATATTGATATTTCTTGTAACACTGCCACTAATACCAAAAGGGATTGATTGAATCCATAAAAACCAAATTTCTGCAAATAATATTTACCTCCATATTTTGGAAACCTTTTCTGAACTTTCACCCCTTTTTGCTTCTGTATAATTCTTTGAACTTGGTACCGAGTTACCAAACTTTGAATTGCTTAAGATTCCAATAAAATATTAGAGAGGAACCACCATGATTTTTTCTGCACTACTCTAATTATAATAATCTTCTCAAGTGGTTAATAAATCTCCAATGCTGCTTGTTGCCCCCAAAATTGAAACCAGTGATACCAAAAATGATCCCAGGGTCCCATATGAGCCTGGTACATGGATGGTGTGAAATGTCTATGATGAGATGCCATGAACACCAAGCATGTGAAAATTGAATCCATCTCTAAAAATGTACTCCACATCGGAAACATGAACACTGCTCTGCAAAGATGAACTCAAACAACTAAAGGTTGGTTTGCTTTCTCAAACCAACAATCGAACTGCTACTCCAAGTGAGGTGAAACAAAGCAATTCCAGGATCCCATTTCTGGTATTGCACCCTTCCAAACATCATGAGTAAAAAATATAGATAACGAAAGTACATAACAACATCATACAAATGTACATCAACAAGGTACCTCATCAAATAATCACGAAAGTGCTTGTACATCCAAGTAAGTAGATCACCATGTGTCCCATACACACAAGCATAAAGTATTATATCACATCTGCTCCAATGCCATAGGTGAGGATCCAATGTCCCATAATGCTGCTCCAAAAATATAAAATGTGTATCAATATAATAAGGCATGTGTTCTTTCATCCAAGGAGTGAATGAAGAACCTCCACCAAAATCTGAACCAAATAAGGAGCAAAAAAACATGAAGACTTCAAGTGGCTCAAAGAAGTCTCATCAATACACTCATGAATATGTATATCATCATGAAATAACAGAGATTTTTTCTGCCAACAATAATGTTCTTCAATCATATATATCTTCACCCAAGTGTGGGATGAAGTTCCTCCAACATCAAATGGACTAGTCAAGGAGCAAGGAAAATCATGAGTCTCCAAGTGACTCAAATTAACATCATAGGTGCACCCATGTATATGTGTATAATCATAATGTAGCAAAGGATGCTTCTGCAAATGTAAATAACATGGTTCTCTAATCATGTCATGATCAAAAGGAGAGATATAAATTCCATACTCTTCATGTGGCACTATACAAAGGAAACCTTTTGACCCATACTTCATTAGGATAAATGCTGCAAAATTTCGGAGTGTAGGATGTAGGAGAAAGAACCAACTCACCCAAATTACCAAAAAGTGAAAAATATTCATCACTTGAAGGATCCATAGGGGTAGTATTATGCACCTCCCTTAAAATTGAAAAACTTCCCCCATGCACTTCTTCAAAAGGTGTGCACCCATCTTCAAGAGGCAACTCGAGTTCCTCTTCCACCACAACTAGTGATTGGCTCCCATCAATATCATCCTCAAACACATCAAGCACATCCAAATTTCCACATTTCTCATGATCCACCATGTCATGAGAATCCTCCAAACAATCTACCATTTGACAATCTGAAACATAGGAGGGAAAACAAGTGTCTTGCAAATTTTCAAGAATTTGTTCATTTTGAATTGTGAGCTTATGAATATCTTCATTATTATTCAAGTGGGTTTTATGTAACCATTCACTAAGCTCAATGACATTTTTTCTATAAAAAAGCAAAGACATGAAATTACCTATGATGTTGCACATTGCTCTTTGAATCTTCTCCATGTATTCAAGGAAGGATGGCTCCTCCAATGAAGTATCTCTCCAACACGAATTTGACACTAATGCTTAAGTGTCATGGAGTATTGTAAGGGCCTATTGGATCTTATTTTCATTCATCTTTAAGGACACTCCAAGAAAATGAGGCTCTTGCAAATGAACCTCCTCATCTTGTTCCTTCTTGCTTGGACCAACTTCATGAAGCTCAAGTGGTGATGGGGAAGTTGATCTTGTTTATTATTCAACTGCTACAAGGTCTTCATTTTCATGTTTACTAGAAATTTGGCTTGCAGCAACATTTTCAAATCTGATCTCTATGTTCTCTATTTCTTTCTGTAATGGTGTATCTAGGCTCTTTTCACAAGTAGAATGATTTTTTCTCATTTCATGCTCCTCCAAACTTGTGGATTGTTGATTATCCATTAATGAATTCACATTTGAATTATTGTTCCTAAATTCATTCAACAAATCATAAAATTCTTCAAAATTAATAGTCTTATGTGTCTTTCCATGATGGAAACTTTTACTGCCCCCTGCTGCCATCTTACCCCTAAGTTGGCTAACCATCAATTCGAATCCTTGCATAAGTTGATGGGTCATGTTCTTGGTTATGTCATAAAATAGAAGTTTAATTATTTTTATATGCTCCTCACCATCATATTAGGTTCCCTTTTCATCCCTAGTCATAGTTTCCTAAGAAAACAAATTCCTTCTTCTCCTACTTTATTTTTTAATTTTTATTTTTTTCCTCTTCAACAAAAGCACTTTTGGTTTCAATATCTAATGGTGGTACCTGAATTATTTTACTCATAAATATCATACCACATCAGGTGCAACTATCATTCTCTAATACAATTTGTAACTTCCCTTTTTGAAATTTTATTAAATGACCAATTTTTTCACTTTTTCCCCAATTTCGACCTTAACTAGTTTTGATGTCCAGACCTCTGAATCGACCCAAATGCTCCCAAATTTTATCAGAAGATACATGAATGATATTAGAACTTAAATATTATGTTCAGTTATGTTTTATGACCTCCAATTACTTCTTAAAACTTGTTTAATGTTCTGTTCAAAGTAGGAGTCTTTACTAGCAAATTGGGGCTCCAATTCTCCCTGGGTAATTGCCGGAAATGGCTTCTCAAATGAACCCAAAGGCACTCAAATTTATCAACAGAGGAAGGGGATGTGTAAGGGAAAATTTTAAAGTCTTGTATGCATCATATTTCAGTTTATACAGGCTGTTATGACTCTTTCGAAAACAACTCCCAAATCACAATTTCGACCCTTGGGGAAAATGCACCAAATCTTCTCCCAATGCAATAAAAATGAGTAAAATGGATTCCAATGATTAAGTACTGAACATGAGACTTGAAATAAACATTAATTACAGTCCATTCATCATACATTTATCAGAGAGACATTCCTCCATTCGAAATAATAAGCATTACCATGGCATATATCAAAATAGAGTGGAAATGGTCATTGTTTGCTCATTAAAAGTCATTTTGACATACAAATATTGGGTATTTCGACTTGAAACTTTATGAGAATGAATAAAAAAAAATATTGGACAGATTAAAATCATAAATATATCAGGAATATCTCTCCCAAAGAGTACAAGATCTCACCCAAGGCGCAATCCCTCCATGAGGATGAATATGCAAAGAAAACTGGAAATGGTGGAGAGAAAGTGCTACAATAGAAGAATCCACATGCTGCCCTGTAGCTCACACCTGAAAATAAGACTCCATTAAATACCTAAGTTTCCTCTCCAAACATGAACTTGGATGGAAATCTTTCGCCCTCGAAATTGGCTAAGGCAAGAAAACTAGTCATCCACTAGCTCTCACAATTCACAAATGACAATTTCTCAAATGATCAAAATCCATTCTCTTGGTTGCTTCCTATATTTTATAAACATCCTTAGCCTTCTAAGGTAACCAATCCATCCAAAAACTCAATCCAATTCGAATTAGGGTGTGTGCTAATGATTTTCCGTGTGTCCTCCCTTTCCTAGCCTTCCACCTTCCCCAAATTCGAGTTGGAGACCATTGAGCTTCCTCAAATCACATGAGAGCTCTCTTGGATGCTCAATTTTGACTTGACATGTCAGATATGTCATATTTCAGCCTTTAGGTCTAATTTGTGTCATAGGTTTCATAGCATATTCATCATTGTTGTCATAGAGCTAGGGAATCTAGTCCAAGTGTCTCACTAGCTCCAAAATGACTCTTCCTCTCCCATGGAAGTTACATTTCCTTTCCAATTCGACCTATGAGGTATATGGCCAAGTATATTAGCATTCTAACTCATCCAAGAACATTATGCTTCCCATGGATTTGAAATTTAAAGAGGAGGATGCCATGTGGTACATAATTTCTAGCTTGAGTGGGCCCCATAATCTCCATGTGTCTCCATGCTCCATTACCACTTCAATTTTATCTTGTATTTATTTAATTAGATCCATTATTAAATATTTATTCCATCCTAATGTATGAAAATCATTTATTAGCTCCCTTATTAAAATTACAAATGTATCCATCCAACCTAGGGAGATAGTAGAATTGATGGAATTGTCCTAGTATGCAATTATTAAAATGGGGACATTACATGGAGACACATGGAGATTATGGGGCCCACACAAGCTAGAATTTTTGTGCCACATGGAATCTTCCTATTGAAATTTCAAATCCATGGGAAGCCTAATGTTCTTGGATGAGTTATAATGCTAATACACGTGGCCATATTCCTCATAGGTCGAATTGGGAAGGAAATGTAACTTAGACGGGAGAGGAAGAGTTAAATGGGAGCTTCTTGGACACTTCAGATAGATTCCCTAACATCTATGACATATGTGACACCAATGATGAATATGCTATGAAATTTATGACATATTTCAACCCTGAAGGCTAAAATCTGACAATTATGACATGTCAGGTCGAAATATAGCATCCAAGAGGGCGCTCATGTGAGTTGGGGAAGCTCAATGGGTTCCTACTCGAATTGGGGGAAGATGGAAGGCTAGGAAAGCGAGGACACGTGGAAAATCTTAAGCACACACCCTAATTCGAATTGGATTGGGTTTGTGGATGAAATAGTAACCTTAGAAGGCTAAGGATGTTTATAAAATACATGGATCAACCAAGATAAAGGCTTCTAATCATTTGAGAAATTTGCAATTATGAATTGAGAGAGCTAGTGGATGACTAGTTTCTTGCCTTAGCCAATTTCGAGGGTGAAAGATTCCCATCCAAGTTGGTGTTTGGAGAGTCCAATAAAGTATTTCATGGAGATTTAATGGAGTTTTTTTTTCAAGTGTAAGCTACAGGGAATCTCGTGGCTCCTTCTAGTGCAACACTTTCTCTTAACCATTTCTATTTTTTATTGCATATTCTTGCTCATGGAGGGATTGCGCTTTGGGTGAGCTATTGTACTCTTTGGGAGAGCTTCTCCTAATATATTTCTGATTGTAATAATTTTAATATGACTTTTTCTTTATTATAAAAAATTCTCAGGTCGAAATATCAAAGGTTTGTATGTAAAAGTGACTATTAATGAGCAAACAATGACCATTTCTACACTATATTGATGTATGCCATGGTAATGTTGATTATTTCGAATGGAAGAATGCATATTTGATATATTTATGATGAATGGAATGCCATTTATTATTATTACAATTTTCATGTTCAGCACTCAAGCATTTGAAGTCATTTTACTCAGTTTAATTGCATTTGGAGAAGATTTGGTGCCATTTCCCTAAGGGCCGAAGTAGTGATTTTGTATCTGTTTGGGAGAGGGTCATAAAAACCTGTATAGACTGAATAATGATGCATATGAGACCTTAAAAATTTCCCTTAAAAATTAACCCATAAATTCGAGTGGGGTTCGGAGCATTTGAGAAGCCATTTCTAGCATTTACCCAGGGGGAATTGGAACCCTAATTTGCTAGTAAAGACTCCTACTTTGAACAGAATATTAAACAAGTATGCAAAAGTAATTGGAGGGTAATAAATCATCCCTTAACATTGTATTCAAGTATTAATATAATTTATACACCTTCTCAAAATATTTGGGAGCATTTGGGTCAATTTGGAGACCTAGACATCAAAACTAGTCAAAGGTTGAAATAGGAGAAAAAGTGAAAAATTGGTCATTTTAATAAAATTTAGAAAAAGGAACATTAAAAGTGGTATCATAGCATGGTCTTGGAACCTGATGGTCTTAACAAGGAGTCAAATCAATAATCCACCACCCTTAGATACTGAAGTTGAAGGTGTTTTTGTTGAAGAAGAAGAAGTAGAAGAATAAGAGGTACATTCTCCTGAAACTATGACTAACGAGGGGAAGGGACACACTGATCATGATGAGGAGGAATATATTAAACTCATGAAACCTCTCTTTAATTACATAACCACTAACATGACCCAACAACTTATGAAAGGATTTGAATTGTTGGCTATCCTATTTGGAAGCAAAGGAGTAATAGGAGATAGCAGTAGTTCACAATCAGAAGAAAAGAAGACAACGGGTGAGCATATTTTCTCAAGCACGGGACCCCATAATAGACCCCATGAATTTCAGAGCACACCAAGGTATACTACACCTAAATTTATTATACCCAAAGAAGAGCCTAACATTCAACTTGAACTTGCTACAATGGCAAAAGAATGGGATAAATTGGATGAAGATTGTAAGAAAAGTGTACCATTTGATCAGTACTTTCTTGCTGCAAACAAACTCAAAAAGAAGGAAGATAAGAGGTCTCTATACAAAAAAAAAGAATTAAATTGTGCCATTGGTAAAGTGCCACTCCCTACTTTTGATGGTTCCTCTCAAAGTTCTGTTAACACTTGGGTGCAAAAATTAGATGTGTATTTTCAGCAGAATTCGATGGTGGAAGAAGATGCCTTAAAAATGGCCATCTTGCACTTGGAAGGAGATGCCAATGAATGGTGTTTCCATGGCCTGAAAAATTTGGGTCATGATCAGGTTAAAAGATATGGAGAATTTATTGATAGGGTACTGTTAACAGGCAACAACCCTCTCAATTTTTCTGCTTTGCTGAAAAAAATTGATCATTTCTTTTCTATAATTTATCACGAAATTTAAGAGTGTCTTCAGAATCTTTGATTCTGAAAATACTCTCAATTACAAAGGAATTTAATGATCATAGTAGGTTTAGAGAATCATTTTTAATTTAAGTGGTTCATTTTACAAATTGATTATTTTAGCAGCTGATAAAATATGATCAATTTTCATGACTATTTTTTATTACGTGCTTATACTTATTATTTGTTGATTAACACCGCTTGAATTGGAGTTTATAATTTCCTATTTTTGAGTTTTATTTAACTTTGAAATTTTTATGATTAAGATATGATTTTGTATGACTAAGTTACATGTTTATATGTATTTTCTTAGGATTGGTTAATTGATTTTTAATTAATTTTAATCCTTAGTAAGTATTCATTTTATAATAGTCATATAATAATCATGTTTTAAATTTTGTAAAAAAAAAATTTAGTATTGTAAATATAGTTTTAAACTTGGTTTGTTTTTATTTCATGTCGAATTATCAAGTGCATGAGCTTTGTATTATGATCATAATCGAAAATTTCAATTGTTTTAAAACTTAACTTCTGATAGTAGCTTAATAAATGAAATTAACATTTCATATTATATTGATTTTTATGCTACTTCGTATCAACCTGGCTTGATCACGATTTGAATCACTACAAACTAAGCTTTGAAAGATTAGCTTATATCCTTATTGGCCTAGGGTTTGATGATTTCATTAATTTCAATAAATCATAATGTTTCATGCATAATAGATTTCCTATCGCTCCAGCTGATATTGCATTCGGTTTCCACGTATCAATTCAATCATGACAAAATTTAGAGCTGGAGATAAATGAACCTACCACGTTTCTGTACATTTTTTCACCTGTCGATTTCCATACTATGAATTAATAACCCTGTACTATATTTTGTATTAAAGCGATTTAAAAGTGACATTGCATTTATGAAATATTTTGATTTTAATGCAAAGTTATGATTGTTAGTCACTGGTTTCATTCATGAATTTACCTTTGGCGGTTAGGGTATTGGTTCTGAACACAAGTTTTGAGTTTCGTGCGAGTTGAATAGGGTCTTTCATTATACGAAACGAATCTTGTATACCTATTCCTTCCATTTTCACAACACCGTATGATCCTCAGGTGAAAGAAAAACCAGACATTTGGGAAATGGCTCCACTCTGTAGATTTGAACCTGACGGAGCAGAAATTTTGGATATTAACCCAGATATTTCTCAATTGTTTGATAAAATTGGCTGGGGCAACTTTCTTAGGGATTTCAGTGGACATAATGTCGAAGTAACTCGACAATTTGCTTTAACTTTTAAAGATAATGTAGCACACATTGGCGATATCAGATTAGAAATCTCTGAAGATTTCATTACTAAGGCTACAAATTTTCCACAAAGAGGTAAGCGGTGGTTCAAAAGAAAGAAGTTAATAAGGAAAAATTGAAGGGTTTTTTGCTCCCTCTTCCTGAAGGATTCGATGACAAAAATGGTTATCCAGTTAAATATCTTCAACCACAGTGGGAGACGCTTTTTCATATGATTGTACGCTATATAACTTATGATGGTAGGTATTCATCTGTTCATTTTTATCACTTGAGGATTTTAATGGCTTTCAACGGTTCAAAATCAAATCTGCCTAATCTTCTGTTTAAAAGCTTACAAAAAATGGCAATTGTTGTTCAAAGTTCTATAGCTGAACATGATCACAGTCTTTTCCATCATGGTTTAGTGAAAATCTTAGTGCAATATCAATTGTCTTTTATTAATGTCACCTGGGATCAATTCCTTAGTAAAAATGGTTTTGGCCAGAATGAGGAATGGCCTTCAGTTCGACCTACAACTCAACAAAAAAGAAGACAGTCGAATGGGTCTAAGGTAGTTGAAGAAAATATTGAACAAAACCCTAAAGATTCAAAAGATGATAGTCCTTTTCAGTCTGTAGTTTTGGAAAATAGGTTTATGGAAGAGAAATCTCATCCAGATAAGGTTGAAATTTCTAGCAATGAACAATTGGTTCATAAAGATCAAATATTGGATAAAGGGTTTGGTAAATCAATACAAGGTATAACTGTTAATTCGGTTTGTGTTGATCAGTTTGAGCCAAAAGTTAAGAACCCCAATCCGGCAGGTGTTCGTAGGGTCACGCGTAGCACGACTACTTTGTCATCCATACCTGTAACCATTCAACAGAATACCCAGTCAATTGTTATTCAGCTTGAGGATGATGTTTTGTCTTCGATTCCTAAGGCAACGCATATTAATGAACCTATTCCCATAGTGTAAATCTTGAAAACTGTTAGCCAAAAAAAATTACTGATCCGAATGAATTTGAAATAGCACTGTCATTTATGGATGCTTGTGGGTCTTGTCCTGAGCCATCGTTTATGATCATTCCTTCAGTTGTTCAGGATTTGAATAATCTTAATTCTTCTTAATCCGATGATTCATTTCATGATCAGGATGAAGAAACCCTTCAACAGGTACTTGACCGAGTATATGAAACCAAAATCGCAGAGTTAAAAAAGGAATTAAAAGAATGACAAGCGAATGCAGCTTTAAAGGATGAAGAAAATAAAATGTTTAGGGCAAAATCGCTAGACTGGGTTAATAGATGGAAAGATATGAACCTGAAGAAAAATCGATACAAGGAAGCCAAGAAATCAACGATAAACACGAACCAACACTTGCTCAAGCAAATAAATCAACAAGAGTTGATGATCATAAAGCTCAAAGCTAAACTTTCTGAAGCAAGAAGACTAATCAATTTACAAAACAGAACTTGATATCTTCTCTCCTTTAGTTATGCTGGTTTATTTCCCTTTTGACAGGTAATAAAATGTTTTAGTTAGCACACCTGCAAAATCGTAGATTTTGCAGGTATGCTTATAATTTGTATTATTTTATTTTATTTCCTATTATCGTGATTTTAATGATAAATTAATATTAAATGTTACAGGTGTACATATTGTTGATGTGTTGAAACGAATGAAGACTATTTTTGCTCGTTGTTGCATTTGCTGGTGCTTCTAGAAGAATTGGATACTAATGACAGCCATGTCATAGGTTGACTCATCTGGGCAGAAGTTAATATAGGCCATTCATTTAATTGGCATTATCATTTCGTAGGATAAACGTGTCTGCCAGGTGCCTTCTTTGAAGAAATCCGATGCAATAGAATAAGGATAGAATTTTTGTCTTTATTATGTAGTGGTTGTCAAAAACTGAAGGGATATTTTTAGAATAGTTGCTACACAAAAACTGGAAGGAGTTAGTAGTCTTATTATATAAGCTAGGAAGCTCATGGTAGTAGGGGTCGAGAGGAGTACAAGAGAAAATACTTGTTAAAATTATAAACACTTTCTGGTTTTGATTACTCTACTGAAGTTTCTCTTCGTGGATGATTATCACTTGGTTTTCTCAAACTGGTATCATTACTTGTTACAATTTTTGAAGTTCTATATATATATACATATTTTGATATACTTTTCTCACTTTAAAGCTTTATGCAATTGTACTTGGTTATGGTTGTTTTGCTTATCTGAAATTTACTCTAGTCAAACAATATTAATGTTCAATAAAGTATTATTGAATCTTTTTACTCAAGTTTTTTATTGATGATCATGATTTAGTGATAATATATTTCATGTTTATTTCTGAAAAGCATTTGTATTTTTACGACGTTTTCTTTAATGAATATAATATTTTATTCGAACATGTAATGTTGGACATTAGTTATTAATCAACATAATATTACAAAATAAATTAAAATAATTTTATATTTTAATTTTCTTTTTTAGTACAGTTTATAACAAGGTGATTTTTATGATAAGTGATTCTGATGTTGTTATCTTAATTACTATCATTTATCTCTTTGTCATTAATTATTAATTGATTGAAGAATTAATTAATTTAATCTTTAAAATTGCTCTCAGCTAGTTGAGATAGGGTAAATAGTTTTAGTTTTAATTCTAGTTGTAATTAAACTTAGTTTATTTAAGTAAAGTTTTAGTAGTGGTTAGTTTTTTTGTAGATTAATAGTTTTATATTTTAAATTATGTTTAAAATTGAACAAAATTAAAAAACAAGAAGACTTTCATTAAGAAAGCACATTAGACTAGCTTAGACTTAGAAATTGAATTAGAATTTAAATAATAGTTTAATTTAGGACACATTTTGCTGAATTTTTTATATTCTCCTTAAGAGGATAAATTCAACTGGTAGCAGGAGACCATAACCTGCGAGATTTTGATATTCCAAACACACCGGAAGATGTTTTAAGCAACTTGTGTGGGATTAATCTCCTTAGTCGGCCTAGGTTAGAAAATCAGGCCAACAGGTACTAGAGAGATTTGAGCAAAAATGTCCATAATTGTCTTTCAAAGAACTAGCCCAATTAAAGCAAGTCAGGACCCCTACTGATTATATGATGGAATTTAAAAAATTATCAGTCAAGGTGGATGATGTGTATATGGTAAGGTTAATATAGGTGTTCATTGAAGGTTTGGTTGAATCCTGAAAAGGTTTGGTCAAATCCCACAAGCCCACTACATTAAAAGATGCAATGAGCTTGACTAGAGGTCTCCAAAATGTGCTTCCTATAACAATATTTCCTCCCAAGCTTAACTTCAAATTTGAGAAGAAACCTTGGGAAAGAGATGCACTTGATAAGAAGCCTTTGAAAAGAATAAGAAAGAAGGACTAAACAGGGATGAACTTCGAAGAAAAAAATTGTGCTTTACATGCTTTCAACCATGGACACCGGGGCATAAATGTACCAAGGGAAAAGCTCAATACATAGAAGTATTTTATGATAATGATGAGTATGAAGGGGGTATGGATGAGGAAGGACACAATTCAGATCAAGAGGAGGCATATGAGACAGCAATTGAAGAAGAAAGATAATGAAGAAAATCATCCTTCATCGAACAAAGCAAGAATGGTAGTACTTTCAGCAGTGCCTCGTTATCTCACTATTTGATGCAAGGGTGTGGTACTAGGAAAAAGAAATTTAGTTTTGGTAGATGGAAGACTCACACATAAATTCAATGATTTAGATATGGTGGAGAAAAGGAATATACCTATTGAACCATTCGATGGCTTCATAGTTGTCATTCCTGGTCACAACATAATGTAGTGCAAAACATGGATTCCAAAGCTAGAAGTCACCGTAGGTAACTACACTTTTGTTGATAGTTTTTATGTGGTTGATGTTTATGACACTAATGTGGATTTGGGAGTGCAATGGTTGTATTCTACAGGGGAGCAGACAATAAATTATCAAATTCATGAGATGAAATTTCAAGATTCGAAAGGTGTACTAAGGGTTGTAATAGGGAAACAGACTTACCCAAATCCAGTAGTGACTTGCAATAGTATGAGATCTATATTGAGGCATGGGGACATAGAATGGGATGCTAAATTTCATATCACATCTCCCAAGACAAACATAAAGGTTGTTGAACACCCAAAGGAGATAGAGAAACTATTGCAAAAGTATGAAAACATTTTTAGAGGTCTTCCACATGGTAGACCACCTGATAGCGGGGGTGAGCACAACATTGTTTTGGAGGAGGGTACTTCAACCATTCAAATAACACCTTATAGACATCCTAAGAAATTTATATATGATATTGAGAAGGCCATCCAAGAAATCTTAGAGTTGGGACTCATTGACCAATCTCTAGTAAACAAATTTTGCAAGAAGCACATGATTTCCCACTAGCTTGCCATCCGGGGATCTTCAAAACTTATAGGAAATTAAGGAAAAGATTATTTTGGAAGAGGATAAAGGAAGATGTTCAGAAATATGTGAATGAATGTAAGGTATGTCAGCAAAATTTTAGTTTTTTATCATTTAAGCAATATGATCTTAGGATCTTATCTGAGAGAATAACATGCACAACAATCAATCACAAGAGACAATAGACACAAATATTTTCCCTGGGGAAACCATAAAGGAGAAAAGCCTACAACTTCCTCAGAGATAGAATGAGCACCAATGGTAGCAGGAAATCCCAAAGACAGAAAGATGATCTCCAATAGTTGTTCTCTCTCTCACTTGTGTGATCTCCTCTTCTCTCACATATACGCTATAGCTGGGTGAGTGTGTGTATCAAATAGAGAGGCTCACTCTCTATTTATACTAGTTTCCGACTTGACAATCACTTACCAGGGCTGAATTCTCTAGCATATTCTAATAACCCTATTTCCCCACAACTATGGAGACTTTTCCCCCCGATCAACAAGGAGGGTTAACCTCTATGGCTTTACATGACTTGATGACATTAATGATTCTCCCGATAGGAACATTGGGGACCAATGAAATACAATATATGAAATATACAAATGAATACATTTTGAAGTTAAAAATACATCAACACTCTCTATTAACTAGGAAGGTATTCTCTAGACACAATTCATCAGCACAAGTCTTCATCATAGGATCATCATTGGCTCATCATCAAAGCTAGATCATTACTAGATCATCATCATCACTGCTTCCGCTATCTTGATCAAATGGTGCTATCTGTTAATTCTACTCATCACATGAAGTTCTACAGAGCCAACCCTTTTTCATGCTGCTTGTAGGCCTAACCTCCATGTAGGTCTTCATCTTCTTCAACACTTATATCTGACCATGGGATAAACACATCCATCATCCATGTCAGAAAGGCCCATCCAACACTTATATCTAACCATGGGAGGAACACATCCAACATCCATGTCAGAAAGGCACACCCAACACTCACATCTGACCATGGGAGGTCTAGCCTATCACCATGCTAGAAAGGCCCATCACTTACATCCATCGGCATGGTAGGACACACCATCTACCATTTGAGGAAAGGCCTAGCACTTACATCCACCGGCATGGTAGGACACACCATCTACCATTCGAGGAAAGGCTCTACACTTACATCCATTTGCATGGTAGGACACACCATCTACCATCCAAGGAAAGACTATGCACTCACATCCACCAGCATGGTAGGATACACCATCTACCATCGAGGGAAAGGATCTGCACTTACATCCACCTTCATGGTAGGACACACCATCTACCATCTGGGGAAAGGCTCTACGCTTACATCCACCGACATGGTAGGGAACACCATCTACCATCTAGGGAAAGGCTCTGCGCTTACATCTGACCATGGGAGGCCCAGTCGACCACCATGTTAGAAAGGCTCAACACTTACATCCGACCATGGGAGGACTAGCCTGCACCATGTCGGAAAGTTCAACACGTATATCTAACCATGGGAGGAACCAATCCTACCACCATGTCAGAAGGGATTTGCACTTACATCTGACCATGGGAGGAACCAATCCTACCACCATGTCAGAAGGGCACATGGATTCATCACTTCCCCTTGGAAGGAACCTCGATCTGGAGAACACCCAGCGTCTCATCGAAGTACTCAAAATTCACTCTGGCTAATGGCTTGGTCAACAAATCAGCTATCTGTTCATCCGTCACAACATACTAGAGCTTAACTGCTCCTCTTTGCACCATATCCATGATATAGTGATATTTGATCTCTATATGCTTTGACTTGTCATGGAACACCGGGTTCTTCGACAACTTCACACAACTTTGGTTGTTGCAATATATACAAGTAGCATCCAACTGGAGATCAAACAAATGAGATAGTAGCTTCCTCAGCCACACTGCCTCACAACTAGGCGAACAAGCTGCGACATACTCTACTTCAGTTGTACTCAGTGCCACACCGGATTTCTTCCTGCTAAACCAAGAGATCACACCTGATCCCATACTGAAGCAGCACCCCGAAGTGCTCTTCCTATCAATGGCACTTCTTGCCCAATCCAAATCCACATAACCTTCTAGGTTAATCTTCTGATTCACCTCATACTTGAGCCCATAACCAATTGTACCCTTCAGGTACCTTAGAATATACTTTGCAGCAATCAAGTGAACATGTCTTGGATCTGTCAGGAACTGGCTCAATGTGTTCACATCAAAGCAAATATCCGGTCTCGTATTTGTCAGGTACATCAAGGACCCAATCATCTAACGATACATCGTAGCATCAACCGACTCTGATGAATCATCACTCAATAGCTTCAAGTTCGATGCCATAGGTGTGGTCATGGCCTTGCAATCCATCATCCCGAACCTCTTCAGGATCTCTACTGCATACTTCCCTTATCCCAGGGAGATTCCATCTGTATTCTGCTACACCTCCATGCCTAGAAAGTAGTGCATCATACCCAAGTCCTTCATCTCGAACTCAGTAGCAATCTTCCTCTTCGTATTAGAAATCAACCCATCCTCACCTGTTACAAACAAGTCATCTACATATAGTAGGAGTAGCATAGGGTTTCCTTCCTCAACCTTATAATAAAGGTTGGAATCCGCTTTAGTCTTGGAAAAGCCTAATCCAGTCAGGAAGCTATCAATTTTGATGTACCATGTCCTAGGTTCTTGTTTCAAACTCTATAGGGCTTTCTTCAATTTACACACATGAGTTTCCCTGTCATGTGTATCAAAACTGAGTGGTTGCTCCACATATACTTCCTCTTCCACTACACCATTCAACAAAGAAGTCTTGACATCCATTTGGTGTATCTTCCATTTCATTACTGCAGCTAGAGCAAGTACTAATCTAATGGAATTGTATCTAGCTACATGTGCAAAAGTTTCTTCATAATCTATTCCTTCTTTCTGGGAGAAGCAATGAGCCATAAATCTTGCTTTATATTTCTCTATGTTGCCATCTGCAGCATGCTTGATCTTGTGGATCCACTTGGAAGTCACAACAGAATTCCCCTCTGGTCTTGGGACAACATCCCAGACATCATTCTTCATGACCGACTGGTACTCCTCAATCTTAGAATCCTTCCATTCTTTCTTCTCTGCCGCTTCTTCATAGTTGGAAGGTTCTTTATCAATGATGTTACATAATAGGGCTACATATCCAGAGTAAGACCTAGTTCTCTTCCTTTCTCTGTGCATTTTTTCTGGAGCCCCATATCTTTCTGGACCTTGGATAGCCTCTCGTACCCATGTACGTTTCCTCTTGTGAGGATTCTTCTCCAGGGGTGGATCTACAGGTTCCTC